>JAUCBN010000024.1:7500-305000 GCA_035048815.1 Abelmoschus esculentus
CGTATTTTTACTAAATTTTAATGTGACATTGTTAGTCATGGTTTGATGACACTTACTGAATTTTAAAAGTGACGTTATTCATGAACGTTTGTTTAAAAAAGAGCATGACATGTGTTTTTAAATTGATGAAATTGGATTATTATAGGTTGTATTGTAAAGTGTTTTCAAATGAGTTTTAAATCTGTTTTGTTTTCTCATTATGCTTTATGTTTAACCCTCTCATTTACCTTGCAATGATGCAGGATAAAAGATGTCGAGGCAGCAAAAAGGAAGCAAAGATTTCATGTAATCATCAAGTAAGAGCTCAAGTATGTCTTTGGTAACATTAGTAGTACCTTCATCCCAATCTTTTGGACCCAGTCTATAGCAGTTCCAGTAGTTTTGAAAAAAATTATGCCAGAGTCTTCTCAACAATTTTGAGTAGACTAACAAATAGAAAATACAATTCACAGATAATGAGACCAATTAAAAATGACATAATCATGTTCAAATTTAAAGAGACGATATTTCTAGCTTACGTCCAGACATAAACATGGGGAACGATACTCCAAATATAGGGGGGACTTAGAAAAATGCCCTAGACACTCAAGTCCTGGTAGCATATTCTATTACATTTGAAAATCTAATAATGATTAGTGAGGAATCTTTAAATTCTACTATTTATTAAGACTCGTTTAATGTTTTCAAGAAGAAACTTAACACTTTAATCTCGAGGAGACCTAGAAGAATCTTTTTTTCATAGCTACGGAAAAGGTGAAGTTAGATGGTTAAGCTGAAAATGAATTAGTTAGCTGACTAGTGAAGTGATAGCATTCTTGATGAATGCGAGAATAAAATAAAAGAATTCATCTTTAATGCAATATAATTATTTAACAAACTCAATTTTTTGAGTTGGTCATAAGAGAAGAGTAGAAGTATCAATGTCCATACACAATGCTTTGTACTTCAAGATCAGTGTGACTATCATTTTTATGTCGCATAAGGACTTGGAGATTTTTTAATTTTTAAATTACTGTCAGCTGAGATGCTATATCACTTAAATTTAACTTTTCTATGAGATGTGTCCTAATCGTTGACTGTTTTTCAGGGTAGGCTATAGATGGATCACAAAATTTATTGTTTCTGCTTCTTATGCTTTGATACTCATGCCAGGTTTTATTCAAGGTTATACATATTTGTTACCGATTTTTTTTTCTTCTGATTGTTGATTTTACAACTTGCTATTTGATTCTAGTAGTAAAAAGATGCATTTGAGTTTGACTGCAAAAATAAATTACTTCATTTAGGAATTGGAATTAAACGTGATTTATTTGAATAAAAGTGCATGTATTTAGATTTATATAGAAGATTCATGTTAGATTGTAGTCATTTTTACTCAACTATGATTTGATTTATACCAATCTTCTTGGAAGCAAAAGGCAAGGAGTGAAAGTCACAACAAATATTAATTTGTGACACTTTGTTTCTGTTATCAGTGTATTAGTCTAGATTCATTTGGATCAGTATGATGTAAAAGTGACGACAATGTTAATGAAGATTAGTGGAAATCTGTGTTACCATTGTAGTTTTGTTCGCAGTCGGCTAATGGGGCCTCAAATTAAAGACATTGAACCGTGCCAACTTTGGCATAAGCAAGCAGACTCCTCACTTTAATCATTATTACAGGAACCATGGCCTTATTTTCAACTATAAAGCAGCAGAGAAAGATGTATAATGATTTTAGGGTTGATCAAAAGCACCAACCAACTAAACTTCAATTCATTGGCTTAGGGTCCAGAGCTCGTAAAAAGCGGAGATGCCAACAATGTCCTTTTGCTCAACTAAAGGAAGTTTCTAGTAGAGCTTCTTGGCCTGCCATTATAACTAGTTTGATTGTTAACTTTTTTATAGATAGCATTCCTTAACCTGCATCATGGTATGGAGGAGTAGAACGTATTGAAATCTCTATCATCACAAATCCAAAGGACATTGTTTTTATTTTGTGCATGATTGATATGATACTTGGTTAAGCAATCTAAATATCCGCCCCCGCCCCCGCCCCCACTACCACACTCTCGTCTCGTTTTATTAGGGGGTTTTGGAGCATGTAGGGGTGTATTAGGAGATGGAAAAAGAAATTCGTTTCAAAAAGGGAAAAGTGGGGTTAAACAAGTGCCTTGTGATTTGTTGGAATATTTTCCTATAAGATTAAAATGATGTACATGTAGCCATGTAGGGATAACAGTTCATTGGGAAATGAACAAAAGGCAGTCGAAATAGCGAAAAAGAGAAGAGCTAACCAAAGTAAATGGGATGTCATTTTCTTACCAGCTTTAGTCCACCAAGAAAGTAATCGTCAACCACTAGCTAGTGCCTTACTTAAACTCGTGATGATGAAGATGATGACCCAACTCCATACATTCAGGGGTTACCTCAGTTTTCTCTTCATCCCTTGCAAAAATGGTTTCAACATCTTCTCCAAAGGTGAGTTAGCTAGTATCTCCTGCCTAGTGACCAACACTTGACCTTTTTTTTTATAACCCCTAACCTTTTATTGACATTTTGAATCTACTAGGAAGTTCAATCTAACGGAAAATGGGCCCAAGGAGATCCTACTCGGCGAGCCAAATGGTGGTACTCAACTTTCCACACTGTCACGGCCATGATAGGTGCAGGCGTCCTCAGCTTGCCCTATGCCATGGCCTATCTAGGATGGTATGCAATGCTGGAACTCACACTCAGCTCTATAATAAATCCCAGGTCAGCTGCTTTGAGAGAAGTTGGGAAACTCTGTCTGACTCTGTGTTTTCTGATGTTAGGGGTCCAGGAACAATGGTTCTAATGTTATCTTGGTGCATGACCTTGAATACGATGTGGCAGATGATTCAACTGCATGAGTGTGTCCCTGGAACACGATTTGATCGATACATTGACCTAGGAAGATATGCTTTTGGAACAAAACTCGGAGGATGGATAGTATTGCCTCAGCAGCTGATTGTTCAAGTTGGCTGTGACATTGTGTACATGGTTACCGGAGGGAAGTGCCTTAAGAAGTTCATGGAGATTGCCTGTACCAGCTGCACACAGCTCAGACAGTCCTACTGGATCTTGATTTTTGGTGGCATCCATTTCTTCCTCTCTCAGCTTCCCAATTTCAATTCAGTTGCCTCTGTTTCATTAGCTGCGGCGGTCATGTCTCTGAGTTATTCAACCATAGCCTGGGCAGGGTCCTTGAGTCATGGTCGGATCGACAATGTGAGCTATGGGTACAAGAACACAAATCCAACTGACTTGATGTTCCGTGTGTTCAACGCACTGGGTCAAATCTCGTTTGCATTTGCGGGTCATGCAGTTGCACTTGAAATTCAGGCCACAATGCCGTCAACTCCAGAAAGGCCTTCGAAAATACCAATGTGGAAAGGGGCAGTTGGAGCGTATTTCATAAATGCTATTTGTTACTTCCCGGTAGCCATGATAGGATACTGGGCATTCGGTAAAGACGTTGATGATAATGTACTTATGGCACTCAAGAGACCTGCATGGCTCATCGCCTCGGCAAACTTGATGGTGGTGGTTCATGTCATTGGAAGCTACCAGGTTTTTGCCATGCCTGTGTTTGAGTTGTTGGAGAATATGATGGTCAAAAGGTTCAACTTCCCACCAGGGATTGCTCTCAGGCTCCTAACTCGATCTGCTTATGTAGGTCAGTCAGTTTATTCCTAATATTTCCTTGTAACTTTTCCTTTCTTAAACAACGATGGGTATCGGGTGCTTGCAGGATTTACACTGTTCGTAGGAGTCACTTTTCCTTTCTTTGGAGATCTTCTGGGTTTTTTTGGTGGATTTGGTTTTGCTCCCACTTCGTATTTTGTAAGCAACATGGATATATGACAGATTTTCCCTTGCATTTTGCTAAAACTGCAAGTAACTTAAATCGATCATGAACTACAGCTTCCCTGCATAATGTGGTTGGTGATCAAGAAACCAAAAAGATTCAGCCTCAATTGGTTCATAAATTGGGTAATCGATTTAAAACAAGAGCTAGCATACATTGAATATATTTCAGGGCTGATAATAGTGTCTGCTTTCTTATATATTTCAGGGCTGCATAGTCATAGGAGTGTTCATTATGTTGGCATCAACAATTGGTGGATTAAGGAATATAATCGCAGATGCTTCAACGTACAGTTTTTATGCATAAGTGTTGTTTCGGATGGAATCCACTGGCAGATAATTACTTTTCCTTAAAGACTTACTGAATACATATGTAGCATAAAGTGGTTATTAACGCAAATGCCAGTTTTTCATTTGAATGTAAACAGAGAAATTGGTTGAAGATAATGGCATACCACTTATCATTAGTAAAACAAGAGGCTCAGAATTACAACATATATATAATAAACAAGCTAAGAGTTGAGTTTTTTTTTTACATCGTCAGTTTTTGCATCTAGTTTGAAACATTAATAATAGTACTAGTTCAAACAGTAGGTCAAATTTTAAAATTAAAAAAAATGGTAAAGAAAGAAACATTCTAAGCCCAAGTTGAAAAATTTTATGAGATAACAAAATTAACTTATATATGTTTTAACATAAAATTAACTTGATGATTGCTTTATTAAAGCTCTCCGACCCTATTTTTATACAATCTATATATGATTTGGACATTTAAAATTTATATGTTGTGACTTGAGAGAGACTAATAGAGAGTGTAATAGTGTATGATGTACCTGCGATGTGTTATAGCCGTAATGGCCTTTCCGAGGTCGAATTGTGAAGAGATGCGGAGGTTTTTCGATGGGTCAGTGTTTGATATTAGCCGGGAATAATAGTTTTAAATATCTAAAAGAGAAAGAAAGAAAAAGAGTTTAGACATTTAAAAGACAAAAATAGATATTTAATTATTTATTTTAATATCAAATTTTGAAAATATAAAAAATCGATGATATAAATAAAAATATATAAATAATTTTAACTCAATTTTTTTAAAAAAAAGTTAAAAATCAAAATTTCAAGCTTTTAAAAATTATCTTTTAAATTAAGATAAAAAATATTTTAAGTATAAAAACTACGTATTATACATTACTTTTAGAAAAAAAAAAGATTTTGTCTAAAAAAAACAATTAAAAAAGCAATGAAGAGCATACCCTTTATCACTAACTAAAAAATTATATGAAAATATTTATGTTCTTAATACCCATCATATTATTATCGACTTATTTTGGGAGATTTTCATAATATTTGATAAATTAAATCTAATAATATTTTTTCAGATCCGAGATGACGAATGGACGTAGAGGTAGACTGTCAGGCGACAGTGTCATAGAGTGAAGCGATGGCAGCTAGAGCCTAGTGGTGAGATGTGTAATGGCCACGAGTCACGAGGATAATGGGGTTAGCAAAATAAATCCACTTTAAAATTTTGGAGACCACTTTTGTAGTTGTGACAAGAAATTTGAATATTTTAAGTTTAGAAATTATATACACACATGCTATGCGTTTTGGCCGTCCCATATCCTGAGCCTACAACAACGTCACAACCGAGCATAGAAGGTGTCCCAGTTTCAAGCGTCTTAATGTTTTAGGAAAAAGTGTTTTCTTTTTAAGTATTTTTCTAAGTTAGGAAGAAGTGTCTCCGTTTCGGACGTTTCAACGTCTACTCGGGGCATTTCCATAAAATTTATTTCGCATATATGTAGGGGGTGGACAGTCGGCAGAGTTTGAACTGATCCACTGGTAAAGGTGCATATTCGTTCTACACACCATCGAGGCGGCCCCTACCGCCCTACTCGATGGTGTGGGTGAGTTTCTTATGTAACCCGTTTTCATTTTGTTTTAATAAAATTTCCCTATTTTCTTTTAACGAAACTAGGGGGGTTGACCGTGTGCATCCGCTATGCCCCACGGTTTCCGTTTATTGCTTGAGACTCACTTGTCGCTTGTTGGCTGAATAGTGCTATCGAGGGAAAAGGCTGACTTGATCAGGAGAAAATCCTCTTCGAGTGTCGCACGGCTTAAAGACCCTGTGGTGCGAGGGCTAAGTCCGTGACACGTGGTATCCGAGCAAAGGTTGTGAAGGGAATCAAGATTGTGTGTTACTTGACCCTGATCCTTGGCATTAAGGTTTGTGTGAAATAGCATAGAGATGCTCGTTTGACTGTAGTGGAATCAGTGCACAGAGGTGCCTGTCGTTAACCACTGCAGTAGTCGAAGCATACACGATGCTCGACCTTGTGGTGGCACAGTGGTGCCTGTGGGTTAGTCATCGTGGAATCAGCGCACACGCGGTGCCTGTCGTTAACCACGATGGATTAAACTAGCACGGTGGTGCTAACTAGAGACTTTTCATGGAATCAGTGCACCCGCGGTGCTTGTCGTTAACCATGAAAATTCTTTAGCACGGTGGTGCTATTTAGATAATTGGAGTGGAATCAGTTCACATGCGGTGACTGTCGTTAACCACGATAATTATTTAAGCGCAGTGGCGCATGTGACTTGGAGCCTTAGGATGCTCTATTTTGTGTGTGTGGCTCTTTTATGCGAGAGTCAGTGTGACCCTATGACGCATGAGAATACTTACGAATGTTGTAATGTTGCTTACTTGATACAGGCCTAACCAGTGTTGTGTGGGTGTGGCTTGAGCGATGGTGACTACACGCAAGCGTGCAGTGGGCAAGGGCCCGAAAGCTGATACGCGCCCTATGGTGGGGTGCGACGACGCCTAGAGAGGGGACTTCTGGCCTTTCAGGACCTAATGTTCAACCTGAGGGGGGTGCGACGACTCTGAGGGGTGGGTCAAAAGACCCTGGTCGATTTGAGGAACTTGAGGCCGCGGTGACGGCCATGAGAGTTGTGATGTCAAATGACAGAATCCGTGCTATTGAGGAGACTCAGGCAGAACTTACTGATGCTATCAAAGATTTTGGCAAAGAGGCCAAAGAGGCGATCAGCCACATGAAATCTGAGCTAGAGGAGATCAAAGAGCAGGTCAAAACGATGAAAGATATGAAATTTGAAATAGATGAATGCAAGGCGCAGGTCAATCTATTGCAAATTGCTTTCGGAAATACAATGACAGTAGATAAGGGTCCGAGAACTAGAGTTCCTGAACCGCAACGCTATGAGGGCAATCGTGATGCAAAAGAACTCGAGAATTTCTTGTTTGATATGGAGCAGTACTTTCGAGCCTCCCGGATTGAGACGGATGAAGACAGGGTTTCGGTCGCTTCCATGTATTTGGTTGGAGATGCCAAGTTGTGGTGGCGGTCTAAGTTTGTCGATGGCGTTTGTTCTGTGGCTACGTGGGAGGGCTTAAGGAGGGAACTGTTATGCTCTTTCTTCCCCGAGAACGTTGAGTATATTGCTCGTAAGAAGCTAAGAGAGTTGACACACGTAGGAACTATTCGAGAATATGTGAGGGAATTTGCAGCTTTGATGTTGGACATCAGGGACATGTCAGAGAAGGATAAAATGTTTGCTTTCTTGGAGGGACTAAAACCGTGGGCTAGAACCGAGCTGCAGAGACAAAAACTGCAAAATGTGACTGAGGCGATGGCGGCGGCCGAGCGTCTCAATGATTATAGTGAAAACTTCAACAAGCGAAAAGTTGTTGGCTCCAGTGGGAATAACAACAATTCTGGTAACAATAACAAAGTGGCCAGAACGGATAAAACACCAGTGTGGGGAGCGGGTAGGAGGTCGTTTGCTAAAGACACGACACCGAATCGAGGAAACAGAGGCCCAAGACCAGTGAATGGACAGAGTCGGTTTCCTCCGGGTTGTTTTCTCTGCAAGGGACCTCATCGGGTGGCTGAGTGTCCGAAAAGGGGGACATTGAGTGTTGTAGAAATGTTGCCAACAAAAGCACTTCAAGTCAACGCCTCTATAGAGGATAGTAATGCAGAACCCTCTCAGGATGGGTCTGTTCGGTTCCTGTCGGCTTTACAGTCTCAACTGAGTAGCTTAAAGAAAGAGGCAGAGAAAGGCTTGATGTATGTGAGTGTGGTAATAAATGGGAAGACTACATGGGCGTTAGTGGATACAGGGGCTTCTGACACTTTTATCTCTCCTACAGAGGCTAGGAGGTGTGGTTTGGAAATAGTGAAGGATGTCGGACAGATGAAGGCAGTCAATTCAGCTGCTTCGTCCATTTGTGGGAGCTCAAAGAAAGTGGGGATCAGATTGGATCAGTGGCAAGGGAACGTGGACTTCATTGTCACACAGATGGATGACTTTGATGTGGTGTTGGGACTTGATTTTATGACCGTCGTCCAAGCGATCCCAGTCCCTGCAGCGGGTTGCTTGATGTTCTTGGGAGATTGTCCTTGTGTGGTTCCGGCGACTATTGTTCCACGTGGGGGTAAGAGCATGTTGTCCGCCATTCAATTTAAGAAAGGGGTGAAGAAAGGGGAGCCTTCCTTCATTGTGTTGCCCGTTTGTAAAGAGGATCTAAGCGCAGGTTTGCTACTGAAGGAGATTATGCAAGTGCTAGAAGAGTATGACGATGTCATGCCTGACCAGTTACCTAAGGGTCTGCCCCCTCGAAGGTCGGTGGATCATGAGATCGAGCTCGTTCCGGGGACTAAACCTCCTGCTAGATGTCCCTATCGTATGTCTCCGCCGGAGCTAGCTGAGTTGAGGAAACAGTTAGATGAATTGTTAGAGGCTGGCTTCATTCGGCCGTCCAAGGCGCCATTTGGAGCACCCGTGTTATTTCAAAGGAAGCATGACGGGAGCTTGCGGCTGTGCGTAGAATATCGGGCCCTAAATAAAGTTACTGTTCGGAACAAGTATCTGATTCCTCTGATTGCCGACTTTTTTGACCAGTTGAGTAGTGCCAAGTATTTCACAAAGTTGGATCTCAGGTCGGGATATCACCAAGTGAGAGTAGCTGAGGGGGACGAGCCTAAGACGGCATGTGTGACTCGGTATGGTGCATTTGAATTTCTAGGGATGCCGTTTGGGTTGACCAACGCACCGGCTACATTTTGCACTCTTATGAATCAGGTGTTTCATGATTATTTGGATAAGTTCGTTGTCGTTTATTTGGATGACATTATGATATATAGCCCTTCCTTAAGAGAGCACGTGGAACATTTGCGACTAGTGCTGGAAAAACTTCGTGAAAATCAGCTCTTTGTTAAGAGGGAAAAGTGTGAGTTCGCACAGAAGCAAGTTCGATTTCTGGGGCATGTCATTGAGCAAGGTCGTATTCGAATGGATACTGAAAAGATAAAGGTGGTTCAGGATTGGCCTATCCCGAAGAATGTTAGTGAGCTCAGATACTTCCTTGGTCTTACTAACTACTATCGGAAATTTGTGGAAGGATATTCACAAAAGGCGTTAGCGCTTACCAATTTACTAAAGAAGGGTGAAAAATGGTTTTGGTCGATTGAGTGCCAGAAGGCTTTTGAGAATTTGAAAGCTTCCATGCTAAGTGATCCCGTGTTAGCGTTGCCAAATCTGGAGGGTCCGCTAGAAGTGGAAACTGATGCTTCCGACTTTGCGATAGGAGGGGTATTGATGCAGAATGACCATCCGGTAGCCTTCGAGAGTCGGAAGTTGAATGGGGCAGAAACGAGGTACACTACTCAGGAGAAAGAGTTACTAGCAGTAATTCATTATTTGAGAACTTGGAGACACTATTTGTTGGGATCCCGATTTGTTGTGAAAACTGATAATATAGCCGTGAGCCATATTTTAACCCAGCCAAAGATAACGGCGAGGCAGGCGAGGTGGCAAGAATTCTTAGCTGAATTTGATTTCGAGTTTGAGTACAAAGCTGGGAAAAAGAACCAAGTTGCGGATGCGTTAAGTCGTAGGGCTGATTTAGCTGCTCTTAGGAGGGTTGCCCCGATGTCAGCAAGCAAGGTATCCAATGAGATTCAGGACCTTATAGCACAAAACTTACAGAAGGACCTTCAGGCGGTGTCAATCATGGCCTTGGTTAAGAAAGGGCAGGCTAAGACGTTTTGGGTAGAGGATGGAGTCTTGTTGACTAAAGGACCATGTTTGTTCGTTCCCCGTGCTGGGGAAATAAGGCAGAAGTTGTTGCGCGAGTGTCATGATACACCTTGGGCAGGACATCAAGGGTGGCGTCGTACTATGGCCCTATTGGAACAGGGGTATTATTGGCCCCATATGCGACAAGATGTGATGGACTATGTCAAGACCTGTTTGATTTGCCAACAAGATAAAGTTGATCGGCGAAGGCCACCTGGTTTGCTGGAACCTCTACCAGTGCCGACCAGGCCCTGGGAGAGTATATCCCTTGATTTTATAACGAGCTTGCCACGAGTGGGAGACTTGGGAACTATCTTGGTAGTGGTGGATCGTTTCTCCAAATATGTCACGTTTGTTCCGGCACCAAAGTTTTGTTCAGCAGAGGAGACTGCACGGTTGGTGTTCAAACATGTTGTGAAATTCTGGGGCGTTCCCCAAAGCATTGTCAGTGATAGGGATGGACGTTTTACTGGAAACTTTTGGAGAGAATTATTTAAATTGCTGGGTTCTCAACTGAATTTGTCATCGAGTTATCATCCACAAACAGATGGGCAGACAGAGCGTTTCAATGGCTTGTTGGAAGAGTACTTGCGGCACTTTGTTCAGGCCAATCAGCAAAATTGGCCCCCGTTGTTGGATGTTGCCCAACTTTGTTTTAATGCGCAGAGAAGTTCGGCTACAAATAAAAGTCCTTTTGAAGTTGTAACAGGTCAACAACCGCGACTCCCTCATACGTCTCTAGAGTCTTATCGAGGGAGGTGTCCCCGAGCTTTTGACTTCACACAAGAGTGGCGTCAAAACATCGAGATTGCACGAGCTTACTTGGAAAGGGCAGCTAAACACATGAAGAAGTGGGTCGATCGTAGTCGAAGGGACCAACAGTTTGAAGTGGGCAACCTAGTACTAGTCAAACTGATGACGGAACAGATAAGATTCCTACGTGATAGAGATCGCAGGTTCGTACGTAAGTATGAGGGACCAGTGCCGATAGTAGCGAAGGTGGGAATTAACTCTTATAGAATAAAGCCTCCCGCATGGATGAAGGTGCACCCGGTGTTTCACGTGAGTAATTTGAAGCCTTTCTACGAAGACACTACGGGGACAAGTCGGGGACAAACTAGCAGAGAACCTATTTGTAAGATGCCTCCGTCACAAAGAAAGGTGGGGGAGATTCTTGCCGATCGGTTCGTCACAATATCCAAGAGAAAGCCAGTGCGAGAGTACCTTGTCAGATGGGAAGGTCTGGGTCCAAAGGAGACAAGCTGGGAGCGAGAACATGACTTGAAGGCTTTTCGACAAAAGGTGGAGGAGTTCCAGGCAGTGCAGTCGACGAGGACGACGACAAGTTAGGTGGGGGAGAGTGTTGTGGCCGTCCCATATCCTGAGCCTACAACAACGCCACAACCGAGCATAGAAGGTGTCCCAGTTTCAAGCGTCTTAATATTTTAGGAAAAAGTGTTTTCTTTTTAAGTATTTTTCTAAGTTAGGAAGAAGTGTCCCCGTTTCGGACGTTTCAACGTCTACTCGGGGCATTTCCATAAAGTTTATTTCGCATGTATGTAGGGGGTGGACAGTTGGCAGAGTTTGGATTGATCCACTGGTAAAGGTGCGTATTCGTTCTACACACCATCGAGGCGGCCCCTACCGCCCTACTCGATGGTGTGGGTGAGTCTCTTATGTAACCCGTTTTCATTTTGTTTTAATAAAATTTCCCTATTTTCTTTTAACGAAACTAGGGGGGTTGACCGTGTGCATCCGCTATGCCCTACGGTTTCCGTTTATTGCTTGAGACTCACTTGTCGCTTGTTGGCTGAACAGTGCTATCGAGGGAAAAGGCTAACTTGATCAGGAGAAAATCCTCTTCAAGTGCCGCACGACTTAAAGACCCTGTGGTACGAGGGCTAAATCCGTGACACTATGCAAATGGGTAATTAGTATTATTATTCAAATCGATCACTTGGTCCATTTCACGGAATTAAACAAAGTAGGAAAGTTTCAAAATGAATTTTGTAGTTGACATTACAGGTGCCGGTCTATAGCTTCTCAATTTTCAAACATGCTAACGAATTACGAAACCACTTTATATTCTTACAACAAAGCAAAAAAATTCTGATAAACTTGACACACATTATGTTTGCTTTCCACCTCCAAATTCCCAAGTTTTGGTTAAGATGTTGTGTATCCGGATGAAGAAATTTTGTGGCTATTGATACTACATTATAAAGATTTGCATATTAATCCATTTTTTCAATTAGAACGCTTGGTCTTGTCTTCCAGTAGTGATTTTCTCCTTGAATTTATCTCTTTAGCCCAACTCTTTCCAATCTCTGTCTGAAATTTTCCTGAAAAAATCACAGGGAAACATAAGAGAACTGACAATATGGATCAAAAAAGATGTCCATGGTTTCGCTTGTTATAGCCTACTTCAAATACTCTACTCTACCTTCTGTTGAAAGGAAAAATTCATCCAGCACCTTTCCATGTTCTGCAATTACATCATAATATCAAAGCATAGATCTAGATAATAATATATAAAAAACATTTCACATTTTTAACCATCAATAAACAAAACCCTTACCTATTTCATATTCCAGTGCTTGCAGAATCAATTCAACCTAGTGGTGAACACATAAATTCAATAAAAGAGAGAAAAGATTAATAGTTCTATATTTATACATGCAGGTGAGGAATAGACAACACAGGCCCACAGCATTAGCACAACCAAGATCAGTTACTCATATGGAGTTTGCATCATAGAAACAATACAAAGTAATAATGTCAATATAATCTTCTAGGTTCATGTATTGACTATTTTGTTAAACTCTGGTCTTCCCAACCTCCATTTGCCTTTTTGTCTCATTCTCATCAACAAGAAGGTTGTTACAATTCAAACCTGTGAAGATCTAGTCAGACGGTGGTCATTACAGCCCCAAAAAATACTTCCCATATGCATCTTATAAATACAGCATATAACATTATCCCAAATACAAGTTCTGAGAAAGAGATTCATTGGAGCGGCTTATCCAGTTAACACTTATAACAACTAACAAACTGAGACATTTAACATTCAATAAAAAATCATATTTCAGGTGAAAAATCTGTCTGCGGGTGTGGGTGGGTGAGCATGCACAAACAAATAAATTCCATCACCTAGCAATAGAGCATACCTTGTCAAAATCTTTCACAAGGTTAGCCTCCAGAGAAGCATTATTTTCATATTCTGCCCAAAGTTGTTGGATCTCCTCGGCTGCAAATAAAAAATACGAAATTAAGATAAATCAATAAAACAAAAATAAACAGTTCAATAACTAAAGATTCCCAAATATAATATTGGCTAAGAAGTACCTCTCATTCCTCCACCCAGAATACTGCACATTTCAGTTAATGCTGCTTGCTCGCGTCTGCTTTTTTCTTCTTTAGGAACACCACATGATGGTGTTATATCTCCAACAATAGCTGTCAAAATTGAAAATCCGAACTCAAAACTCAAATTGTAAGTTGCACCTTGTGTGCGTCTTTGCAGACCATAAGTGCATCGATGTATAGCATCAGATATGTGGTTGCTCAACATGCACCCCCATCCCCCACCAAAACAAAACTACGTAACACATCAAAACTCATAGAAATACAAATAAGAAAATCAACAAGATGATGCTAAAAGTTCAGCATTGTCAACCATTTAGATTATCATAGTAAAACTTCTATGGCACCTAATTTCTAGATTTCCATTTTCCTTATTTTAAGGAAAACAACTTTTCTGTATCATTGCTGATTTTAGCATCAATAATATTTAATTTGAAGTACACTAATGATTACAATGAGAGATACGGAGATGTGAGACTACCTTCTGCGATATCATGGACAATTGCAATCTTGATACACCTGCAAAAGTTATAAGGAAAAGACATAAAGATTGCCTAAATAACATTCAACAAAAACAGAAAGCAAATAAAAGTCCAAAAAACAAAGCAAGTATAGAAAATCACATATTTGTTACTAAACTCAACTAGCCTCTTTTATAAGCTAATCCAGTAAACGAAAATAAATATCTATTGACTATTAGTTAGCTAAATCTCCAAACGCCCCCCTCAATTATCATGAATAAAAATAAACAAAACTAAATCACATCTACAAACATTAATGAAGAACAAGAGCTCTGATATATCATGCGATAAAGATGAGTTAACCTTTCTCTATTCACACCAGGAAGGTCACCAGCGATCAAAGCCATCAACGCCATGCGGTACATATGGTCTGCAATTGATTCAGGGCCCTCTATCCCATGATAGATCCAACCCTTCCTTTTTGTGGTCTATGCGTTGAAAAAAGTAATCAGTAATTATAATCTTTTCTTCTCTGCATGATTCAACTGGAAACTACAGGCTATAAAGGTGGGTTTAAGCAAAGATAACATAGCTATTATTACCTTTCAAATATTTCCTCAAAACGCCTTTAATTACAATAGTAAAGTCGTTAGGGAAAAAAGAGCATAAAGAACTGGAAAGAAACGGTACAAATTTACGTTATCATTTATACCTTCAGACTGTGACACAATGTGAGAAAATCAATGGCAGATGAAGGCGGCGAATTGGTCTCAGACGTAATGGTAGATTTCCCAGAGCAAGGTTTGTTAGAATGGACAGAGACGATCCTCTGTGTCGGAGCTCCGGAAGAGTTAATGGGTCGAAAGGAGTATGCGCGGATCATGTGAACGACCGGCGAGCGGCGATGCGCAAACCTAAATGTCCAAGGCGCGCAGAACATACAAGAATTAGAAGACATTGTGTAAGCGGAGGCGGGCAGGTTGTGCGCCGGAGATTTAAAGCTTTGAGTATGCGGGTATTTGATGGGGTCCGAGAAACAAGGTTCTATTTGGTTGGGCTACCGATCAACTTTGGTCTTATTGCGAAAACTAAGGCTTTCTTCACACTTTCTCACTGTACTACGTTTAACGAATCCCATCATATGTGACCTTTTTATAGGAAAAACTAAAGGCCGTGGAAACTGAGCCTTTTTGAGGGGGAATCATAAGAAGAATAGAGGATTGTCCGAATTTTTTTTAAGATCTAGTATTATTTAGGAATAAAAGAATATTTTTATAAGTAATTATCAGATAGAAAATAATGAAAATAAAAATTTTAAGGTTTAAGGTTAGGAATTAAATTTAGTGGTTTAGAATTGATGATTTGTGGTTAAATTCAAGGATTAGAGTTATAATTTAGGGTTTATAGGTTAAAATCTAGATCATTAATCATATTATATTAAACTCTAAACTCTAATCTTTAGATCATATATTATAACCCTAAATCTAAATTTTAATCGCAATCTTTAAATTTTAAACTCTTAAATTTATACTCCTTACCTTTAAACAATAAAATTTAACCCTAAAATCAATACGTTTATAAAAAAAACTATAATCAACGTATTAAATATATTTTTTATTATTACATCAAATGTTTATACTTTTGATAAATATGTATTTTTTTAAAAATTGAGTATTGATTTTAGTGTTTAATTTAGCGGATGAATATTGTTAAATATCTAAATTTAATTCTCTTTTTACAGAAGGTAAAAGGTAAGGCATGTTTCTCTTTTTACAAAAACAGGAGACGTCATCGATGCCGTAAACTTGTTTCTTCAAATTAAATGATTTGTTAGAAATAGACATGTTAAGGTCATACTTAGTTACTTACAATAATACTCTCCGTCTACCACCAGTGTGATGAACATCGTTAAATACTATTATTACTGAACACTGTTAAATATTATTAAATTAGTTAATAAAAATTAAAAATTTAAAGGATTTAATATATAATTAATAATTATTTTTAAAAAATCAATTAAATTAAATTTATTTCTATATATGTTAAAATTTATTTTTTTTATATAAGAATAAATTATATACTTAGTATCTCAGCTATTTTTGTATTTTTATTTTGGTACTCAAACTAATTTTTTTAATAGAATAATACCTAACAGTACATATTATTTTTATTTTGATACCCTAATTATTAAAATTATAAAGAAACATAATATTGCTTGGTCAAATAACAATTTTAGACCCTAAAACTTATACAATATATCAATTTATTCTACAATGCTATCAATTTAAATATTATTTTTAATTTTTAGATTAAAAATATAAATTCTCTCTTCTTCTTCTATTTAAAGTATAAAATATTAGATATCGAACAACTTCTTTGTTGTCAATATTATTTTTGGTAAAATTTTATCTATTTTTTAATTTATCCAAAAATAAATTTCATCTATTTTTTAATTTATCCAAAAATAATATTGACTTTAATAACAATAAAAAAGTAAAATATGAAAAATTAAAATTCAACTAAACGAAATTAAAAAATAATAGTGGTTCCACAATGATGTTGAATTTTTTTGAAATTAAATTAAATTAATCTTCGTTTTTTAATTAAAAAATATTCTTTGCGTTAAGAGTTTTAAATGAAAATAACTTTTTTTCCTAAATTTTTTTTAAACAGATGATATTTCTATATATTTGATCATTGTTTCATTCTGAAATTTTTAACCAACTAAAATTTATTGTTTAATTTTGTTTTTAATGGGTTAAATTTATTTTGGTTTGCGCTATTTTTGAATTTTTTAATAATTATTGTTTTTTGTTCTACATTATTTCATTTTGTTCTAAAGTCGAAAGGTTTTGGTTATAAGTTCTTCGATAATGTGCTGAAAACAAAAAGATGTTCTTTGGTGATTGTAGGTCTTTATCAAGGCTCAGAAAATCAAGCCTTACTTCAACCAAAAATTAAAAATGATGTTTAAATCGAATAAAGTGATAGGTTGTATAAATTTTAGGGACTAAAATTGTTATTTGTTCAAGCAACATCTTTGTTTTCATTTATTTTTAATAGTTAAGGTACCAAAATAGAAATAATGTGTAACATTTGGTACCATTTTATTAAAAAAATTAATTTAAGTACCAAAATAGAAATACAAAAATAGGTGATATACTAAATGTATAGTTTACCCTTATTTAAAAAATTAAATTTTAATATATATAAATAAATTTAATTTAATTGATTTTTTAAAAATAATTAATAATTATATGTTGAGTTCTTTAATTTTTTATTTTTTATTAATTAATTTAATAGTATTCATCGATGTTCAGCAATAGTAGTGTTCAGCGTTGTTCGACGCCCGTTATAGAATTTTCCTTTTATAGAGACATGTGTATAATCCCCACAGAAAACAAGGATGGATGGAGCTTTATCACAAAGCGGTATCAATATTTGTAGGGGTATTTATTATTTGATACCCGGATTTAAAAAATATTTGATTTATTTGGATATTACTTTTAATAATTTATATCCCGATATATTATATTCAAGTGTCATTATTTAGAAACCTATAAAATTAATTCATTATCACAAAGTCCTTTTTCGTACTGCGTTCATATAGAGTTAAGAATGTTTAGTAGCAGTTTATTTTAGAATTAATTAATTTTTAATATTTTATTTAAATTTTAATTATTTTATATTTTATATTAAAATAAAATTATATTCTATATATGTACTTCAACGGTTAGATGTCATATTTATTAAAATATATTATCATATGCATATACATGTCATCATCGTTAAAATTTTAACGGTCCAGTCAATATGCTAGTTAAAAAATAAGATATTTGTCAAAAAGATATAGATTAAGGGTTAGATTTATCCAAAAAATAAAGAACAAAATAATAAAAATTATAAACGTTAAGGTTTAAAATTATTTTTATGCCTTTTTATAATTTACCCTAAAAACAAAAATGTTATATTTTAACTAAACAGTAAATGTTTATTCAAAATCAACTTAATTGTAATATCTAGGATAAAATACACGTACCTTTTTTAACTTTTTTTCTTACCATATTAAATGTGGTTAAAAAATCAATAAAAGACATTATTTTTGTGACGGAAGGAGTATTTTTTATATTTTTAATCGATAATTAATTTTAATATTAATGATCAATCATTAAGTATATTTTTTTTTATATTTTTAATAGGAACTCTGACCTTTATGGAACGTTTTTTTATTTGTTTTTTATTGCATTTTATCTATCATTTTGATACAATTTAAGTATATCTTAGTGATTGTTTGATACTCGTATAGAGACCTTCACGACACTAGTTTGTGAATAAGATTTTATCAGTGGTCATAATAAAATAGATTCTCACTTAGTTAATAGTAGTTTGTCCATGTAATTAGTTCTAGATAATAGAACAAGTTGTCTATAATTTGACTCACTCATCACTTATTTTTTATTTTGTAATGCATCTCATTTGGATATAGACAAGAGATTTAATAAGGTTTATAAATTTTGATGGTATGTTAATCTTTATAAAAATATTTTATTTTTTATTTTTTAGTGTCTGTATTGACATTTAAGTTTTAATGTCTATTATAAAATTTAATCTAGTGCATATGAGTAAAGTTGACAAAAATCATGTTTATATGTATATAAATAAAAATGATTAGATATATTATTTTGAGTATTATTTTTTTAATCTTTAAAATTGTTAAAAATGTGAGTATCACGTACTTAGCAAGTGATTGGCGTACTTGTATCGCTCAGTTGACGTACTTGGCGTACGTACTTGTATCTCTCAGTTGACGCATAGTGGCATGCGTGCTGCTTCCTTTGCCTTGGATTTGTAACTTTCCCCCAAGTGTTGTTTTATTTGTATTTTTTGATTCTATGTATGGTTGATTTGTGTGTGTTGTTGTGGAAGTTCTGAGAACTTGGCGTACTTGGTAAGTGCTAGCAACCTGGTGTTGTATCTGTCAAAATACATGCGCTTTTCTGCGTCCAAAGCGGCAAACAATATCACCAGTTTCATGGGAACTGCCTTCCTTTTGGCTCTCCTGGACTGGAGGCTTCTTATCAGACGCTTTCTTCACTACTTATCACATCTACCTCATAAGCGCACTCATAGAATTTCTAGTAAACATTTCCTCAACCCATTAAATTACTTGTTTTCCATTGTTGCATGTATGACTTTGCATGAGAAAAGGAAAAAAAAAACAGGTTTGAAGCATTAAAGGTTGGTGGTGCTGTCACAAGCACAAGGTCTTTGGTATCTATATCCAAGGATAGGTACGTACAACTATCGAAGTCTTGTGATAAATGTCCATAAATTTCTCTCAGATTAAGAAACTAACAATAAAAAGGGCCTGTTCGTAGTTATTCTTTAAGCAATACATGATAATTATATATGCCTAAGCAATAGATGCCATTGGAACGGGGCTTGATCATTCTTACCATCCAAGCTTGGACACCTTCACTAAAGCCCCCACAATGCAATCCATCTATTCCATGCGAGGAAGTTGGTGGCGGGAAAGCAGCCATGCCGTTCGTAGGCCTCTATCTGGTGGCACTTGGTGTTGGAGGTATAAAGGGGTCTTTGCCTCGTCATGGCTCTGAGCAGTTGAATGAGAAGACTTCACAAGGAAGGAATCAAAGATCCACCTTCTTCAACTTAGTGTTTTGTCTCTCATGTGGTGCGCTTATTGCCGTCACATTTGTTGTGTGGGTCGAAGATAATAAAGGTTGGAAGTGGGGTTTTTCCATCTCCACAATCGCAATATTGTTGTCAATCACAATGGCTCAACGTTTTATAGAAACAAAATACCCTCTAGCAGCCCACTTACGACCACTTTCAAGGTAATTTTTTTAGATAAATGAGATTTTATTATCCAAGAATCATCGTACAGGAAAAAAAAAAGTATCTACATCAATAAACCCTAAACAAACAAATCCCTAAAGAGATAAAAAAAAACTAGCTAATCCCCCAATTCTCAACTATACAAATATCATTGTATCCAATCCTATTATATCCTGAGATTTTTCATTTCACATTTAATTTTATAAGAGCAAACAATTCAGTTTCCTTTCCATGAAATCTATTTTTTCGTACTTGTCACAAGAGATAGTTGAAGATATTTCAAGCCAATCTCACAATTGTAGCACGTAAGGATTTTCCTTTGCCATTTGTTTGGGTCCATTCGAAGAGATCACGCCAACATTCAAAAGATAAAGGTAGTTTGCATCCTTGCATAACCATCGCCCAAAGATTCTTTGAATACACACATTCACCAAACAAATGGTCCCGAGTCTCACAATGGATGCCACAGAATAAATATCATAGGTTGTCATGATATCCCCATCGCACCATTCGACTCCTTGTCGGCAACCTATCCAAAATAACTAACCATGAAACGAAAGAATAACGGGGGATAGATGAGGCCTCCCAAACGATCTTGTACCAGGATACCTTTTGTTGTTTATACCGTAGAGCTTCCCAAATCATTGTAGCTTTGTACCCTCCTTGGATGCTTCCTACATAGCAAGATTTTCCTTTAACCCTAACAACTTCTTCCATGCCCAGCTGTGATGTTGTTTTGTTGAGGCATTTCACACCGAAGTCCCTTTTAACAAATATGCAGACACTCAAGCAACCCACAAAAGATTTAGCTTGGATGAGCAACTGCTAAAAGCATCGGATCATGCAGACTTTATTCCAAACAACTACGTTTTTTACTCCTAAACCACCCTCTCTCTTTGCGTGACAAACTATATCCCGACCAACACGAGCACCCCTTGCATTTGTATCAACTCCCTTCCATAAAAAAAACATTACATATATGAGTTGTTTCCTTCAAGACCTTCGAATGGAGCAAAGACATCCTGCACCAGAAATTTTGAAGACTAAACAACATAGCTTGAATTAGTTATAATCTAGCTGCAAAAGAAAGCATCTTCGATGAGCAAGCCTTTACTTTATTAACAATTTTCATTACTAATCCCTCACAGTCCTCGGGGAATAATCTTTTTGTCACCAAAGGCACACCAAGGTAGCGTACAAGAAGAGATCCACTAGAGAAACCAGTGTCCGCAAGAATTTAATCAAAATCATCCTTATCTATTCCTGTAGCAAATAATTGATATTTTGACTTATTGATTTGCAAAACAGACATCAAATAAAATTCTTCTAGCAGTCGTTTAACATCCAAAACAGATTCCAACGTCCATTTTGTAAAAACTAACAAATCATTCGTAAAGCATACATGTGTTAAAGGCATTTTCCTACATCTTGGATGGTAGTCGCTTTCTGGTTGTGCTTAATACATGGGAGCGGGATAATAATAAGGGTGTAGTACGTGCCGAGCAGTCGTCCTATCTTTGGATGGGCGTGCTGATCGTGCACCACACTGGTTGGGAGCTATCCCCGCTTCCCTGATGAGCCCATGAGAGGACGAAACCAGTGAGCATCGAAGATCGTAAAGACTGAACCTCGGGCATGCGAGAGACATAAGATACCGCACGGGTAGTAGTCCCTGCGTCAAAACTCTGACCCCGTGACAAGTGATATCAGAGCGAGGCTGTGTGCTAGTTGTTGGGTTTGCCAAGCGCCTTATATGCTGCGGAGTGAGTCATTTGGACGAGCGTGTTAGCTCACACCCTAATGAGAAGGGGGTGTTCATAAGTGGGTCCTCTAGAAAGAGATTGAGACGAGGATGGGTAGGTAGGAAGCCGCAGCGAAAGTTCTCCGGATGATCGATCTGCAATGGGACACCTTGGTAAAGTGGCAAGTGGCCATGAGGTGGTTACAGGAAGACCTTGGCCGATCACTTTTAACTTTTCAGCCTAATTCAAGAGACAAGGGAAAACATTCAAAACCAAGATAAATAGATAAGGAAATAATGGATCCCCTTGTCTAACTCCTTTTCCCCGACAAAGTAGCCAATTAACCCTCTATTCAGGTTTATAGAGAATCTAGAATTTATAATGCAAACTTCAATCCATCTTTGAAACACTACCGGGAAATTCATCACTCTTAGGATTTGTATAATAAATGACCAATTTAAGGAGTCAAATGCTTTCCTAAGATCGATTTTTAGATCATATCTCGGGGGTAATTTTTTGCGACCATAACCATTCATAATTTCTTGAGCTAGTAAAACATTATCAACAATGTCTCGTCCCGTTAAAAAGCTCCTTGATTTGGCAAAATTAGATCTGGTAACCATTTCTTTAAACGATTTGTGATGATCTTTGTGATGCATTTGTAAATCATAGTGCATAAAGAGATAGGTCTATAATCGGTAGCTTTAAAGGGTGCTTGAACTTTAGGGACTAGAGTAATAACAGTTGAGTTGAATGCTAATGGTAAGGAATATGATGTGAAGAACTGAATGTCTCTAATGACATCTTCTTTCACTATCTGCCAAACTCTCTAGAAGAATTTTATTGTTCCTGGAGCTTTATCGTCTTTCATAGAGAACAGAACATCATGAATTTCTTGAGGAGAAACTAACGCCACAAGACTAGAACTCATTTTCTCAGATAAAATAACCCCTAAAATCTCCTGTAACAAATCATCTGATATCACTTTCATATTGGAATCTACCTACCCAATAGATCTGAAAAGAAATGGATCAATTCTTGAGAAATATCTGTATAAGTATCCAACTTATCCCTCTGGTTATTTTTAAGTATGTGAATCGTATTTGTTTTGTTTCGAGCGGTAACCTGTCCAAAAAAAAACAGAATTTTGATCCCCTTCTTTAACATACTGGATCTTAGATTTTTGTCTAAAAAATATCTCTTCAGCCTTGAGTAGATCTTTGAGTTCTTGTGTGAGTTTTTTCGCCTTTCCCACAACAATAGGTGTAGGTTCAGTTAACAGAACAGACTGCATATTTTCAAGTTCAACTTTTTTGTCTAGGATTATTTTTTGAAATATCACCATAAGCTTTCTTATTCAACCTTTTTAAAGGATTTTTAACCTTTTTAATTTTGTGAACAACAGTTGTAAAGGATTTCCACTTGCAGGAAGGGCTCAAGAATCTGCTACCACTCTTAAAAATTCAGAATGATTTAGTCAAAAATTAATGAATTTAAAAGGCTTTGGAGGACTAACCATAGGTATTCGAAGAACCAAATGTCCTGGACTATGGTCTGAACACCCAGGAGGAAGGAAATCCACCACTGAATGCGGAAACTGCAAGAACCAAGTTCATGATTCTATCTAGCTTTTGAGATAATGGGAACTCATCACGCATATTATACCAACTAAAAATTGTTCCCGAGAATGGATGATCGAGCACATCAAGAACATCAACACAGTCACAAAAATCTTGCATAGCTTTGGTGCGTCCCTGCCTCCCATTAAAATCGGAACTCTCCCTTAGATTCAATGTAACATTAAAATCCCCAGCAATAATCCAAGGACCAAAACCTACCATCACTTTAAAAGCAATCAAATTCTGCCATAACATCATTTTTTCTTCCTTTCCATTACTTGCATAAACCACTGAAATAAAAAAAAATATTATATTTTTCTGGATTGTTATGCAGTATTTGTTCCTAGGATCAGCTGATCTTTTCACCTCGACAGGGTTTATTTGTTCCTAGGATCAGATGATCTATTCACCTCGACAGTGAGATCATTGGCTACATCACTTTCCTGGGCTTCCTTGGCAACGGGGTATTATTTAAGCTTCATGATGGTATCAATAGTAAACAATGTGACTGATAGCTCAGAGCACTCGTCAGGCTCTCTGGTCATGCAATAAACCGCAATCATCTACTTTCGGGGCAGGTTTCTCTGGGTTATGGGTGTGCTCAACGCATTGAATTTCTTGCATTATCTTTTCTGGGCCACGCGCTATAAATACACATTGACAAGAACTAGCAAGTAGTATAGTTTTTTGGATAAGCTTTGTAATTCATTAATCTAAAAAAGTAGTAAAAACTGCTACTCATTTATAAACTAATCCCCCAAGCAACTAATAAATCGCCCTATATATTTCGTATCCTAATATTTTTATGATGTAAACGAATACTTATAATATCTTTTAGACAATCAAACAACTGAGTGTAAGACCTCTGTACTCCTCGAAAAACCCTACAGTTATGTTCTTCCCATATCAAATATAGAGAAGCCTACCATGTAAGTCGACCGATCAAAGCGGCAACTGACCTTCCTTTGAACCTGGACACCACCCAGGAGAGCTCCTCAGGCCAGTTCAAGACCTCTAGACGTATGCCGCAGCAACATAGACTCAATCTCCAAAACTGTTTGGAAAATGGAAAATCAAAGAATAAATGGTCTCTAGATTTAACTGAACCATTACATAAAATACAACCTTCCTCATCAATTATCCTCATTCGAGCCAACCGTACACTCGTAGGAAGCCTATCCAAAATTGTCATCCACGTAATCATCGTATGCTTAGGGATATGCATGCCAAACCATACCACTTTATGACATGCTACTATTTCTCTGGATTCACGGATTCCCCTCCAGATTTCCCTTGTGGGAAGACTTCTACCTGCAGCTAAGACCGACACTGCCACACTTCTCAACTTGAGAAGCTTCTTGAACAACCAAATGAAGTGTTGTTTACTCTCCATAGTTCAGAAATCCTCTTACTTGATTACATACAATTTAATCCAAGCAATCTAAAGTGTATCCTTCCCAGAAGTAATTTGCTGCATCAAACCTATCATGCAAGCCATATTCCACTCATGCAAGTTCTTCAGCCCTAAGCCCCCTCACTCTTAGGAAGACAAATGTGCTTTCAACTTACGTGGGCACCCGCAGCAGACTTATTCTCACCTTTCCAAAAATATCGGCAACATAACGACTCAATCTCCTTTAAGACACCCTTTGGAAGAACCACTTGCACACACCAGAAGTTAGCCATGTTGTATAACACTGACCTTATGAGTTGCATTCTCCCAGCATAACTCAAGTGCCTCCCTGCCCAACTATTCATTCGTGCTTTGATCTTGTCAATAAGCATAGCGTAATCCTTTCGACTAAGCTTTCTTGTAACCAATGGAAGCCCTAAATACCTCACAGGCAACACACCAAGCCTAAATTCAGTAGCCGTCTGCATTTCTTCAATTTTATGGATCGAGACCCCTGAGAAGAAAATCTCAGTCTTGGAAACATTTAATCTCAGTCCCGAGATCTCATAAAATTTTCCAGAACACATTTCACTCCCAAAACCGAATCCAATTTTCCTTTGCAAAATATCAAGAGATCATCCGCGAAGCATAAATGAGTTAAACCAAGCTTCTTACATTTAAGATGAAAGTGAAAAATACCCTTAGCCGCCGCAGCATCAAGCATTCTAGATAACACATTCATTGCCATAACAAACAAATAAGGGGAAAGAGGGTCACCTTGTCGAACACCCTTCGTCCCTTTAAAGTATCCAACTAAACTTTCATTAATCAAGTAGTATAGTTTGACCAAAGTTAAATGTCACATTTTGGGAGAGAGAATTCCGAGAAATGCAAAACAGCCAGACTCGGAGCTTATTGGATACTGGTATAACCCGGTAAAACTGGGGTCTCAAAAACCTTGGCTATTGTATAAGCTTTGCTTTTTATTTAGCCTGTACTTTTTCCTTTCTAATAACTGATTTGTAAGACTTTTAGTTTATCTTTAGCTACCCTTTATACCAGCTTTGGTTGTTAATGGAAAATTAAGTCAAAATATGTGGTGGTGCTCGACAGATTAAATCAAAATTCTAGTTTAATTATCGATATATTTTTTTGTCAAAATTTATATAATACTACTGGAAAATCTTTCTGTTCGATGGACTGTGAGTCTCCAAAATTTAAGGTGGAAGGTTCAAATCCTATAAAACATGATTTCACTCTTCTTAGATCCACGATTACAAGCTGAAACTCGAAAATGTTTTAAATGGAGAAAGGATAAGAGATTTAATTTTTATAAGAAAAAAAAAAGTTCAAGCTGGAGCTGCTTTGTAGTTTGCACTGAGATTTCATCAGCCTATTTATAAAGGAATGTCTAAGCAAAGTTAGCAGGAGCGTATAGACGATGCTCAAAATCACGTTACCTTTACCCAAACAGCGTGACTAGGAATACAAGAATGGACCACAAACAGCATATAATAACCCGGCGGTGCCACGTTGGCATTGGTGGGTCCATACACCAGCAGCTTGTACTCAAACATCGTCAACTGAACCACGCTGGCCGTTTTCAAAACTACCATCCTTTGGTTCATCCCGAAGGAGTGCGTCGTAAACGGAGGCGACATAAGCGACACGAACGCCGCCCCCTGCTTGTAAAGCGATAGCGAAAAGGCAATCCCGAAGCTCTGCCCGTACAATACGGAACTCCCTGACTCCACGGATATAATGGACGGCCTTATGGAGTTGAATTTCGGATCCAGGTAGTAGGGGTTGTAAGCCTCCAAGCTCAGCTCGGTTGGGTATAATCCTGTGAATACGTAGCTAGTATGCGGATTGCTACCCCCTACTAAAATCCTGCCTTCTGGGAGAAGCATTGCTACGGAGTGGTATAATCTTGGTATCTTTGACGGGGACAAAACAGTGAATCTCCGATCAGGCTCCCCGTTCACCGAGTAAAGAACCGGGGTGAGAACCGGGTTTACAGCATCTTCCCAACCGGCAGTCCCGTTTGCGGCGCCGTTGATAATGATCACATCACCAGTAGGCAACAGTACCATGTCTGGCATTACACGTGGCATTGGCATGGACTCCATGAGCCATTGCGGATCCTGGTCGTTCACTCTCAGCCTGCCACATGTCCTCGACGCTTCTACGTAAACCTTCATCGTATCCGCCTTCAAGTACGCCCCGGACGGTGCACCGCCGCACACGAGCACCTCCACTACCAATGGCCCCGTTGAAGACAACCTCAAAGGAAGTAAAACGGAAGAGCCGGTACTAGGATAGTTTCTCTTATCATCTCCGGGAATAAGAGGGAACTGTTTTAGAACAATGCTTCTTTTATAATCAAACAAGATTGACTTTTTGTTGGCGAAAATAAATAGATTTCCATCTGGTAACAAATGCAAGAAAGGGTAAAGATTATTCTCATCAGGATCCCGAGTTTCCACCAAGAATTGAAGGTAAATACTCTTGTTATTGTTAAGAAAGTCATCTTTAGGGTAAAACTCGTAGGTGAAAACCCTTCTACCCCCAAGAATGATGATTCTTCCGTCCGGTAAAACTTGGTTAGTAGCATACCATCGACGGTCAACGAGGCGAGTTTGGTTGAGTTCCTTCCAGTCGCAGTCACCATAAGAGCCGCATGGAGTGAAGGTGCGGATCAAATGATCTCCTTGGCTAAACCCACCGGTTTGGACGAGGGTACCATCGTGGTCAAGGGAACCGGAGGAACAAAAAGTGTCGGTTACCAGACGAAGGGGGCGGAAAGTGTTGGAATCGACGTCATAGAGGACAGAATGAGCGGTGCAGTCGTTTACGGGGCAGTAGGTGCCGTAGGGTAAAGAGAGGTTGGAAGGGCCGAAGTCAGTGCGGTCAAAGATGATAACTTTGTTGTTTGGTACGAGTTGGGCGTGCATGGCGGAGATACCTATGCTTGATTGTAGGAGCTCCCAGTACCCCCCTGATACCATGGACGAAGGTGGAGATGGGGTGACGAAAACTGATCGGTTTGCTTTATTTAGCTCCAGGAATGAGAAAAGGAAAAACAAAGAGACGAAGATAACACAAAAAGATTGATTCTTGGACAACATTTCTGCTTCTTGATGAGCTGCAGGAAGAGGATAGAGGATATGGATTTTAAATAGGAATTACCATGCACATTACGGTTTTTAACTGTCAATCTCCTTGTAACCAAAGGAATACCTCAGTATCTTACAGGTAAAACTCCAGCCTTAAAACAGTCAATTTCTCAAAATTCTCCGTTAGAAACCCCTGTCACAAATAATTTTGATTTAACCGAAACCCAACATAGAATTTTTTCAAAACACACTAAACACCTATGACTGGACTTTATACAAACTATAATATTTTAAAAAATAAAAGTAAAAATGACCGGCAAGCAAAATAATGATTCTCTAAACTTTGGTTAATGAAATAAAATACGAGAAAGTATGCAGAGTTCAATTTTTTTATACAAATTAATGAACTACAATTGATCCCCAAACAGTTTGAAATTAAAGACGATCATAGCAAATTTGCTAATCAATCACGGAATGGACAAGTTGGGTTTGGCAAAAATATGGTACAAAGGATGCCTAGGGCCCGACTTGGGTTTGTCCACGTTGTCAACAACGACTACACTTATTGGAACATGTACGCCATTGGAGGTAGCGCCCACCCTACAATTATCAGCCAACGCAACCGGTTTAGAGCTCCACGAAACGTGGCAGCCAAAGAAGTGTGCAAGAGGGAATACACAAGTACTTACACCCAATCTTTATTCCTTAGGTGGATACCGTGGATTCAACTTAACTCCAACTTTGATACTCGGGCAATTCGGCGTAGGAATTTGCAGACTTATCAACAGGCTTCATACGCGTAATATTCAATTATGAATGGTAATTAGAGTTGTTTTAGATAACTAAATTATTCTAATAGAGGGGCATGCTTAACCCCTATCTCAATGATCTTGAAAAATTAATGTAATAATGTTATAGATTTTGTATTAATTGATTATTTGCCAAATTTTGTTTATATTTCACTCACAAATCGTTTGCTATTTTAATTAAGACGATAGATTATCCATCTTTTTCAAAGACGAAAAAACGATGATAATCTAATTTAAGGTATGGCCTCGAAACTTATTAACTACAAAACCCAAATTTCGGCAACAACAGATAATCACCGGCCAGAGCTTGACAAGGCAATAGAAAAACTAAATTTGAAAAGTGCAACGACTCTAATGGCTGAACTAGACTGATTTTCACAAGTACAAATAACCTTACAAAACCATCAAACATTTCTGTAGATGACAAAAGCAGATGATTGACATCCTCCACTCCAACCCCACACCATGGATGAGTGCAAAACAGAACATCAATCTTTACCCCTCTCTTAAAAAATCTTTGCTTGAAAATTTATTTAACTTCGACATCCATCTAAAATTCTTTTCCTTCAGCGGAACCTTTCAACTACAACGACCAACGAAGGCCAACTAACCAACCATGGGAATCAAAATCTTTGATACAACTACCAAGGTGTTGTTGGACCTTTGATATGAAGAGCTTACTCATCCATGTAAGTGACAATTTTTGTTGCACATATTTTTGTTAAAATACTAATAATAATAATATGTTGTTTGATAAATTAAAAAGTTGCTCGATAGGTGTACAAATTAAATTACTAAACTATGTAAGTGTTTAAATGAGTGAATGATCAAGCTATTATTGAATAAAAAAGGAAGAAAAGAGACTTGTGACTATTGGTTGGGTTGTCTCATGACAAGAAAAAGGGGAACACTTCGACGGGCCTTAATCCCTCGTTTTTTATAGATGAGTCATTATGTCTTCGTTCTAATTTTATATTTGATCAAGCTATACTTTTGGGTTTAAGTCGGATAATTTTGACATCCTAAATATTATGAATAAAATAAATATATATAATTATTAATGTTAAATAAAAAAGGTATTTATTTATTTATTGGATAAGTGAAACTTTATTCATCCAAATAACCTCCCAAATTATCGCTATACAAATTCAAAGTAAAAAAAAATGACGTTAAGCTAACTCCCACTCAGTTACAAGATTAAGAGTAGAAAAAAATAATTTTTAACAACCATAAATCTTCATTCTGACATTCCTCTTTAGGAACAAGATAATATCTTCCGTATGTCGAAGCCTCTCATTATACAATCTATAATTTTGTTATTGTCAGATATAATATATAAAACTGGCACCATGACAGATAAATGATAACAAATAAAAACGATCTTCCTTTTTCATGGACAGTCACCCATTACACCATATTCAACCAACAATCCATTCGCACATCTAAACCACACATAATAAGAATTATCTGTCAAACTTGATGAGAAAAACCACATGTAGTAGAAACATGATCCCTATTCTCAACACCAATGTCACACAACAAACATTGGACATCAAGTGACTCTCCCAAACGTAGCATCCTATCCCTTGTTAGAAGTCTATCTTGAACAACAAATCATGCAATAAAAGATTGGCGAGGGATATGAAACCCCAAATGACTTCTTTGCCTATAAATCTTCCAAACATTATTAACGTTGAATTCATCATTAATGCTCTCAATTAAAATATATTCATCCCTTAATTTCATTATCTTCTTTCAAGCCTAATTAGATAAGAAGGTAGTTAATTAAACTTTTATTTTATAGTAGTATCATTTGTATTATTATTATTTCATATCCTATTTTTTATTTTGAATATGGTTATTGTTTTATACTTAGTTTCTAAACTCACGGTCTATAGGTGGGCACAAGATTTTTATTGGCTTTGTACATGGAAATTGGAATATAACTCGTCCCGTGCAACTCTGAGTGTATTGACCATTTGGACCAAATCATGATCTTGATTTCGGTGCGCCAAAAGGGCATTGCTGAAAGCAAATTCGGTAAATTACTTAAGATACAGTTCCTATATTGAAATGTTGCGAAACAAGAAATTCTAGTGATATTTTTTAAGAGGAAAAGAAAATTTCTAGCGGTTCCCCTATTTTGTTTCCGCGATAAACACTCGTCGCCAAGTTTTAGAAAACATCACTTGCTATTTTTTTATCAATCCCTCTACTATATATATTATCTTCGTCTGCTCCTCTAAGCACACCAAGCTTGAGCTGAACTTGGCTCGGCTCATCTCGTCTCATCTCTGGTCTGGGTCCTGTCTGCAACTAGTAAATATTTTGCTAGACTTGGACCTTAAAACCATTCGCAATACCGGGCAGCTAGACGATGGCTGTTTCCAGCAATATTAGTTTTAGCTTACTTGGATTTTTTCTATCTTTTATTGCAATAATACCAAGCCTGTTAGCTCACATCGCAGAATACGATGATTACTGGAGGGAACGCGAGTTGCAAGCTAAAGAAAATCTCGATAAGGCCTATAACCCCCGTCCTGAGGAAGTCACCAACCATTACAACGAGCGTGCTGCTAGGTAAGAATATAGAAATAGAGTAGAACCGCCAATGTTATTGTTTTGTTTAGTAGTATCCCAAACTCAAATATCTTTGTTTCTAAATTCTAACGTGACAAATCTTGTACTGCATGAAGGATCATGATGGGGCTTAACAGCACAAGACGGGGCATGAGGGCAAAGGTGAAGAGGGGGCCCTGTCAGGCAACCAACCCCATCGATCATTGCTGGCGCTGTAATAGACACTGGGAAAATAATAGGAAGAGGTTAGCTGCTTGCTCCCTTGGATTTGGCCGTGGTACAACAGGTGGAAAGCACGGAGAGTTTTACGTGGTCACCGATCCTTCAGATAATATTCTTAATCCTAAACCCGGAACTCTACGTCATGCTGTGATCCAAAACAGGCCTCTTTGGATCACCTTTGCACGTCCCATGATGATCAGGCTGGAACAAGAGCTCATAATTACAACTGATAACAAAACCATCGATGGTAGGGGATTCAGGGTGCATATTGCTTATGGGGCTGGTATTACTATCCAGTATACAACTAACATCATCATCCATAACCTTCATATCCACGATATTTTACCCGGAAAAGGTGGCTTGATCAGGGATTCGGAAGACCACTATGGAATAAGGACAGAGAGCGATGGTGATGGGATCTCTATTTTCGGAGCAACATACGTTTGGCTAGACCATCTTTCGATGTACCGATGTTCTGACGGTATCATTGATGCTATTCAGGGTTCCACTGCGATTACTATTTCCAACTGCCATTTCACCGACCACAGTGATGTAAATACTTGCTAGTGCTTCTGTTTGAACATGTTTCTAGTGACACATAAATTGATATTTTGGTGCATGCAGGTGATGTTGTTTGGAGCAAGTGACGCCACTGTCCTAGATAATAAGATGCAGATTACTGTTGCTTTAAACATTTTCGGTAGAGGATTGGTGCAGAGGATGCCTAGGTGTCGATTTGGTTTTATCCATGTGGTCAATAATGACTACACTCATTGGCTCATGTATGCCATAGGCGGCAGCAGTCACCCTACAATTGTGAGCCAAGGCAACCGATATAAGGCTACATTTGAGAAGTTAACAAAGGAGGTGACCGTGAGGATTATTGCAAAACCGTCAGTGTGGAAGAACTGGAATTGGATATCAGAGGGTGATTTATTTCTGAATGAGGCCTTTTTCACTCCCTCTGGAGATGTAAAATACATTAAGAAATTCCAAGGCGAAATATGGATGCCTTATCGGCCTGGTCGTCTGGTGCCCTTACTCACTGTTTATTCCGGGGCACTTGGATGCAAAGTCGGGAAACCTTGCTAAAGACTTTCACTGGTGTTTCTCTTTTTGCCAACAACGTGTTTGGGAGTGGTTAATAGGATATGCAATATCATCTTCTCCCTCCTTGCATGGAGTGGAGCTATGAATATTTATAATTCGAACATTTCCTGACTATAATTCCCTATGTAAGCTGCAGGAATTTCATTTATTAATTTATTCAAAGGCCTTGCTTTACGAAATGGTAACAAGGATCCAGTTTAATACTCAAACATATTACATTATTTTATTATTGCGTCTCAAACAAAATAGCTGTAATAATTCCAGTTTCTAGAAGTGGAATTCTGATAAAGGAGTTTCCACTTTTCCTCCGTATCAGTAATTTTGCAACTAAAATACATAATAGTGATAAGTGATTAAAAATTTTATTTTCTAGACATCTTTTATTATAATTAGTTTTTGAGTTAATTAAATGACAATATGAGTTATTTTTATATATTTTTTATAATTCAACATTAATGTACTGAATTATAGAATTTATGTAATATTTTATAAAAAAGTATTGTTATTGTTTTTATAGTTTGATAAAAAATACCACAACAAAAGGTTCTCGGCGACAAAATATCAGCATGAAAGGTTATCTTGGCAGCAAATTGCCAAGACAACAAGATAACAACTGTAGTTGAGATTTATCACCAGACATTGTAGAGACATGCTAAGCTGAAGAATGAACAGATTGAACTAGACCAAGAGAATTGTACTGACGTAGTTTTTAGTAGAAAAAAGGTACGACTATTATGATCGCAACCCGTTGCGACAACACATGCCGAGGCAGCACCTAAAAAATAACTATTGATATGATAAATGATTTAAAAAAAAATAAGGTGACATTTTAAGACAAGAGACATAGAAATCGAAGATTGAGAACACATAAAAAATTAAAGTCAAAACTACGTAGGAGAAGAATCATAATAGGAATAAACTAAAAAATAAAATAAAAATATTTTATTTATATATTTAAGTTGTATTTTATTTCAAGTCGAATTCCTATTTTAAAAATATTTACTTTAAGAAATGAAGTAATTATTTTGTAAATATGATAATTAGTTATAGAATATGTCGGAAAGTTTTATAAAAACAGTACAGCAAATACGGCACTCATTACCTCATTGGACGTTGTAGTGTAATGATCCGATTCATGTCGGCATTGATTACAGAATGTATTTATTATTTTAATATTTTAATTTTTGAATGCCTTAAAAATATGGGTTTCCAGATTGGTAAATGCGCTTGACGATAAGGCCAGATCCAACGATGGCCGATGAAAAATTCAAATAGGTTATCAGAGTATCCGGAAACCCATATTTATAGAGCAGAGGGAGAGGGAGAACATACCGGTTAATTAAATTTTAGTGGTTTTAAGATCAACGTAAAAATATATAAATCTTTAATAATAAATATTAAAAATTAAATTTTTAATAAGAAATATTAAAAAATTAATTAAGTACATGTTTATCAATAAATATTAAAAAATAGACCTTTAATAACAAGTATTGATAAAAAAATAATCCTTAATAATAAATATTGAGAAAAATAAATTTTAAGAGTAAATCTCTAATAGTAAATATTGTAAAAGATCTAACTTCTAATAACAAATATTGAAAAATTATGGTCCTAATGATTGGAAAATAGACATCTTAGTATGAGGAAAATTAGATCCTAATAATAAATATATTAAAAAAATAAGTCTCTTATAATAAATATAAAAAATAAATTTTAAAATTAAACTCCTAATAACAAGTATTAGAAAAAAATGTGACTCTAATATCAAATAACGAAAATAAATAAATTTTAATAGTATATATTAATAAATATTAAAAATGTTTCTTTAGAGTAGAACCCCTAATAATAAATTTAGTAAAAGATATACCCCTAACGACAAGCATTATAAAAAATAGGATTTAGGAATTATAATAAAAAATATAAGAAAATTAAATTTTAAGAGTAAATTTAATACAAATATTAAAAAAATTAAGAACATAATAACAAGTACTAAAAAATAAATTCATATAATAATAAGTGTCGAAAAAATTAACAACAACCTATAATAATAAATATCAAAAATTATTTTTTAATAAAAAATATTAAAAATTAAAATATATTTAAAATTAAATATATTTAATAAAAATTTAAAATTAAAATATCATATGAGTAGACCCTGGACCGTTGCCTTTATGCCTAGAGACAAGCCTGAAAAGAAATAAATCGTGATAATGGAGGTCTAGACTTTTATTAAATTTTGATATTAATAAATTGAAATAGCTCAAACAAAAATTAAGGTAGCTATCATCTGAGATTAGGTCTAGTTCTTATAGTTAGAGATTAATTTTATTCATTACTCTCTTTAACTCATCTTATCCATTACACTTTTTTATTCTCTGAATTCTTAGGAGAATATTAATAATCATAAACCTGTAGGAAATTGGATCAAACCCTATGTCCCTACTACCTTTCTTTTTTTCAACCAGATTTGTTCCTCTTTTCTTTATTTATATAGTATGTGTTAAATAGCGGCTCACCTACTTTGTTGCCGCTAGAAGCACTCGTAGCCAAATTTTTGAAAACGTCTCTTACTATTTTTGGTCAATCCCTCTACTATATATATATCATCGTCATCTGCTCCTCTAAACACCCTAAACTTGAGTTGAACTTGTTGTCTCGGATCGTCTCTGGTCAGGGTCCTGTCGGCAACTAAGAAATTGTTTGCTGGACTTGGACCTTGATACTATTCTGAATAACAGGCGACAAGATGATGGTTATTTCCATAAATAATAGTTTTAGCTTACTTTGGATTATCTTGTCCTTTGTTGCAATATCTCCGAGCCTGCATGCTCACATTGCAAAATATGATGATTACTGGAAGGAACGTGAGTTGCAAGCAAAAGAAAATCTGGACAAGGCCTATAATCCCCGCCCAGAGGAAGTCACCAACCATTACAACGAGCATGCTGCTAGGTAAGAACATAAAATCAATGTTTGTTTAATATCTCAAATAATCTTATGGAGTATCTTTGTTTCTAATGCCATAAATTTTGTATTGCGTCAAGGATCATGATGGGGCTTAACAACACAAGACGGGATTTGAGGCAAAAGGAGAAAAGGGGCCCCTGCCATGCAACCAACCCCATCGACCACTGCTGGCGCTGTAATAGAAACTGGGCAAAAAATAGGAAGAGGTTGGCTGCTTGTGCCCTTGGATTTGGCCGCGGAACTACAGGTGGAAAGAACGGAAGGTTTTACAAGGTCAGAGATCCATCAGATCATAATGTTCTTGATCCTAAACCTGGAACTCTACGTCATGCTGTGATTCAAGACAGACCACTTTGGATCATCTTTGTTCGTCCCATGATGATCAGGCTGCAACAAGAGCTCGTTATTTCAACTAATGACAAAACCATCGATGGTAGGGGAGGCAGGGTGCATATTGCATATGGGGCTGGTATTACCATCCAGTTTGCAAGGAACATCATCATCCACAACCTTCATATCCATGATATTTTACCCGGCAAAGGTGGCATGATCAGGGATTCGGAACACCACTTTGGATTCCGAACAGAGAGTGATGGTGATGGAATCTCTCTTTACGGAGCAACCAACGTTTGGCTCGACCATCTTTCAATGTACCGATGTTCTGATGGTATCGTTGATGCTATTCAGGGTTCTACCGCGATTACTGTTTCCAACTGTCATTTTACCGACCACAGTGATGTAAGTACTATAACTCTCTCTCTCTCTTGAACACATTAATTGATATTTTGGTGCATGCAGGTGATGTTGTTTGGAGGAAGTGACTCCTCTGTCCTAGATAATAAGATGCAGGTTACAGTTGCTTTGAACATTTTCGGTAGAGGATTGGTGCAGAGAATGCCTAGGTGCCGATTTGGATTTATCCATGTGGTCAATAATGACTACACTCATTGGCTCATGTATGGCATAGGCGGCAGCAGTCACCCCACAATTATCAGCCAGGGTAACCGATATAAATCTACATGTGAAAAGTTAACAAAGGAGGTGACCGTGAGGATTAGTGCACCAGAGGCAGTGTGGAAGAACTGGGATTGGGTATCAGAGGGTGATGCATTTTTGAATGGTGCCTTTTTCACAACCTCTGGAAATCCAAATGCCGCCAAGAAATTCGGAGGCGATAAAGTGATGCCTTATCGGCCTGGTAGTTTGGTGCCAAAACTCACTGTTTATTCTGGAGCACTTGGATGCAAACGCTGGCAGCCCTGCTAAAGACTTTCACTCATGTTTGCCAACACCGCGTTTCAGACTGGTTAATAGGAAATCCAATCCATTTTCTTTCTTCTTCTTCTCTCTCCTTGCAAGGAGATATTAATAGATAATACTTAGAACATTTCCTGATTTTAACTTCCCATGTAATCTGCATGAATTTCATTTATTAATTTTTTTTTCAAAGGCCTTGCTTTACATTAATTAATAGCTTTGCGAAATGGAAAAAAGAATTCAGTTTAATACTGCAACATAATACTGCGTTTGACTTCACATAAGCTCCAAAGTCAAACAAAAGGTTTTGAGTTGTCTACTGTTCAGACCAAATTACTCTCCGGCTTCTTCTAATTGAAAATTCCTATTTGACAGTTTTGAGTCTTTAATAGGGCATGTCCTCACATTATGCCCCCCTTTTCGGCATAAACTGCAAGTGTATATTCTACTTAAAGTGGTCGAAACATCCCTCACCCCTATCACTAGAGGACATGTACGGCGGTTATGACCGCTTTTGCGACAAATCTTGCAACGATGACTCCTATCTGAGCTTCCATGATTGCTCAACCTTGACCTTGGGCAAGTTCTTCTGTTATGCCCCTTCTCTCCGCATACTCGACACTTGAACCGCTTATCTACTGAACTATCTCTAATTTCAGGGCAGTAGTGTTTTCTATGCCCTTCGCGGCCACAATTTCTACAGTAAAATTTAACTCCTGCGTCAGAAGAAGAAAGAAGATAGTATCGTTAATAGAAAATGTTGCAGATCACCGTTTGTAAACATTAATAATACCAAAACCAAAATAGTTGTAATAATGTGGGTGAAAAAACAGTTCCGGCTGTGGCACTTAGATCAAGATAAAAGCTGATGATGGAGTTTCCTCTTTTCCTCCATATCAGTAATTCACAAGTCACAAACGTGATACACAAACAGCAAGATTTTAAAGGCAAATGTGAGCAACCTTTCATAGAAATGCTCCTCTTACGTCGGTTTTCAGGATCACTAAAAAAGTCTTTCAAAGCTTCAGAAACACGTTTCCTGGCTGCAGCTGTTCCTTTTGCTTTCTGCATTACATATAATATTACTAACTTTGTTTACAAGAAAAAAGCACAAGTTCAAGTGCATAGACAAGTTTGCATTCATGTCAACGATTTGCATATGCTTCTACAACTTCAATTGTATAGCTTTAGCACACGTTTAGCCTACTCTATGAATAATTTTCATTTCCTCCAACCGAAATATTATGAGCTCACTTCTAAGTGTCAGCTCCATTCAAACCACTAAAAGTCCTCAGCTAAATGTAGAATATGGAATCTCCAAAAACATACCGTCTCAATATTTGGCAACAGCATGAAACATAGCAACATTTCATTATTTACTTATAATTATTAACCAAAGTGCAAAATACTTGTGTAAACAATAAATATGTCTCACAGAAGTCCAAATTATCAATATTTTACAGTTAGCTCATCTATAAAGTCCTTTATATGAAAACAAGAAACGTACTGCAGTCTATCAAAAGAAGAAAGAGGCGCAAAACGTATGTAGTACGCTCATCGTACATGTGTAAACTTGAAGCCACAAATTTAAAAGCTTTATGTACAAACCTTAATGGCAGCCACCCTTTGAGCTTGGAGCATGGGATCACGGTGGATGATCTTCATTCTTTTACTAAATAGTCCTGTTTTGGCATTAAGACTCTGCAATCATCCAGCTAAACAAAGAAGATTAAGTCATGAAAAATGTACATTTTTCTCCAAGTTTGAATATACTCAAGAAGAAACTTGTCAGACCAATATACCTATTAAATGTAGTGTCACAATAGTAAGCAATATGCAGCTTTTTATGTTTATATAAGCATCTCAGATGACACCGGCGTGATTTTTTTTTTATTGTAAATCAAATGATCTAATAACCATAAAGGGGCAACGCCTGAAGGTTACTTCACCTTTAGAATTAGAGCAAAAGAATAAAGAAAGATAACTCCACAAAGGCACCTATATTGTCATCAAGCCCCACAAAAGCCAAAATTTATTTAAAACAGATGAATGAATAAGTGGTACAAAACATCTACAGTGTTTTGTATAAAATGAAGCCAAGGTTCAAGCATACAACTAACTTTTAGTGATCGGCTGATCTTCAATCCAACTTCAGGAGATGGTGATTGGTAAATGCGTTTTGATTTTTTCTTCACATCCAGAATCAAATCTAGATTGTCTACCTCATCGTCTTCTTTTACTCTAAGTGGAGAACTGAACAAGAGGGGGAAATGAGATGAAGACACTAGAGGAACATTTATATCAGCAGATAACAGAGTAAATAAACTCAGATATCTGATATAACAATGATGATCAAGAGAATTTCAAAAACCTACAGCACACTGTCAAATAACTCAATCAGAAGAATATAAAAGGACCACTTATAAGCAACTTACATGAGATCATGATACAAAAACCTTATCTATACTGCGATTAAGTAAAGAACTTGACATAAATGTGATAGAATTTGAAACCGTTCACCCTAAAAGGAAACCAAAGAGGATATGAATTTCTATCACATTAAGGAATGAAAAACATGTCAAAAATATGAAATCACATTGGCAATGGGGATGAAGTAGAGCGAAATGACATATGGAGCAAATTCTTGAGTAAAAGAGAAGGTAGAATAATGAGATTACGTTGAACGAGCCTTCTCCCATGGTTGCTCGTCAATTGACTCTTCCCATATCACACGATCTCCCAAGCACTGACGGCAAGTCATTATACCCTGCCATTATGAGCATTCCCAAGTAAATGAGCGGATATATACAAAATTTCTTGTACTTTTTCTGTACGGACACCTCCAGTGACTTGTAACAACTTACCTCCTCAAGAACATTAAATTTCAAAGATGTCATGTTCCTATGTTCACTGAAGGAGCAGTTACCAAGTGCGAACTCAATGGCTACTTGTCTTCTATGTGTTTATGCTGATATGTCATTATTAATTTAATGAGCATGCAAAATGTACCTTTCCATTACATTGGGAACAATCTGATCTTGATCTTTCAATACCACACTCTGTACATGGAGTATAACCTCTACCCCTGCAACTTGGACAAGGAAGCTCTCTGATGTACTGACCATTTGGACCAAACCATGATCTCGGTTTCAGTACTCCCGGAAGGGCATCGCTGAAAGCAAATTCCGTAAATTACTTGAGATGTTAGTTGTGCAAAACTTGATAGAATCCAACATTGACAGGTGAGCTTGAATTAAATATTAAAGAAGCAAAATACAAAAAACTTGAATAACATTGATAATTGAAATAAATGCCAAGTACGTAGAACAAAATATATGTGCATGTAAAGCTAGAATTGAGTTGACAACATACGAAATCAAGATCTCAAAGCATCAAAAGTCACAACGGATGACAAACATACCAAAGAAACAGTACACGTAAACTGAAAGCATGAGAGCGAAGCACTAAAACCTTGGTTTAGGATTTGCTGAGAGTCCAAATAGCTCCTCTGAAGGATCATACCCCATCTGTAAGCCAAAAAAATATTAAAAATGAAAAACCCAACAAGTGGGGTAAAGAGAGAGAGAGAGAGAACGCACCGGACTTTGTTTAGGCAGTGGGAATGAATCATTATTGGAGGAAGACGAAAACACGCGAGATTTGAAGCTAAGCTTTGTGGTGGGCTTGAGAATAACCAGAAAACGTGAGCTATTGTGCCTCCAATTCCATTGAGGAAGGAGAGGTCGAAAGAAGGGAGAAATTGAAGACATTTACATATGTAAAATTGAGAGTACGAATGCTGAGAAAGAAATCTGTGAGTTAAAACAGTGGGAAGTGATGTTGAAGAAGACCATGTGGTTGGCAGCGAGAGTTGATTTGTGGCATTGGATAAGCCTCCACTCACAACACTTTCTAATCACAACTTTCTTTCATTAAAAAACAAACATTGGTAATTTTTAGTCTAGGAATTTTAGATATTAGGGCGGGTGAGGAGAATATCAAAATAAAAAATTGAGGTGAGGTAGGATTGAGTTTAGGATTGTTTTTTTTTTACTCAAGTTTTTATGTATGTCACGCTTTTTATTATTATAATCAGATTTAGGCCTAATATTTCTAATGGATTCTGATAAACAAACCTCTAAACATAGACCCAAATATTTATACTATTATCACTCAAACAGAGTTCACTATACTCAAATCAACATTCAATTCTTTTATCCATGGTGTAAGGATGTATGATGTATCAGGAAGTTGTGACATACTTTAACTCATATGATGTAACAGAAATATTGAGAGTCAAAAGGTGCTACTGCCTACTAGCACAGCGACATACTTGGGTTGACATGTTTGAATGAGGAAGTGTTTGGAAACGGCAGCCCACACCCCAAGATTTCTTTTCCAAGTGAATAGGATTATCAAAGCTTTGGACATATGGTTGATGATTGAAAATGTTTGCTTTCTCCATTGGGTTGATGGTTGAAAATGCTTGTTTTCTCATATGCTTTCAAAATTTTACTCAGTGGTTCATAAGTTGTTAGTTGTCATGGTTGTTCTCTAATTTGCTTTGAACAACAGTTTCTCTCTGCAGCCAAATCAGATGATATGTATAATGTGAATCCAAGACAGAGGAGACTACAAATGGAGCAGGTAGTTCAATATTTTGTCATAGGAGTGTTTTCCCAACATATTCTGAATTGTATCCAGCTGTTCATGCTAGTTTTGAGTGTGGGATAAGATTGTTAATTTATTTCTTCAAGTTTGTTGCCTTCCAATGGTGCAAGGTGCAAGGTGCAAAGTGCAAAGTTAACTTCTTCGTGATGGTTGGTTAGCCTATATATCCTACGGTCTAGGGAATAAATATCGGATGATATGCCGGACTCCGGAGTAAATCTCAGATATGAATTTGCAAACTAGTATTCCGGTGATAATGATATTACAGACGGCAAACTGGTCTTCTAAAACAACTAGCTTTCTAATTTAGACAACATTCATGATCAAAATCATGTTGAAGTCTTCTGTTTCTTACTTTTCAAGACATGGTCAATGCTTAAGGTCAAATGTTGCATGTCTCCAGAAGAAACATATGCTGCCTTTTACATTTTAAAATCCACACGAATACAAGCAACGTGACCTATAGGAATCAATCAGAACACAAAAAGAGTGGTTGCAAAGTGTATATTCCCAGACAAGGAATCAACCATCTTTGCCCACACCGAATTTCCTGTGTCTGCAGAAAAGAAGTTGATTATATTATTTATGGGCATAATTAATTTCTCTCAAGAACCACGCTGCAAAATGATGACGATGCCATCAACACCTAGCTAAACTGCCTGTACAGATTGCGCTCCCGTTAAATTTTTTAAAAAAAAATTAAACCTTAAGTATTATTTTTTAAAGGCTTAACTCAGTAATAGATACTGAAAGTATACATTTTTTTCTGAAATAAGTGTCTAATATTTTTTGGGGGTTGAAATAAGTGTTTAAACTATATTTTTTTTCTGAGATAGGTGTTTAATGTATTTTTTGGCTGAAATATGTGCCTAAAGTTTTATTCTCTTAGTGTTTTAAGGTAACATTGTTAAAAGAAAATTGTTTAATTTATAGATAAGTACCTAAACTATAATTTTTTTTCTAAAATAGGTGTCTAATGTATTTTTTATTGAAATAAATCCCTAATTTTTTCTTATAAGTAATTTATATTTCTTATAAGATATAAAATTATTTATATTAATGTTTTAATCTATTAAATTATATATTATAATTGATTAATAATTTATTTAAATTTAATTTATTTCATCCAAAGCCTTATTTTTTAAAGAAAATAATTTATTTATTAATTTTATCTTATTTTTAAATATTTATGTTTTCTTCTCGATACTATTTCATCCCATAGTATCACAATAGTCCCACACAACTTCAAGTAGTATAAACAAATTCCCACGGATGCTCCTTCCCCGATTTGACCAGTAAGTAACTCAAGCTCAAGGTTTCACAACGACCTCATATAATTTCATGCAATTATCCCACATGCAAACAGAAAATTTTCATCATTGACACCTATTTTTCATCGATTCTACAATCATACGATGTAACAAATATTTAATCCGCAACAACGAAACCGGATCGAAAACAAACATAAATATTTAAAAGTAAGATAAAATTAATAAATAAATTATTTTAAAAAAATAAAGCCTTAGATGAAATAAATTAAATTTAAATAAATTATTAATCAATTATAATAAATAATTTAATAGATTAAAACATTGATATAAATAATTTTATATCTTATAAAAAATATAAATTACTTATAAAAAAAATTAGGTATTTATTTCAATAAAAAATATATTAGACACCTATTTTAGAAAAAAAAATATATAGTTTAGATATTTATTTATAAATTAAATAATTTTTTTTAACAATATTACCTTAAAATATCAAGGGAATAAAACTTTAGGCACCTATTTTAGTCAAAAAATACATTAGGCATCTATCTCAGAAAAAATATATAGTTTAGACATTTATTTCAACAAAAAAAACATTAGGCATTTATTTCAGAAAAAGTGTATACTTTGAACACCTATTACTGAGTTAAGCCTTTTTTAAATTCTAAACTCTAAATCTTATATCTTAAAAAATTCACCCTACCCTTAATTCTTTAAACCATAACCACAATTCCTAACCCTATACCTTACACCCTAAACCTTATTTTCTTTAATTTAAAACGAAAACACAAATAGTGACATGAGAAAAAAATAGACAATTTATACTCTCTCAGTAACATTAATTTTATGACAACCGATATTTACTAACAAACTGACTTTAATTTTGGTTCCAGTAGAAAATCTTGATTTGACCCCCAAACCAAGATTTTATAAAAGAGAAAAAAACTTTTTTAAAACTATGATTTATGAATGAGTTTGAAAAAGCTGATTTGAATCTCAACCAAAAACACAAACAACAAAAAAAAAAATAATGATAAAACGCAGCATAAAACCATTTTAAAAACGATACCGTCCTTTTAGCCTTCAAAACGACATCACTTCATGACTTGTTAAAACGCTCCCGTTTGGTTTTTTGCTTGACGACATCGTTTCATGCTCATCCCTCTTAACAATATAAATTTCTTCTGTCTTCGATTCAATCCCAATTACCCCCTTTTCTTCTCTTCAGAAAACCCTAATTCTTTGCCAATTGTCGTGACAACATCACATGATATTTTGGAGACTAGCAGAGATTTAGCACTGGGTTCTGAAAGAAGAAATTATCCATTATGGAAAGCCAAATGAAAATTACAAACTTTCAACCCTTTCCTTATTTTTCCCTTTTAAAATGAATCAAGAATGATGACCGAATGACATCATATTCTATAATCAAAGGTAAAATGAGATCATTCATCTTTCCACTAGTACCAGCCCGTAGAGCTTTCGGCATGTTCGCTTTCTTGCCAGTTGCCACCAACCATATTACAGAGGTACCACACACCAGCATTGGCAAGATCCTACCACAAAAAACTGTGTGGGTAAATCATGGTGAATAAACCAATAAAAACGCAAACATAGACAAAAGAAAATGGAAACACGCTGAGATGTACAGGTAACTAAATACCATATTCCTTCCCGGGGCAAAGCAGAAAGACTTTTTCTGAATCCAAATATTCAAAAATAGCATTCACACTAGGTGCATTTTTGATTTTCCTACCATAATTACATATTCAACTTCCGAATTGTAACGTGAAGAAAATGTAAAAATATCTATACCTGCTTATATTCCAATGAACCAATTTTGCCATCCTGCAAGTGAGCAATTTTTTGGGGGGGAAAGCAAAACAAATCAAGATACATGCATATGAATAGATCATCAATGCCTGTATGAGATTTTAACTCTCACTAAGAAGAGGAGAATAGAGACATGAAAAGGATGATGCTCCTCTTCTATCTTACTTGGAGAATAGAGACAAGTTTAACATTTTAAGAAATGGGGGAGAAATTGAAAAAGAGAAAGAAGAGACACAACCACTTAAAAAGTGCAAGAATTACTAGAATGAATAAAAAAGAATTCTCACCAAACCAGAAACCATTCTATGCAGTGCATCCAAGTCATATTCAATGTTAGAAATATTCATACGAGCATCTTCTGTTCTTCTACCTGGTCCAAATAGTTTTTCCATTAATTCAAAGATAAAATATCATTATTTTCAGTTACATTGTTTTTGTTTGGTTGCTATTCCTTGTACTAACAAACTATATAATGCCAGCTGTAATCGCTCTAACAGACATAAGTAGATAAGTTATAGCCAAATTCCTTATGGATCCATGCATGTTGGGTTCTTCAAAATGGACTTCCATCGGTTGTGGCGTGGTCCATTTCCTTCAGTATTTGCAGCCCACCATTGGTCTTGGATTGGGGGCAGAATGCGATCATTTCCTGAGTGGAGCATTCATTCTTTTGCTGCGTCGTTTTGACTTCTTTCCACATTTGTCTCATTTCCAATCCCTAATTCCCCTTTCCCAAACCTAATCTCTCGGTCCTCATCGTGCCAGTAACAAATTAATTCCCTTGGTCTATTGGTTTTATATAACCCCAAAAAACAAGTGCATTAATCTGAAGCTCAGAACCAAAGAGCGATTAAACGCATCATAAACAAGAAGCAAACAAGTTACAAGTCCACCTTGTCTCCCTTAGCCTGGGGCGCTGTTCCAGCAGTGATCCACCCAAGAAAGAAGGGAACAAGTGTAGCAACAAAGGAGATGACGTGAACATAATAATAATAATAATGGCTATATGGTCTCTTTGTAGGGATCATCTCTTTGTGTAGTTATGGGTTACATGGTCTGTTGTGTTGAATTTGTGTGAACTATGTAAGGGTATGTTTGATTGGAATGTGGAGGTGCAATGGTTGAATACAAAATTGAAAGAAAAATCCTTATTGGTTTATATTTTGAAGGTTGCATGGAGTATCTATGTATGCTTCATTTGGGAGGAGAGGAATAAAAGATTGTTTAGACATTCTTTTAAGCCTGCTGATAGTATTCTAGATTATATAAAAGAGGTTGTTCGTATTTAATCTTGAAATAGAATTATAAATAGGAACATATGTACATCTTGAGAAATTTTTTAGGGATGGATACCTAAGTGTACTATAGGAGTTGTTCTTTTATTTTGGATAATAAATTACACTTATCCAAAAAATAATAATAATAATGAACTCGAACTTGGTCTGCAATGCAAATTCGAGCTAACTGAGCCGGAGAAGAACAACAACCCAAGCTCTGAAAGTAGCTCAGGGAAACGGGAGGAAGAAGAACCATCGAGTAAAATTCGAGACGAAGAAGATGTTTCAGAGCCAATACAGTTTAGAAAACTAGGGTTTCTGTCAGAACTAGATGTAATATTGCAGCAAGCTTTAGTTAATTCGTTTTTGTATAATATTGGTGAAATTGTCGTGATGTACGGAGGTCATGCAGATGAATGACGGATGTCAATGGAGAAAATATAGGCAGAAAATAGCAAAAGGGAATCCATGTCCTCGAGCATACTACCGTTGCACGCTTTCACCCACTTGTCCAGTGAGAAAACAAGTTACAGCTTTATTTCACATCTGATATCCAAATAAGTGATCATAATTTCCAACTTCCGTCGTTTCATTTTTACCATTGAAAATTAAAGAAACAATTAATGACACTGCGTCAGCTTAAAAAGCAATTTCACCGCGATTAAAATGTGTGCCTGAAATAATCAGATTTTGGTAAGAGTATTTGTGAAACACCTGGTACAAAGATGCGCGGAGGACATGTCCATCCTAATCACAACCTATGAAGGGAACCATAACCATCCGCAACCTCTAAATGCGACAGCAATGGCCTCCATCACTTCAGCAGCTGCTTCCATGCTACAGTCTCAATCCCAACCAGGCCTTGGGACTTCAGTTTCTGCACCCACTGCTTCTATGTCTTCTTCTTCAGCTAACCATCTCCATGCTTTGAACTTCAACTTTGCCCAAAACTCAATGCGGTATTATCAAATACAATTTCCCAAACTTTTCAATCTCCACTTGCAATTTCCACCCCACTATCACTCTTGATCTTACTACTGCGCCTGCACCGCCCAATAATCACTCCTCATATTTCAGTAGATTTACGAATACACCCAGAAATTCATCAGCATGTCTCAACTTTTCCTCTACTTCTTCTCTACTCTCCAACCCACAGGCATCTTGGAAGAACGCTACTAGACACTTCACCTTTGGGGCAGCATTCCCTATTCCCTAACCGTACAAATACTGCGATTGGACCATTGGCTTATTCTGGAAGGCAATCAACTTACAAGCAAATGACCAACCAGAGTTTATAAGAGACAATAACAATTGAAACCAAGGCGATTAGATCAAGTCCAAGCATTTGTTCTGCCTTGGCAGCTGCTCGAACTTCCTTTGTTGGGAATGGAAGTGGGGTGACTCATTGCTTTCTTTGAATAATATTTATCAGCAACAACAAAAGCAAGGAAGCTAGCATACTGTTATTCCCAGTATCCAAGACTGCTTCAGATCCTCCTGCAGAGAATAGCAGTCATATTAAGTAATTGATGCTCTTACTATTGTATGTTAAACATTTTCATTATGTTTCCTTTTTGCAGTAAAGTACAAGATTTTTTTATACGTAGGAAAGTAATAGACTTTTGGAGAAATTATTCTATGGACCGGTTCTACCATGTCATCCATAGTCCTTAAGAACAAAAAATAAATCTATGTCATCATTTTTTACACATCAACCCTAACCTTAAACCCTAAATCCTATCCTAAACCCTAACCCTAAACCCTAAACCCTAACATCAACCCCAACCCTAACCCTAAACCATAAACCCTAAATCCTAAACCCTAATTAAAAAATAAATCCACGTCATCATTTTTTTTAATTTTAATATATTTTATTTAGAGAGATGATTTGGAAATTAAAATTATGAGTGTGCAGATGATGTGTAAAAAATGATGACGTAGATTTATTTTTTGTTCTTAAGGACCATAAATGACGTGGTGGAACCGGTCCATAGAATAATTTCTCAGACTTTTGGGTTTTATTTTATATAATTTGTTTATTTAAGGTTGGCTATGTTTTGTACCTTTTATCTCTTTTAAAAAAAATAGTTTCAACCCTAAAACGTTATCTTTTATATCTTAAACCCTAAACCTTACACTCTAAAAATACACTTTACTCTTAATTCTTTAAATCCTAATCAAAATTCGTAACCTAAAACCCTAAATTTTAAACTTTTTAATTTAATGTGAGACATAAATGAAGACATAGAAAAAGACGTGACATGATTTACGCTCCTTCGTAATAGAAAGGGTCATCCTACTGTATTATAGAAACACGTGGCATGCATGCTTGCTCCTCAGACTATTTCAAAACAACAGGTAGCATGCAATGTTGTTAAATGCCTTCACGTGGCATTAACAACTACCCATGATAAACTGAAAAAAGTTGTTAACAATATTGACTTTCAGATTTAAGTTTAACACGAAATGAAACTGCCTTGCCCTGAAAAGTGAATGCCGATCGCAAATTTGCTGTGCACTTTTTCTCTGCAGGTATATCGTCTCAAACGCTTCGTTTGGGATCTTTTCTTTTCTTTTCTTTTCAAGTATCAGATAGGCTAGATTTTATATCCCAATCATTTCTTCTGTTATCATCTCTGCAGAATGGATTGGTTTTCCGAATGCAAATTACATGATTATTTTAAATGATCCATACATAGTGAGTTATCGAGTATTTTTAACTAAGGTGATTGAGATGGCAGAAGATCGGATTAAAATCATGTCATGAGTATTTTCTTTTGCGATGATTGAAGAAGAAAAAACGATATGGATGCAAGGATTCTGAAACATTACTTCAATAGCTTAAAAATCTCCAATAGGATTAAAAACGACAAGTATGAATAAAAGGATTAAATCAATGTCTAGAATCTAAAATGGCCAAGCCTAGGGATGATTGATTTATTAGTTATAACCATTGCTTAATTTGGAGGTTCAAGTCTCCTTCCCTTTGAAAGAAAATTAAACCTCAATCGCATTTTCAATAATCAGTCCACCTAGGAAAGACTGATGCTTCGTGTGGACGGTGAATTCAACGAATAAATAAATAAATTCCCCATCTAGTATTCTCCCATTTTCTGATCTTATTAGGATTAGCTTGTAGCTTTTTGATCTTGGATGGGACGCAAATCATAAACTGGGCAAAGGGAAATCGATGAGTAAGAGTTTTTTTACGACTCTGATTTATCACTAGAGGTACTAATTGGTGGAGGTAGCAACTCATTCTGCATATTGACTAGAGATGGAACAAGTTCAACAACCCAAGGAAAGCTCCGCTCTTTCAAGCTGTGATTTTTATTTTGAGAAAGTAAAGTCCAGGAAGAAATTACCGCAATCGTTACAGGAGACTTTAAGTACTGCATTTGCAAGGATTCCCGTTTCATCTTTTCCACAGGGTCCTACAGGAAAAGGTGATGACAAAAGCTTTACTGCATCTACAACTTGAGCAATATAATAATTAGTATCAGTATGGGAAATGTCTCGATTTCTAATGCGTAGTAATGAAATTTTTCTAGTGATTGAAATTCAAGCGGACACAACAATTGCCGATGCCGTTAAGATTCTATCAGATTGCAAAATTTTGTCTGCACCTGTGGTGAACCCAGATGCAGCCAGTAGCTTGAACTGGAGAGAGAGGTACATAGGAATCATAGATTACTCGGCAGTCATTCTCTGGGTACTCGAGAGTGCAGAACTTGCTGCCGTTGCTTTAACAGCCAGCACAGCTACAGCTGTTGGTTTAGGTGCTGGAGCCGTTGGTGCTCTTGGAGCATTAACAGTAGGGGTGACAGGTCCAGCTGCAGTTGCTGGAGTAACTGTTGCTGCAGTGGGAGCTGCTGTTGCTGGTGGTGTGGCGGCCGATCAAGCATCAGGAGGAGATTCTCCAGCAGCTGCTGATAACTTGGGCAAAGAATTTTACAAAGTTATCCTACAAGAAGAACCCTTCAAGTCGACTGCTGTAAGTTTTATGGTGCAATGTTGATTATATATACAAAGAGTTGAGTTGGGTTCATTTTACTCTAATAGGAGTATTCAGTTTCACCGGCATGGCAAGCCTAGTAGGCCATCTTTGTTTATATGTAATTCCTTGGTTTTCTTTCTCCATGAATAATAATCTAATCCCCAAATGTCCTGTCATAAGAGATTCTGATGGGGCCCAGTGAAGCACAGTTAGAAATCATAATAATGATCCAGTCTTCTTTTATGTCATCTTGAAACACATGATTGTATATCTTTCAGGTAAAGTCAATAGTTAAATCATACAGGTGGGCTCCTTTTATTCCAGTTGCAACTGACAGTTCTATGTTGAGTGTCCTACTGCTACTCTCAAAATATAGGCTAAGGAATGTACCTGTAATTGAGGTAGGACAGCCCGAAATCAAAAACTACATTACTCAGTCTGCAATTATTGAAGGTTTGGAGAGATGCAAAGGGAGGGACTGGTTTGATTGTATTACTGCACGGCCTATTTCTGATATGGGACTCCCTTTCATGTCTCCCGATGAGGTAATACTTTTTGGTCATTTCAAATAACTAATAATATCTTTCAAGCTACTTTCAAAATTAAACTTCAATTAATTATGTCCTCTTTGTCAGGTCATTAGCGTCCAGAGCGATGACCTAATTCTTGAAGCATTCAAAAGAATGAGAGACAATCAAATTGGTGGTCTTGCAGTTCTAGAGGGGCCAGGCAAAAAGATTGTTGGGAATGTAAGCATAAGAGATATCAGACACTTGCTGCTTAAACCTGAACTTTTCTCCAATTTCAGGTACATTGAAAGACATGCAGCTTTGAACCTGCTTAGTTTTCTCATACCTAAATGGGAAAAACATAGCCATTTCCTTGGGAAAGCTACTCTTTACCAACAATAAGTAACCATGGGAAAATTCAATAATTTATGTAAGCTTACATTACATATGCCAAACTTCTGAAGAAAAGAGACTTAGGTCACTTCAAAAGATGCTTACCTAGTCTACCTCTCAAAAAAACTTGCATCTAGTATGTTAGCTCACAGTGTTTCATGCAACCCTTTATGGTTTGGCAATGCCTTAATCTGCTTGATTCTTAATTTCAGGCAGCTCACCGTGAAGGATTTCATTCATACTGTTGTCTCAACGGGCCAAGAAGTTGGGAGACCCACTTCACCAGTGACATGCAGAGTGGATTCAACTCTTGGTAGTGTGATCCAGAGTCTTGCCACCAAAAAGGTGCACAGGATCTATGTAGTAGTCGAAGAGAATGAAGTTATCGGCATAATTACACTTAGAGATGTGATATCTTGCTTCATATATGAGCCCACCAACTTTTTTGATGACTACTTTGGGTTTTCGGTGAAAGAAATGTTGGATAGGTGAAGTGTCTCTTGTAATCACAACCCAAGAAGAAGCAGAGATGCAATTGAATTTGTTTCGTATAAGCAGTTCCTCTACTTGTAATTTCAAATGAACTAAATCCAATGAATTTTTACTGCATTCCTACAAGCGCTTAGATTGTGGAAAAATCAGGGAGTTCTGCAAATGTTCAATGCTGAAACCTTTTTTCCCAGTAGATTAAGAAAAGTTTGAATATGGTAGAGAAAATAACATTTTTCAGATGTTATGAGAAGTTTCTTTTCATGTTACGGATATTGAACTAAGTCCAGGGAATTTTCTCAACCCTCTCTCATCTATCATTCGTCTTATTCTTTCCACTTCTCCCCACTTCCCAACTGCAGCGTATAAGTTGGACAGTATCACAAAAGGGGATGGATTCTCTGGCTCTAACTCTGAAAGCTTCATAGCCATTCCTTCTCCCAACTCATAATTTAAGTGATACCTACAAGCACCAAGCAGAGAAGCCAAAATTGAAGCAGGAGGGTTTGGCAGTTCTAGTATTAGATTTTTAGCTTCCTCTAGTTTTCCACATCTACCCAAAAGATCAACTATGCAACCAAAATGCTCAAGATTTGGGCTCAAGTCATAGTCTTCACTCATCATTCTGAAAACTTGCATTCCTCTCTCAACTTGACCAGTGTGACTACATGAAGATAAAACAGCAATGAAAGTTGCAGAATTTGGTTTTACATTTTCCTCCAGCATCAAGTCAAAAATCTCAAATGCTGATTCATTCTCTCCATTTCTTCCGTAACCAGAAATCATTGCATTCCAAAATGCCAGATCATCAGGCTTTGACTCGAACTGATAAAAAAAAATTCGCGCACAAGAGGAATACCCACAGTTCATATACATGTCAATGAGTGCAGTAGCCATGAACTCCTCGTTACTAATACCCCTTCTAATAGCAAGTCCATGAATCTCTTTTCCCTGCTTTAAAGCAGACAAAACTGAACAAGCTGACAAAAGACTGGTCATGCATTTTAAACTCGGTTCTGCACCAGCAGACTGCATCTTCTCAAAATACTTGAAAGCGTCTAGTCCTTTCCCTAAATGTGAAAAACCCCTTATCATCGAATTCCATGTCGCTGAATCCCGTTTCATTCCTTCTAACTCCAACTCCTCAAATAGTGCGACAGCCATCTCACTTTGGCTGTTTAACATCAGCCCTGCTATCATTGAATTCCATGTTATCAAATTCCAGCTTCCTTTCATCTCCTTGAAAACATCATAGCCCCATTGCCAAGTCCGACATTTGCAATACATGTCAATAAGTGCAGTTCCAGCCATAGTATCAAACTGTGTCTCAAACTTCATAAGAACCCCATGAACCTGTCTGCCGAACTGTAGGTAGAGAAGACTTGCACATGCAGATATAACAGAAATGAATGTAACACAATTGGGTCGTCCTACTTGACAACTCTTCATCATGTTCTTAAACACCTGCAACGCTGTAAGTGGAACCCCATTTTGCAGAAGCCCCGAAAGAAAAGCATTATAGCTGACAACATTCTTATTGGTCATCTTTACAAACATATTGACGGCTAAAACTATTTCTCCGAAGTTGGAATACATAGTCAGCAATGAAGTTGCCACGTAAACATCTATCTCAACTCCCAACTTGATAGCCAAAGAATGAACTTGCATACCAAGTTCAAGACTTTTACAAGCTGGCAAGACAGTAGCTATAGTGAGTGAATTAGGCCTCCACAATCCAAAACACATCTCTTTAAACACTGTCAAAGCTTCTTTAGAATGTCCATTTCTCCCAAATCCAGAAATTATCGTGTTTAGCGAAGCCAAGTTCCAGTCAGGCATTTCAGAAAACACCTTGAGAGCACATTCGAAGCCTTCCAATTTCATGTACATGTCTGTGAGAGCTGTGGCAGCATAGATGTCGTGGGAAAACCCAGTCTTGATGAGATGGGCATGGAGGATTTGGCCATGAATTGGTGAGTCGATCTTCGCACAAGCTTTGAAAAGAGGAGGGAAGGTGAATTTGTTGGGAAGAAACGATGCCATGAGATTTCCACGGTAGAAATTGAGTGCTTCTTTGTATAATCCATTTCTTACCAGTCTTATTATTTGGTATTTCATGTGATTATACCAAACAAAGAAAAGGGGAGAAAAGTAGTTTGCCTACGATTCGAAAAGAGGAGTATTTCAGTGAATCCAATACAATTTGTTGATCACAAAAGTGTGCAATATTCTTCGACGGAAAAGCCAGGTAGTTGGAACGGGATGAAGAAGGATGACGCTGTTGTGAGGGAGTCTTTTCTTGAGAATACGGGTCTGGTTTAGTTGTTGGAGGAGGGTCTGGTCTTCCTTTTATAGAGATTCGAAGGGTTTGGGAAGGGTGAAGAGGAGTGCTTGGACTTCTCTTTAAGAAATCGTAGTGATTTGGCTATCCATATGAATCACATATGTTAGACTTCCTATCACGTGGTTTGAGTAGTAAATGAACATTTAATTGGAACAGTTACAGGAGTAGCTTGCCTTCTTTTTGAAGATAAAATCGCAGGAAACGTTTAGCATATTGTGTATATTTGTTTACAGGTTGAACACTTTCCCTTTTAAAAATGGTTTAAATTTTTGTTATAAGTGTGATCAATAAGAATATTTTTGGAGAATTATTGTTCGTTTATTTGGGTTCATAAAACCATTAGTTTCATATGTACATTTATCAAATCATAATTTTTAAGAGTACAAACAGTTTGATTCTTTTTGCACCCTTACTTGAGAGTGACGAGTTTATAGCCCTATCCTTACTCACATCTTGTCCTTGTGGTAGTATCATTCCTAGGACGACAAAATAGTTCGTCTTACATTGTTTTTTGCATGAAAATATTTTTTTAAAATAAGACAAGAATGTGAGTGATTCTGGTTCGGGAGAAATTATTTTATAGACCGGTTTTACCACGTTATTCATGGTCCGAATAAAAAACAAATCCACATCATCATTTTTTACACATCATCTGTACACTCATAATTTTAATTTCCAAATCATCTCTCTAAATAAAATATATTAAAATTAAAAAATGATGACGTGAATTTGTTTTTTAATTAGGGTTTAGGTTTAGGGTTTAGGGTTAGAGTTTAAGGTTTATAGTTTATGGTTAGGATTTAGAGTTTAGGGTTTAGGGGGTTAGAGTTTAGGGTCTAGGGGTTAGGGTTTATGGTTTATGATTTAGAATAAAAAACAAATCCACATCATCATTTTTTAATTTTAATATATTTTATTTAGAGAGATGATTTGGAAATTAAAATTATGAGTGTGCAGATGATGTGTAAAAAATGATGACATGGATTTGTTTTTTATTCTTAAGGATCATGGATGACGTGGTGAAACCGGTCCATAGAATAATTTCTCCTAGTTCGGGCTATAAATTGTTTTAAAAGCAAATAAGAATTCTTAGTTTGTAGTGAACATAAAAGGTAGTTCAGATGCAGTACTTCAGAGTGACATGTAAAAGATGAAGCTCATGACATACATCAAAGACACAAACCGGGTAAAAGTAAAGAAAGAAATATGAACCAACCTCCTCAAGACCAGAGCTTTATATGATGTACGCCAGGTCCCCATGATCATTTTAGTGTCAAGAAAAACTTGAACCAATCTGTTGTATATTTGTATAGGCAATACTACAGTGACAAATAGATATTGTGTTACGAGCAGGTGCAAAGTCTATCAAACTTGGCAGTTAGCAATGCAACCTTGAAATCCTTATCATCAAAAGTATATCCACTTCATTAAATTGTTTTTCTGTAAGTAAACATGCCAAAATGTCGATAACATAGGCACAGGCATAGCCACTAGTCATGTTCACTTCACTTTCAACATGGAAACTGAATTGTAGGATAGAAAATAAAACTTGATTGCAAAATGTGAGAAATGATAGCTTTCCTGAACCAGAAATAATGACCAACAAGACTTTTCCTCTTATAACCCTTCAACCTCGTCAGTTTTCCCGGATCTGTAATGAACAGAACTTAAAGAAAGAAAGGATTTCAGAAATGAGAAGAATAAGGTTTCAGATTTTACCTGGTAGCTACTATCCCTTTAAAACTCACTGTTATACCTAAAGGCCATGCAGGGTTATGAAGAATCTTAGTGTGTATGTATTAAACTTATCCCCTTGATGTTGACAAAAAATGAGTGTAGGAAATGTAAGTGAATCGGAATTTCTTTGGGGCATACATTACAATTTACCGTAACTTGGATACTCAACCACTCATTTGACTAAACTTAGTTTCTCTGATTAATACATTGTCATTTTCATACAAACATATTCAAGTTTGAAGATATTTCAATCTATAAATAATCAACCATGAACCACCTAATGATTTATATTATTCATACAACATTTAAATGCAAATATGGTAAGTATGTGTTTTCCTAAAATGTGATACAAGTATAGAATCTGTGGTCAACATTTGCATACCCTTTTATTAGGATTATTATCCTCCCTAAAATCATGTAGTTTTATTGATGACAATATTATATGTTGGAAGGCTCGCCGGGCATTTCGAACTCTCAAGAAAATTATAAGGCTGCAAGCACTTATTCGTGTCACTTGGTTAGAAGACAAGTTGTTACTACTTTATGTTGTATATGGAAAAATTATACAGTGAACCCTGTTCACCACGTCATCCATGGTTCCAAACAATCAGGACCGTTGATCTTAATTTTTTTTCAAGTGAATCATCACCTCTTTCCTACATGGACTTAGTGGATGGGTAGTTATTACATGGTTATTTAAACATCAACGATCCTGATTACTTGGACCATAAATGACGTGATGAACAGAGTTTACCGTATAATCTCTCGTTGTATATGGGAAATCGTTAAGTTGCAAGCGTTAGCTCGTGGTCAAAAGGTCAGATGTTCAGATATTGCCCTTGAGGTACATGAAAAACATCTAAGACTGCTTCAGGTAATTTTTCTTACAAACCAATGAATGATGGCTTATCTCTTGTTGCTATCCTGACAAAAGCTGTAAACACCATCCATATTGTGGGAAAGGGGCCATGGTGATCGTAGATGCAATCGATGATAGTGGTTTGTGTTTGACCGGTGGCTAAAGATTTGCTGTTTAGAGGAGATGATTCTTATTATTCTTAAATATCAAATGATTATAGAAGAAGCCTTTAAATAAACTAAAATTAAGTTTTAATATAATTAAAATTATATTTTATCTCTAAAATTATACTAATTAGGATAAACTCTAATGACATATTAAATAAAAACTCTTTTAACACTCCTCGTTAACTTACACTTCTCCTCAAATTTTAACACATCTTGGATAACTAACACGTATTCCCTAGCTGTATTTGTTGTTTGTTACTTTGCTTAAAAAGTCTACGAGAATAAAGGTATTTTTTGTGATTATATCAATATTAACCGGGCACTTATATGTTAACCATGCAGTAATAATAAAAGATTACTTTGTTTCCAGATGCTTTTCTGAAAATGAAACTATACCTCCTTTTGTTTCTCTGTCTGACTTTTCGAGTAGTTAATTACACATAATATGTTTCTAAGCTAGCTATTATTTATTTATTTAAGCAGGTTCTAAAAGCTTGAACTCTGTCAAAGTGAGTGCATCTTCTAAGGTGCCGAATTTGTCAAATAATGTGTTTGTTCAAAAGGTATGGTTTACCTTCTTGCAGTACTACTGGATTCTGCTTGCCATGTAAATAAGAATTGTGCTGATAGAAAATTCATGATGTTTAGCCTTTAGAGAGCATTTTTCATGTTCCTAATATTCTTGCTTTTGTTGCCATACTAGATTTTGATTCATATAATGTGAGCATATTATTGCGCATGTTTCTTCTTCTTCAAACTTGCACTTGCGGATCTTGATCCTTTGAATGATTTCTTTTACTTTGAAGTTGTAATTTTATATCGTGCTTATTCCTGCTCTTTGCTTTCTCTACCCTTTCCCCCTCTGTGGTGCTTAATTTTTATAATATCAGTACAATAGAGGCATCTTTCTTATTTAAACTCGCTATATTCCCCATCTTTATCTTGAGAGCCTCCTTGCCTGAATCGTCATGTATCTCACCTTCTGAGAATCACAAATACAATATATCAGTTTATAGATCCCTTCTTTTTTACATCAAAATGACCACAGACAGTCATGCCTATTATTTTGGGTCCTCGGTTGTATTCTTTTTTTAGCATGTTTATCTGTTTACCTTTTTCCTACTCTTTGTTTTTGGTAATGCTTACTTCTTAATATATTCTTCTCAGAGGACTTAAATCCTAGAAAATGCCTTCAATTATTTTGGGTCCTCTAACGTGGCACTTTCTTGCTGTTGAACAGCATGAAATGCTTTTTTATAAATCCTGTTATGCTAAGTGTTGAAACTGTAGAACTCTAGCATTACCAGTAAAATATTTTGCATGGTAGATGTAATCCTGCTCTTGGCTCCTTTTTTTTAAGATGGACAAACTTGTTAATGATAAATGCTTTTGATGTATGTCGCTGCTTCACGTTCCTTAGCTGATGGCCTGTTGCGGATGCCAAGAATCATGGTGTCTTGTATTATTCCAGTTCTGATATGATTTCCCCCTCCAAACTGTATGTGACTAAGCATTTCAATCACTTTCAGCTTCTGGCCTCATCACCTGCCGTATTACTGATAGGACTTCAGTATGGTCCAGAGGAACCTAACTCATCCTGTGATATTCCACTGCATGAGAAAGGAAAATGGCAACGCATAAGATAAGATAGAGAAAGAAACACAGATGCACGGTATGGTATGGTATGTAAAATATAGTAATATGTGTAGAGTTGAATATTACATATCCACCAACCTTGTCTTCTTGGTTGAGGCTTTGAATGTCCATCTCTCTAGTGAGTGTCAGATGCCTCCCAGAGTTCCCCCAAACACTTCAGTAGGTCTTGAGGGTCCAACAAGTCCAGACCCAATTACCCCAGTGAAGTGATCAAGGGAACTCCAGACAACAACTGACTCTACTTCTTTGTTAGTTCGATGATTAAGGAATAGAAAAGCTTAGCCAGCTTATTTATATGTGAAGGCTGACCAAGAAATTTTGACCCTTCAGCGGATCGGACCACCATTAGATATGAAACACGATCCACACCTGAATTTACTGAAACTGAATGTAGTCAGGATTATGGCGTTTGAGGGATTAGAGATGATGAGAGAATATTCTTGAGCTGAGTGGACAGAGTTCTCCCCACACCTTTTGCATACTTGTATCATTGTCATAGTTCAGAAGGTTTTATATGCACATCCCTTGACAGTCCAATCTATGCTTTATGTATGGATGGATGGATGCTTTTGAAAAGGTTTGTTGTGAATACTAGATTCTCATTAACTATTTAGGCCCTGTTTAATAATGTTTTTGAAAGTTGCTTTTGGCTTCAAAAGCTGGTTTGAGGTCAAAAATAATGCTAAACGGGTAGTTTATGGAAAAAATTGCGTTTGAAAAGTGTTTTAACCCAAATGCAAAAATTAAAATTTCTAGTTTTTACGGTTGGAAAAGTATTTTTATCTTATTAAAAACACTTTTTGACAGTAATACTAAACACTTAAAATCTCAAATCTAAAAATCTAAAAATTACTTTTGTAAAGAACTTTTACCGCACCTTTTAAAAACAATGTTAAACTGGCCCTTAGATTCCATTATTTGGAAGTACTTCTGTAAACAACTTCATGTTTTTTATGTTTTCACAGAGTGCCAGACAGCTTACATATGAAATGATCAGTAACATATAGTGCAGTTCTTATTACTGCTATCTTTAGCATCTTTGATTTTTTTTTTCTAGAAAAATATTGGAAGGTGCGTAATGGAAGCAAGGCAACATTCAATTAAGTAGCGAAATCTCTTGTAGCATCTGCAATACATGAAAAGTATGTCCTGTTTCAGATTCTGCTAGGGACTAAGATTGATTAAAGCTTGAACATAGAACAGCAACAATAACTGACACCTCTCTGATTCTTTTACCTCCCCTTTATCCCATAGTTGTGTCTATGTTCACTTGCCACAGACTTCTCTCTTTCTAAATGAAACAAATTCAGTACATCCACTGAATCAAAAATTAGAAGTTATCTCTCATCCCATATTTCCAGAGTCAAGTCCCGTTATTGCTGAATTTTGAAAAAGATGGATAATTATCAATGTCTGGCATATCTGTTAGACCTTAACCTTCTGTCTGTAAAATATACAAACATTGTAGAGATACACAGGTTGCCAGATTTTCCTGCATTGGGACAATTATTCAGCTTTCGTGAATACCGTTTGTATGAGTAATAGAAATACTTTATGGCTTGATCATAGCTCTAAGTCCTTGTTGCTATATTGGGAACATCTACTGATTTAATCTCAATTACTTTGCAAGACATTGCCATTATGTTTAGTATTTCTGGTGTTTGGTTTTATTCACGTGAGATAGAAGATGCTCGGATATTTTCCTTGGAAAAAAATAATCTAGACGCGATAACAGACTAGATGGATCCTTGGGAAAGATTCTCAGGTCAAAGGCATTAAATTCTAGCCATAAGTACTTATTCTCTTTTCTTCACCCACATAGAATCTAAGTAGCTGTTAAACATATATAGATGAAGACCTCCTAAATAAACATAGTTATGGACTATTAATGGCAGATACATCGAAGTTACTACAGGCATTGTATATAACAGTTTCTGAACTCAAATATGCTCTGCTCGAGAATATTCTCTATCCCATCATCTCTTATCCCCCGATCGCCATAATCCAAAAACTTCACATGTATGCATTTTGTTTCGTATTTAATGCTGGTCTGATCAGCTGAAGGGTCACAGTTACTTTCATGCATATAAAAAGCCTTCACTTATAAGTAGGTAGGTTAACTTAATTTACATTGCCTAATCATCTAACCACAAAGAAGAAATAGAGAGTCAGTTGTCGTCTGGAGTTCCCTTGATCACTTCAATGGGGTTATGGGATCTGGACCGTCTGGTTCTTGTTGGAGCTTGATAAAAGGGAGGTCGCTGAGACCTACTGAAGTGTTTGAGGGAACTCTGGAATCTGGATGGCACCTGATATTGATTACAATGATGAACGGACGCTTAGGTACCAATTTTTATGTCACTGGCACAATCTTCTTTAATTTGCCATCTTTGTGAGTCTGGTACGTGGATTACTCACCATTTGCTCAAGTTCCATTGTATTGCTCAGTAGATAGAGTGGAATCTCAATGTCCCTCATTAATCATTGTGTGCCAGTACCCTGAGATGATAATGAGGGAAGCGAGGAGGACGGTTTATATTTCTGTTTCTTCATTGACATGATCATTGATCACAGTCGACTTGTTCCAGTAGTAGAACTCATGAAAATAATACAGTCTAAGGAAAACACAACCCTTGTCCAGTCAGCTATCCAGAAAAAATAAAAAAGCACAAGGCATTCCTATTCAACAACAATGAATGGGATTACATGTTGAAAAATCAAAACCAGCTAAGGAAAAGCTAACATTATAGTCGCTTTTATTTCAAGAAACTGATTTTCTCATTAATTATGAAATTTCAGAACATTTTAAGGATAAGGTAATGGAATTTTTAATTTCATAATTTTAATTTAATAATATGATTATTATTATTTAATTTTCAGAAGAAACAGAAAAGAAGTTGATTATTACAATAACTTAATTTTATATCGAAATAAATAGTATATTTAATTGTGAAATTCCACAACATTTCAAACCCTTAGGGGATAAGATAATGAAATTGTGAAAATAAATATTTTATTTAAAGATATACAGTGTTGTTATAAAGGATAGATATGAATTATGATCCTCCAATTTTCCACAGCTTTGATAATATCGCTAAGTTTTGTTTTATTGTTTGAATTAAAACTAAATACCTGAAACGTATATAATTATATTACTAAGCTATGCTGCATAGTTTGCCTCAGCAAACCAGCTTTAACTAGGTACTGTGATAACATTTCAAAGTTTCTGCTGTTTTCAATGTTCAATTTCAGAAGATTTGATATTTAGATTCGTGAGTTGGGGTTCATCAATGGGCAATTGTCTTGGGAAGAAATCTCATGACCCCAACCAATCTTAGCTTGAACCTGCATAGTTTGCCTCACCTAACCGGCTTTGACTAGGTACTGTGATAACATTTCAAAGTCTCTGCTGTTTTCAATGTTCAATTTCAGAAGATTTGATATTTAGATTCGTGAGTTGGGGTTCATCAATGGACAATTGTCTTAGGAAGAAATCTCCTGGTCCCATCATGTTGTCTTTCATTCATGATCCAGCAAACCATTGTAAAGATGAACAATGTAGGGCAACACGCCAAGAGAGACACAAGCATGTTTCTTCACATTCACCTAAAGGTATGAAAAAAACTCAAGTCCCCGATAGTATACTGTGTGAACTGTAAATAGAGTTTCTTTTCTAAGACAATTGCTCTGGTATCCTATTTCCTGTCCAGAAAACAAAAAAAAAATGCAAAGGATATGATTCTCCAACAACTCGGAGAGATTGGCCAAAAAAAGTTGTATGGGTTCCTGCCAAGAACATCAACAGCTTTATTACAGTGTCTTGAGGGCTGCCACCCATAAATTCAGTGATGAGAACGTAATCAGTGAAGGCGTTTTTGGAAGAGTGTATATAGGATATATAAACCCGCACAGTATGAGTGCCGCAAAGGCCGGCACTGGCAAGGCAGTCGCTATCAAGGTGCTCAGAAGAAGAGGAGTACAGAACGACAAAGAATGGCAGGTCAGGTTCTGATCTGATTATCTACCTTGTTCACTTCCATTGTATCCGAGAGGAATGTGTTTTGTTGATTTCAGAATGAACTGAGGTTTCTAAAAAAGTTAAATCATCCAAATGCGGTGAAACTTATGAGGTATTGCAATGAGGGAAACCATAGGATTGTGGTTTATGAGTACATGTCCAAGGGAAGCTTGGATGCCCATCTCTTGAGAGGTACAGTTCAATACCTTACTACAACCAGACAAAAATGGCTGATACAATCATGAAACTAACATGCTGTAAATGGCATACAGAAAACTATACAGAGTTAAACTGGAGCAGAAGAATCAAAATAGCTATTGGAGTAGCAAGGGCAGTAGATTACCTTCACAGTTGTGCAAAGCTGGTCATTCATCGGGACCTCAAAGCCTCCAATGTCCTTCTTGATGCTGTCAGTCACCCTTCCATGATACTTATTTTAATGCTCAAACATTTACCCTCAAAATGTAAGTATTCATTAAGCTGAGCCTGAGGCTCACATTGCAGGATTTCAATCCAAAATAATCAGATTTCGGGCTGGCTAGGAATGGACCCTTAGAAGACCAATCACATGTTAGTTCAAGGGTCCTTGGAATCAGAGGATACTTTGCCCCCGAAACTTTGCAACAGGTATATATCACCTTATCATTCTACGCCGTAGAAACTTTGGTATATAGGTTTGGCACCCCTCAGCATGGGCTAAATTTTATGAATAATTTCACATGCCATTTGACTGTAAAAACTGATGTATACAGTTTCGGAGTAGTACTCCTAGAACTATTCTGTGGCTGTGCTGCAGTCAAGAGAAGTAGTGATGGTGCCGAGAGGGAGCTTGCTGTATGGGCTAAACCACATTTAAGCAATTACATGGAGCTGCATAATATTATTGACAAGAAAATAGCAAGGAACATCGTTATGGAAGAAGCGCACAAGTTTGCTTCAATCATCTGCCGATGCCTTAGCTCAGATCCTAAGATCGACTCACAATGGGTGAAGTACTAGCAAGTCTAGAGCAATTACAGCAAGATATGTCGCTCAGCAATTTGAACACACTTGGACTATCTAAGTACCGTATAAGGCCACACATATTACTATAAGTTACAAACAACCGAGTGCTCAACTATCTGTAAATTTCTTTTAGTCACATTTCTCGGATCCACTAATTATGATTTGTTTGTTTCACAAATATTATCCTAACCCATGATCTTATATGCAAGCTAAGAACTTTCTTCATATTTTACAATATGATTAAAATAATGTAAATCCCATAATTCATAAACACATGGAATAAGGTTAATATTAATATGCATCACTGAAAGTGAAGTTACTATTACACCAATGAGAGAAGCTGACAATGAGAAACTGTAATTCTCATGAAACATAGGTGGTGTTATTTAGTAGCATGAACTGCAAGATTGCATGAAAAAAAGATAAAGTGGAAAATTACATTTTGCAAGCAACAACAACAACAAAAAGATATACATTTGCATAGGAAATTTACATATGGAATCAATGTGTTTGTGGGTATTACTTGAGAGATGGTAATGGAGATGCAGCGGCTGTTAGACGCAGAGGTGAATGAACCATGAAGCTGTCTCATTGGAATTGTATTTTTTTTTTTTTGAAGGATTTGCTATATCAACCATTTTAACCATCATTTTATTAATCATAAAACCAAACCAATTGTTCATGTCTGGGAACTCTATCTTCAGGTACAAGTAAAATCATCTCTCGTTTCTCCCTTTGAAATTACAAAATGTGACACAAACATTATATCAACAGCAAACCATGGACCATGGAAGTTACATACCTTTCTAGCTTTTAAACTAAAACCCTTTCGTGCCAGTTTCTTTCAAAACAACAGGCTTCTCAGCCATAGAGAGACAGTACTTTGCAATCTCTCTGAACCTAGGGACACTCCTAAGGTCAACCTTTGTCCCGTCTTTCAAGGTTATGATAACATCACCCCACTCACCTATGAAACGCGGCACCACTTGCACGTCCTTAACCACCTGGTAAGAGAAGTCGCTTCTATCCTGACCGGTCAGCCCCGAAATAACCGTGACCCGCAGGTTACTGAACCTGTACCTCAGGAAGAAAGCCCTCGAAACAGCAGCTAGAGTTAACGGCAGCCATAGCAGAGTGAAACCCAGAAGCAAGTTTGCTAAGAGATCACCGTAGTGTGCTCCGCCGTCAAAGAAGATGGTTTCTTCTTTGGGACTTTTGGAGGAAGATGGAGGGGTTGTCGTGGCGGGTTGATCCGTTGGGGAGGAGACATTGAGCCTGGAGGAAAGTCTGTTGTTTCTGGAGATGTGTTTGTTGAAGGGCAGTTTGGAGGAGAGATGGATGGAGTTGTGGATGATGAAATTGGCTGAAGTAGGGATGGCGATGGCTGCCGGTGAACCAAGTGAAATCGAGGCCATGAAGCCGAAGGATTATCCTTTTTGAGAGAGCGAGATCAAAGGAGGTCGTTAAGTAGAGTCCCTTCTGGTCATGTATTAGCCACGTCATTGCGTCGCTACCCAACAAAGGATGGGGTTTTATAACCAGCGGAACACCAAATCAAATGGTAGGATATGTGTCGGACCTTGGCATCCACCGAATTTTACCTGGGCCCAATGGAAACAAAGTAATGAAATAACAAATCTTAGGCCCATCACCGAATGATTTGAAATTTATTGCAAACACACACTCACATATTCAACCCTACTAATAAAATTTTCTCAAGAGTCCTTCACTTCTCTAAACTAAAGGCAGTTATGTTTGATTGTATTTGAACCCATGAGATTTAATATGAAAATGTCTCTTGCGAGATTAGATCGGCTCTTAAGCTAGATTAATCGTTGGTATAGACAGGTTATAACTTAAAATTATGGGTATAAACATAGGAGTTTATGGGTACTTAGTAATAAACTAGGATCATGTGGGTTAGTTCTGGGGTAAAAAGTTACTAGTATTTGTTTTTTTATCAAAATAATTTATTTATCGCTAATACTTAAGATTAACAAATATGATTTTTATTATTTAAATATATAATTGAGATTTTTTATGTTGAAATGAATGAATTATTTTTCAAGTAAAGATAATTATATTTTCAAGATAAATATTGTGATTTAAACTCGTATGAAATAAAATAATATCAGTATTCTTAACTATCTTTTAATTTAAAAGTTTAACTTTCATTTATTAAACTCAATAAATTCAGCCTTAAAAATACCGTATAAAAATATGTTTACGCTATAAAAATAGATCTTAACTCAAATATATCATAAATTTTCAGGTGATTAATTAAATGTATAACAGATGGAAATCTTTTGCATCTTTATATATAATCTTAATTAACAAACCATTCAAAACTACAAAGAAAAGATTGAAATACATGAACATTATAATAATAAAAAAAAAAAGGAAAATCAAAATAGGATCAAAGTGAACGCTAACTCAATACAATTTCCCCCGATGAAATCTGAAAAAAGTTTTTCAAATAATAAAAGTAAAATAAAATACTTCCTTAGCTTCGTTTTAAATGTTACAGTAAATAATTTTCATCAAAATATAGATCCTATTCTGATATATTAAGGTTTACATGTATATATATATGAGAAAATGGCCTTTGTCTGCATTAGTGTTTAGGAGTAGGGACGAGGATAATCAGCAAACCCTAAATACATAAATCCGACAAGCAAGAGTGATTAAAACAAAGGTGATACTCGGACAATGGATTGATTACATAAGTAAACTCCTAAGAATGGCTGCTTGCTCATTATCGGTGTCTGTCGAAGCTAACAGCTGTGATAACCGGTCGCTTAAGTCCTCCACCTCTCTGTGTAAGTTTCTTATGTAGTTGCAAGTCTCGTGTAACACCTTAGAAGCTGATACCTGGAACACAAATTAAAGATTAATACAAACAAGATGATTTTATTAAGAATAATTATGAGATTTTAATTTGTTGATAAGGTTTGAGTGTGATAGCTGAACGTAATGCATGCTATAAGGGAACAGCCTGAGACCCACACCTCAACTTGTTTGTACAGAATAGATATGACTTATCTACAAAGTGGAAGTTAACCAAACCAAGGCCACACACACAAAAAAAGAGAGAAATGTGAAAGGAGTGTTTTGGCACCTTGTCGGAGCGCCTTCCACGAAGCTCAGGGATAAGCCGTTGCAACTTTGATATAAGATCGGCAATTTGATCATCAGAGATCCTGGAACCTGATCTTCTGCTCGACATTGTGTTCAATAAACTACAGCTTTTACTACAAGCTTAGCTACTATGTTGTGTCGGGAAACACACAAATGCGGGTGCTCGTTTTGTCAGAAAAGAAAAACCCAAGTGAAGGAGAGAAAGAGGAAGAGGCAAATTACATGGAAGAAAGCAGTGGGCTATGGAGCTTATTTATATAGGGTACCTCTCGCCCTAAAATACTTTGATTACATTAAAAACAAAGAGAAAAGGAAAGGCTATGAAGGAAGAGAGATGCCAATGCCATATTGTCCTTCCTTCGTCCCCACATAATTTTTTTTTATAATTGATTTTATTATCTAAAAATAAAAAACTGCTACAATAAATAAAGTATAATGATAATTATTATTTTATATATTTTTATATACGTATACCCCAATTGTTATATAACTCAGTGTTGTTAAAATCATTATTAATTATATTCTTTCTTGCTAACCTATTCTATTTTCACATAAATTTTAAGTCAATAACCAAGTCGGTTACGTTAGAAGGGGAGGTATCTGTCTCTTAAATTACATTACCACGTACCGATATTCTTTCTACCTTCAATCTACTCAACATTATGATCACTTCTTTAATTGTCCTACGAGTACAATACAACATTTAATCATTGCACTCTATAAATTGAAACTATACTTATACATGTTGGACTCTCATATAAAATTTTAGTTTAATTCTCAACGTTACCATTTCATGCTTTGTATAATAAGTGATAATCATGTTTGAACTTAAATTTTTATAGTTCAATCGTAATTTAAAAAATTATTTAAAATTAATAAAAATTAAACTCAAAATATTTAATTTTTATGATTTAATTTATTTTTTACACAAGTTTCAAAATTAAGCAGTTTCCCCCTCATGCTTCCATTTTGATTCTATCTCGTATAATCCCTAGCATTCTGTTAAAAATTTATGACAACCTTATTACCATCTCTTATATAAAACAAAAGGACAGGTATCTACATGAATTTATTTTTGAGAAATTGACACCATCAATAATTTAGATAATATATTACTCCATAAAAAGGTAAAATTATTTTTTTTATAAATAAAAATTTTATTCATCCAAATGAACCAACATGTACAAATAAAATAAAATCAACTAAACTATTTAAAAAAAAAAAACAAAAACTCTATACAAACTCTCGGTCCATAGCTAGATTTGACGGGTCAAATCGTAATCTTTTTCTTGATAAACACAATCGTATATTCATCTTAATCCAAGAAACAATAGCATCCACTTGTCTAGGTCGTTTCCCATAAAATCTACCATTGAACTCCTGCCATATAGTATAAAAAAAGCAGCACCAAGCTAATCGAATAACAACAACCAAAAGGGTTTTTCCTTACCATGTAGTTGTACCCATTGCACCATATTAGGCCAATCATCCGGTGGAACATCACTTTGGCAAGCAATCATAACTAAAAGTCTGTTTGTTTCGTGTAAATGATTTTACGAAAAACATTTTACTAACTTTTAATGGTTTGGTTCATGAAAAATGAAAAAGTCAAAGGAAAATCAATTGCAGTTAATAAAAAAACCTTTATTTCTATGTAAAATGACTTACCCATTTATTCTCGGTAAGTTGCTTTCCTTTTATTCTCTCTACAAATAAAAAAATATTCTAATTTATTTATATTTTAATATTTTATTGTAATTATATTTTAATTAATTTATTTTTATTTTAATATTTTAACATTTATTTTTATTTTAATATTTTAATTTGTTTTCCTTCCTAAATGTAATTCATTGTTTTAATTTATTTTATATTTTAATATTTTATTCTAATTATTAATGAATTACTTTTAAAATTGAATCTTTTACTGTCGTAAACAATTTGATACAATACTATAATAAGATTGGGATGTATTTTCTGTATAGATTTAGTTCAATGCCCTAATTCCTGTGAGGGCATTCGGACGAAGAAAAAAATTATAAAGACTTACATCGACGTAAATCTTTATAATTTATTATTGGTTATTAGGCTGAATATATATTAGTGTAAGTCTTTGTAAAACATGATTTTTAAAACAATAAAAATAACTCAATAAAATAAATAAAATTTTAAAGTAAAATCTTGTTTGTTTCATTAAAAATAAATTTTTAAAATTATTTTCAATAAAATTTACACAGTTTCATCTAAGCACATGAAAATGCCTTCTGTAATTAGTTTTTTAAAAAATGTAATTCATTTTTCAAAATTTTCAATAAAACAAACGTAACCTAAATTAAATTCACTTTACTTTTAAGTTTTACTTGTGTATCATTATTTTTAGATGTCGTGTATCAAAGCGACAAAAGAGGACATGTTATCAAACCTGCAAGAATAGTGGGATAACCCGAGAGGAGTCCTGGACGTGAAGACAATGGTTGAAGGTGAAGCTCTGGTTGGAGACCACCAGGATCTGGTTTTTGTAAAGTTTAACGTCAACGATGTTGTGAAACACGAGGAGTCTGGATGCGGGGAAGTGCTACGTACAGATGAGGGCATCATGAAAGCCATATTTGGTGGACCAGTGGAGGAGCTCGGGGTGAAATATATCAGCTGTCAAAGTGGCCCTCGTGGAGCCAAATGACAAGGCAACGAGACTTTAATAGTGGAATTGTATTCGCTGTTGTTTTTGAACTGGATCATTGGTTCGCAAAATTAGAAGGGTGTAGTTCTTGTAAGTGTCTGGTTAGGAATGTGCGTTTGTTTTGTGTCTTGTAAGGTTAAAGGCTTAAAGGCCTAGGGTGCTGAAGACCATGGGTTGCGTTTTGTGTAGTAGTAAGGGGACTTAAGGTGGTTGATTCGGTTGGCTTGTTTTTTATTATACATGTTTTGTGTCCTCTTAGTTGAGTTAAATTTAAACAACTTTTTAATAAGGCGTAAAATATATAGACTTACACTGCCAGTTATTCTATGGAGTACAATACTATATCTATATATGCTGTGTATAGAATGGATTGAGTCATTCCAAACATGGGGTATAGGAGTGGGCCGCCATTGTTGACCACTCATCCATATTTCCCCACCATGGAAATGACAAAGAAAAACCTGTGTCATGCAACAACATGCATATCAAAAGAAAAACAGGGATATTGTATAATTCTTCAATACCCTTTTTACCTGCAATTGTGTTTGTTTTATTCCCTCTCTGACACGGAGTAGTTGAAGCTGTTCTCCATGCGCATCCATTGAAAACTCAAAGTAATTTTAACGCATTTTCTGCATCATAAACTAGGAATACAAGTGCTTGCTTGGTGTATTTTATTGAAATGAATCGATAACACAATTTTAAAGCAGATATCATTACAAAGGATGTTAATCATGTCAAATTTAACCTGATTTAATTTTGAAAAGTAATACGAACATAATAATGGCATGTGACAGAAACACTAGGGTTAGGGTCGGCCATTGCTGTCGATAAGAAGCATGGCACTGACCATTTGCAACCCAGACATTGATGTTGTTCAAAACCAAGACATGCAAAGCCCTCCATTTCTTGCATCGTTATTTGTTTATATTTCCTAGTCCTTGTAATACAAATAAAAAATTACATGTCTTTTCTTTCTATTGTTTACAGAAATATAAAACGTTATGGTCTGCATGATGATCTAAAAAAGTTCAAGATAACGATATCATATTTGAAATATAATATTAAAAGACTTGAAAGTTTTGAAGTTCAAATCCTAATTTGTAAAGGTAGTAAATTGAGTTGGGATAGACAACATGTAAAAACAAAACAATACATAATTCAAATGAATCAATTAATAAATTAGATACCAATAATTATACTAAAAAATATTATTAAATAGTTTTTTTTTCAATTTGAGTGGTGGATAATACACTTTTTAGCATTAAAAAAGAAAATACTCATTTTACGACATCAATTTCATTTAAAATTGCAAGTCCATATACTTTAATCGATGTTATATCTTAATTCAAATTGCTGAAACCAATACAGTTTTGTTTTATTAACCGGTTTTGAATAGTCTATGGTGTTGTATTTTTTTCGATAACTGATTGATTTTATTATCCAAGAGCAAGAACTGCTACAAAAAATAAAGTATAATGATAAATATTATCCTATGTATTCCTATACATGTATACCCCAGTTGTTACATAGCTCATTGTTGATAAAATCATTGCTGACTATATTCTTTTCCGATGGTGTTGTATTTGGAGCGATCGAAGCAGACATTACGATGTGAACGTTTTCTGCTTCATGTGACCCTTTGTTTTGTTGTCTGATAATAAGTCAATCCCCTTGAAATTAATTGCCCCAAGCCAAGATCCACTCAGGATAAGAAAAGTATGTATGTGGACCAAATCGATGTATTGACTGTCTTCGAAATCCAACCATGTGGGGGTGTTTCCACTTCTGCATCACTTCAGACACATCAGTCTCCAACTGATGCATCCAATGACTGCACCAAACCAGAAGTCGGCAATCTTTCTTTCCTTTATTATAGTCTAAGTAAAGGTATACCCTTCAAAGATCCAAACAAGCATTACAAATTCTATAACTACTTGTAGAAGAAGGAAAAGAATTTTCAGACAAGACAACCTATTTATGGTAAGTTGGTGAGCTGAAACACCATCTGTTCCGGATTTAACTGTGCAATGTTTGATACCCGAAAGCTAGAAACCTGAAAGGTGATAACAGAGTACATGAGAGAATCCGAATTTGTGACTCAAGTTTGGTTCCCCAGCAACAGCACATGTAATGTTCAAATACCAAATTAATTGTGTGATGTTTTTTAGATTTGTGGTGGTGATAGGAATGTGGGCAAAGAGTCAGTGCAGACTGCAGAGATCGATGAATAAAAGGATCTGAGAACTCAATCATGCATGTGAATATGTGATATTGATGTCAAATTATGGATCCCCATACTTTCGTAGGACCATCATCAAAGTATTGAATCATAGACTCATATTTTTTATAAAGTGGAAGGATGAAATTCAAAATTATTTCACCTCCTTTGCCTCTAATTTAATTTTGATGTTGATGAGAGCAAAACAATGTGCGACTGAACAAGAAATTGTCAAGTCTCAAACCCCATCAATTGGCAAATGTCGAAACTCAGAAAATACATCAGTCGGGTTCTGTTCTTAGAGCAGCAATGAGTGCTTGGTGATTAGGTTAAACTTGAAGAGTCATACCTTCGATCTTTGTAGTTGTTGTTATTATCATAATAATTGTCATAAAGTTTTAGGAAGAGTCATACCTTCGATTATATCTTAGGTGGTGGAACGGATCCACGTAACCTAGAATAGAGTTTGTTTTTCTTTATACGAGATTTTGGTGGATTAGTCTTTTTGATGCAATCTATTGATAATATTTTACCATTACATCAAACATTCGATAATCAAGGTACTATTTAAAGAATCTTCATTACGTGATAGTACTTGAGCAATTCCATCGTTACGGTTCCCTCTAGCCCATATATCTTCAATCCAGCAAAGGCCCAATACAAGGAGTCGATATACTATACAACTACAAGGCTCAATTCAATCATTATGGTTCACTGTAGCCGATGTATCTTAAATTGATTATTTATTTTTAAATATTTCAACTTATTTTAAATTAAAAGATATTTAAAGATAACCATTTCAATCTAATTAAACTCAAATGCTTTTATTATATTATTTATCTAGAACATCCTATCACCTATGATTTACTAATCGAAACTTTGATAGTATATAGGGAATCTCTCTTTCCTGCCTGAAAAGGTTGGAACAATAAATAAATGAAGACCGACAAGAAAAGCTTTAAAAACAGGCCCATCATTCGCCCTTTGAATAAAAGCCTGCAAGCTAAAAATAGACCCAACTGAATAGCTCAGTGGCCCACGGACACTCCTGTTGGCAGCGTAATAGACATTTCAGGCTTCATATCAAACCTTGTAAACTGCCTTTTTAGACTTGTTGACTTTAGAACCATTTTTTTGAACAGAGGTACCTTTCACTAAGTACAAAGAGAGGAGTTTGATACTAATAATCTAGCTACTTCATGGGTTTATTTTATGATTTATGTTTGGAGTTTGATTCATTATTATTGATGGAACTATAAAGTAGGATTTACCTCGATAGAAATGAATGATTTGGTTGGCTACGAAGCTTACACCTTGTAACAAGGGTTTCATCACGTCGCCGTCGGTAGAATTTCAGATGGATAAGCAAAGCAGTCTTCTGGCTCAGATTCCACCAAAATAAAAGCAGCCAAGTCGGGGAGAAAAACTTCCCTCACAAACTAGATTAGAACAAAAGAGTTTTCTTCTTACATCCACAAATTAAAAGAAAAAGACGAGGGGATGAATCCATGAATGGCCGCATTGATTCCAAGTGACTGAGAAACCATGGAAGTTATTTTGGGTTACAGAACCCGATTCGAAGTTCCTGTTCTTGGTCCCCAGAGAAGAGAAATACTGTCTTAATTCATGTTCATAGACAGTGGACGGGAGGTGGTACTGGGAATTAGGGGTTGTGATCTCAACATCAAAATCCCAATTCCCATGTAGTACTAGTATGATTTTATTTCCGTTAAACCTACCTGCTACCTATCCTTTCAATGGCAGGATATGAAAGTCAAGTTGTGACTAGGATTAGGAGGGCACACTAGTTTGAAAAATTAAAAAGTTGAAAACACAATCAAACCCTCATCAACCGACCTCATAAAAGTTAAAAGCATATCCTCACGATCTTAATCATCATCTTACACGTTTTCCCAAATGGTTTAGTTGTGGGGGGTCATAAATCAGGACAATTAAGATTTGTCTCAATCGTACTAAAAAATAATGATTTTAGTTGTAAGTTGATTGAGAATTTACCAAGTTGTAAAAACTCAATTTTCATGAACAAATATAAAGTTATAATACAATTTAAATAAATTAGACTTGGGTGTCCAAAAATCAAATAAATAATCTTATATCAGATGATTGCAACACTTGTAATGTCATACCCCAACTCATCTTCTAGTGTTGGCCAAACTATACTTAGTACGACCTTTAGGCTTTACCGAACTCTATACTTGACACGACTACAACCCAACCTTTACCTAGAGCTAGATGAACCAAACAAAAATATACCAGTCACCGAGACCAGTATAATCTGGATGATTTGAGATTAAGAAAAACTAAATTTGAACTCTTACGTCAGCCTCAGCTCACCTCTCTAATCTTATAATACTAAGACTAATACTAATAAATATATGAATCGTTTTTCTTATAATATCACATGCAAACATGAGGAAGATTCTTTCCAACCTATATGTGATGTGTCAATGAAAAGCATCTAATCTCTTTGGCATTTACAAGTGATTAGGAGATACCGAAGATGCTTTCATGGAAAAACACAATCGTACCTATGTATCTGTCTTCATAGACATACATGTAGAGTTTTAAAACAAAGCATTTTCAATCAAAAAATTCTATTGACGCCAAGTTTAAGAATTTATGTAGTACAAGTGAAGATAAGGAGGAGAAGCATTCCATATCACTCTCCGAATTTTATTTTCTCTTAGCCTTCGGCACCTTGATTTGTATTGTTTCTTCTAGTTTCTCACACTTGTGTGTGTTTATGTTAATTTCATCAACCATCAATTATCTCTATTTTATAAGTTATTTTTTTGTTTAATATGTCTTTTTATGAAAATTATTGATCTGTTTTATCTTTCTTATATGTTTTGGTCTTGTTTTATACATTGCTTTTTAAATTTATTTCTTCTTTCGATATTGATTTTGTTGACAATCGATGGGCATTTAATTATATCAATTTGTTGGATCCGATGAGATGCTAATAAGGCGACTTATCTCGAATGTACTACTTCATTTGAGAAGTTATTTTCATAGTAGATTTGTTGTTCTTAGAATACAAATCAATTTATACATCTTGATACCATTATAAATATAGAGAATCGATCTTATGTACAAACTATAATTCTAAAATTTTATTATAGTAGGGACTGTAATCCGAAGTATACCCTGAGTTTTGAAGTTTGTATATTTTTTGTGTTTGTTTGGTCAAAACAGCTCCACTTTTGATTCCCTGTCCCTGTCCCTGTAGGCTGTAGCTGTGTTTGTGATGTGACGTTTGTGTAATAGATAAAGCTCAATAAAACAAGAAAGGGTTTCAGAAATACAGAGGAAAAGATTTCAGAAGAGAAATGGAAAATGTTCATTCATCCAAGATGAGTATTCTGGTATTTTCTTTCTTCTTTAAAACTGGAAATGGTTTCTCTAACAAACTTTCTTATTTTTGCCAGCCGGTCCAACGGCCTCCTTGGGAATTATATCCTGTGCTCCGGTCCATCCATAATCCTGTTGTTGTGCTCCACGTGCCTCATTAAACTGATCATGTGACTCAACCTGTGCCTTCCTGAGAACGGTGTCATTTTCATAATAATCCAAAACGTCGTCGTTCTTCCAAGCCTCCCCCTTTTCATCTGATTTCACCTCATTTTCCCCCAATTTCTTCGATTTCAGACATGAAATCCCTAATTGTATAGGATCTTCGATTAGGGCCATGACAACTCCTCCCCCCTTAGTTGATTCTTGTCCCCAAGGATCAAACTCAGGAAACTGAGCCTTCAATACATTGTAGTCTTCCCAGGTAGCATTTTTCACACCCAAATTCGACCATTGTATCAGTAGTTGAGTTACAGCTTTGTTTTGTCTTTTGACCATCCGTTTGTCTAACACTTGTGCAGGGAATACCTTCATCTGGCCTTCGTTGTCGACGTCAGGAGGATCCATCGAGGTAACCACTCCTTCTTCAACCTTCTTTTTAAGCAAACTTACATGAAATACTGGATGAATACGGGCACTGTCTGGTAACTGCAACTTGTAAGCCACTGCTCCGATCTTCTTGATAATTCGATAAGGTCCATAATATCGAGCTGTTAATTTCAGGTTTTTGCGAACGGCCACTGAAGACTGCTTGTACGGTTGGAGTTTCAGGTACACTTCTTCTCCCTCTGTAAATTCTCTTTCAGTTCTTTTTTTATCTGCAAATTGTTTCATTCGATGCTAAGCTCTTTCTAACTGTTCTGCCAACAACTTTTGTATATCTTCTCTGCTCTTCAATTCTTCCTGAACGCTATTAACAGTAGTATTAATATCCCATGTTAGGATAGAGGGCTTATATCCATAGAGTGCTTCGAATGGAGTAAGCCCTATAGTTGTGTGGTAGTTGGTGTTATACCACCACTCAGCTAAGGGTAACCACCTTGCCCATGACTTAGGCTGCAAGAAACACATGCACCTTAAGTACTGTTCAAGACACTGATTAAGCCGTTCTGTTTGACCATCTGTCTCTGGATGGTAGGCAGTACTGTAGATGGCCTTAGTGCCTGTCTGCTTTAGTAACTCCCTCCAAAATACACTAGTAAAAATTTTATCTCTATCAGAGAGGGCCAGTTTAGGTTGACCATGCAGCTTATAAATCTGATCCATAAAAATCTTAGCTATATCTACTACTGAGTATGGATGAGATACAGCTAGGAAGTGCCCATATTTAGTGTATTTGTCAATCACTACTAGGACACAGTTAAACTTGCCTGAAACTGGTAGGTCTTCCACAAAGTCCATAGTAATGAATTCCCATGCTTGCTTTGGAATAGGTAGAGGTTGTAACAGGCCTGGAGATGCCACATGCTCTCCCTTAGTCCTCTGACATACCTCACAGTTCTTAACATGTTTTCTCACCATAGACTTCATCCCTTTCCAATAGAAGTAGGGCTTCATCCTATAATAAGTGGCTTGCATTCCTGAATAACCACCTTGTGGTGAGTCATGCATCACTTGTAACAGTTGCAGTCTCAAGTCTCCCCCATCACCAATATAGACTCTGTTTTTAAACCTGAGAATTCCTTTACCAAATACCCATCCTTCTGCAGCCTCTTTATCAATTGTTATTGTTGTAATCAACTCTTGAGCCTTCTTATCACCCTTGTAACTCTTTTCCACTTCCTACACCCATGCTGGTCTTATTTCAGTAGCAGTCAGTTGCAAAAACTCCTGTTCAGCCTCATGTCTTCTTGAAAAAATATCAGCTACCACATTATGCCTCCCTTTTCTATACTGTATTACATAATCTAATCCCAACAACTTGGTGAGACCTTTTTTCTGAATGGCAGTGGTGATTTTCTGGTTCAGCAAATGTTTGAGTGGTTCATGGTCAATTTTGATTACAAACTGCCTACCCTCAAGGTAATGTCTCTATTTCTGTACTGCCATTAAAATGGCCATGTATTCCTTCTCATAAATGGATAGGTCAACCTCCCTTGGGCCCAAAGCTTTACTTAGATAAGCAATGGGTCTTCCTTGTTGACTCAAAACAGCTACTATCCCTTTACTGCTAGCATTAGTTTCTAAGTAAAAAACCTGGTCAAATCTTGGTAGTGCTAGGACTGGTGATTCACACATAGCTCTTCTCAAGGCATTAAAAGCATTGATAGACTCCTTGCTCCAAGAGAATCCATCCTTTTTTAACATTTCAGTAAGAGGTTTACTTATCTCTCCATAGCCCCTTATAAACTTCCTGTAGTAACCTGTTAACCCAAGAAATCCCCTCAAGGATTTAAGATTTTTGGGTACAAGCCAGTCCTTCATAGCCTCTATTTTGGCAGGGTCAGTAGATACTCCCTTAGAGGATATAATGTGCCCCAAATATTTCACTTGTGACTGCCCAAAAAAACATTTTGTTCTTTTGGCAAATAGCTGCTGCTCTTGCAGAATGCTTAGAACCTTCCTTAAATGCTCCACATGTGCATCCATATTAGGACTATATACCAATATGTCATCAAAGAAAACCAGTACAAATTTTCTAAGATATGGCCCAAAAACATCATTCATTAATGCTTGGAAAGTAGCTGGTGCATTAGTAAGTCCAAAAGGCATCACCTTAAACTCAAAATGGCCATGATGAGTCCTAAAAGTTGTCTTAGGGATATCCTCCTTCTTCACTCTTATTTCCCATTAGCCTGACCTTAAGTCAATTTTAGAAAAATATTATGCATTCCCCAATTCATCAAGCAAGTCTTCTACAACTGGAATAGGAAATTTATCCTTTTCAGTAATCTCATTTAGCTGTCTATAATCCACACACATTCTCCAAGTTCCATCTTTCTTCTTAACTAACAGACAAGGGGCAGCAAAAGGACTTTTGTTGGTTTGAATGATAGAAGCTGATAACATATCAGAAACTTGTCTCTCAATTTCTGTCTTTTGAAAATATGGATACCTGTATGGCCTTAAACTCACTGGAATTGCTCCAGGTTTAAGATTAATAGCATGGTCATGACTTCTCTCAGGAGGCATACCCTTAGGTTCTTCAAAAACTCCTTTATATTGCTCTAACACTGATCTCAAAGCTTCAGGAACTTGCTGTTCTTCTGTCTCAATACTAAGTAGGTAAAGTTCCCCTTGCAGTTCATTATCCTTCTCCTGTAACTTCTGCAGCTTTTTTTTTTGATATAAGTTTCAAAGCCACTTGCTTGCTTCCTCCATGCAGGGTCACTTTCTTTCCCTCTTTCTCAAAACTCACTGTCATCTCTTTGAAGTCCATGGCAATGGGACTATATTTCCTCATCCAATCAACACCCAAAACCATATCACTTCCCCCCATTCTGATCACTCTAAAGTCATGATCAAATGACTGTCCTTCCATTTTCCATGTCAACTGGTTACTTTTAGCTGTGCTGTACAACTTCTGGCCATTTGCTACTGTAATGGCCAAGGGTTGTGTTTGCACCACCTCTATTCCCTCCTTGGCTCAACTGGGAGTCACAAAACTGTGGGTACTCCCACTATCTACCAATATATTAATGATTTTGCCCCTGATCAATCCTGGAATTCTCAAGGTGTTGTATCCTATGTTGCCTGTTAAGGCATTCATAGAAATCTCCAGTGTTCCTTCCCCTTGAGCCTCCAACTCTGTGAGTTCATTGTTTTGTTCATTAGTTTCCTCTTCTTCTTCCACATCATCTTCTATTTGGTCTTCTTTTTCCATCACATTCAGTTGCTTCATGTTGCATTGATGGCCTGGGGTGAACTTCTCTCCACACCTGAAACATAAATTATGAGCTCTTCTATACTCCATTAGTGTCTGCCTGTTGGAGTTTTGCATCTGTGGTTTTTTTACTGCAGAGGTAGTATTTATCATCTTAGAATTGTTGATTACAGCTGTTGTTATTCCTCTGGTTTGATATCTTTGCTTCCTATTTTCCACTTCAGTAGCTAACTCATGTAGCTTGGCTTGTCTGAACACAGCTGCTAAGTTGCTAGGATTATGTACCTTCACCTTATGTTTCAGCTCCTCCTTCAATCTACTTATGAAACTAGATACAAAGTAGCTCTCATCTAAGTTAGAGTTGAGCTGCAGCATGTATGGTCTGAGTTCCTCAAATTTTTCTTGATATTCTTCAATTGTTCCTTTCTGTTGTAACTTATTAAATTCTTCAATAACATCATTCAGGTTTTTATCCGCAAACCTATGACAGATATCTGCAACAAACTCATGCCATGTAACTCGATGCTTCTGCATAATATAACCATCAAACTATATTTCTGCTCGACCAGACAAATACATTGTGGCTACTTCTAGTTTACCATTTTCAGGTACAGAGAAAATAGCAAAATACTTCTCACATCGCCTAATCCACCCCCTAACATTCTCACCTTCAAACATGTGCAACTCTATTTTTGGTTTAAGGTTCAATGTACTTCATATACTATTGTTGTTGTTCTTTTCTATTCCACTAGGTTCTTGAAGCATAAATGTATTCCCTTTTTCAGTCCATTGTTCCCCACCAGATTTGATTGCATCAGAAAGTAATTTACTACATTGGGGTTTGTCTGCTAACACACCAGGTTCTCCAAACCTCATAGAATATCTTTCTCGTTCATCAATAACAGTAACTTGTACCTTTTTCTTTCCTTCCTGCTTGCTCTGCTGGTTTGGTGTTTGTTGATGAGTTCTTTCTGGAGTTGCAGGTTCCACATCCTCCACCTCTTTGGATAGCAGCCCAATAAGCTTCTTCAGATCTGCCTGTGTATCCTCTATCTGTGTCTCCACCTTGCTCATTCTAACTTCCCAAACTCCCTTATCAACCTTCATTTCTTCCAGTTGCTTCTGGATTGCAATCAGATCCGCACCATCAGCCATTTTTTGCACCTTCTTTGGTCTACCCAGTGTTGCTGAGGATCAAAAAAACCTGGCTCTGGTTACCAATTGTAATAGATAAAGCTCAATAAAACAAGAAAGGGTTTCAGAAATACAGAGGAAAAGATTTCAGAAGAGAAATGGAAAATGTTCATTCATCCAAGATGAGTATTCTGGTATTTTCTTTCTTCTTTAAAACTGGAAATGGTTTCTCTAACAAACTTCCTTATTTTTGCCAGTTGGTCCAACGGTCTTCTTGGGAATTATATCCTGTGCTCCGGTCCATCCATAATCCTGCTGCTGTGCTCCACATGCCTCATTAAACTGATCATGTGACTCAACCTGTGCCTTCCTGAGAACGGTGTCGTTTTCATAATAATCCAAAACGTCGCCGTTCTTCCAAGCCTCCCCTTTTTCATCTGATTTCACCTCATTTTCCCCCAATTTCTTCGATTTCAAACATGAAATCCCTAATTGTATAGGATCTTCGATTAGGGCCATGACAGTTTGCCTAAGAATGTGTATCTCATTCTTTCTTGTGGGCCTGCACTTGAGATGGGGGAAATCAGTAGCACGTCTCTCCTGGGACTTGATCACCACTTGGGTCATGTTTTCTTCTCTCAAGTTCAACACATACAAGCAACATCAAGAAAATGTAGGAACAGGCCAGGGGGTTGAATTGGAAACATGTTTTTATTGATTATAAAAATACAAACTTATGACGTATCTATCCATTCAAACAAAAAATCCAGCACTTTGACAGATTCAAACATTTTTGGTATACGTATTCTTGTCAGACAAGTTGAAGCCTCGTAGATATCTTAAAACTCTCTGAGAGAAAGATACCGAAAAGGATAAAGTTTAATAGAAACACAAAAAGTTATAAATACAAATAGATTGTTTTAGTCGACCCTTGTCCTTTATTTGTTTTATCAATATGAATCCCTTCCCTTACAATCCTAGTTATAAACTTACTGTTGATGTCAGTCTCTTGGTTTTAAACCCAATTTATGTCTTTGACTGGGTCCTTTTTCCGAATAAACCCCCAAACCAACTGATCATATAAACCACCAGACTGACATATCACATGGAGAGTAGCCCCCAGGCTCCAGGCTCCAACCCTAAGTCCACTCCAAAACCATTAAAAAATAAAACAGCGTAGTTGTCATACCCTGCCCTGCCTTGTTTTCCTATTCGATAAAATGTGTTATGAATACAAAGTCATTGAAAAAATTCAAAGGGTTTAAATGAATGAGTGAGGTCCAAATCTTGTGTGCTGATTTTTCCAAAGTGAAACCAATAGATCATCTAACAGTAACAGTATTCTGGAATGATATGCTTTTGGTGCTATGCACTGGGCACTGGGCACTGGGCAATGGCTCATTCCAACACACCTTTCTCACCATCCAATAATGCTTCTTTACACCACTAGGCAACACGCGGAGGGATTTCATAGGACAGAGGGGGTGCATCGGTTCATGAAACAAATATTAGTATTCTAAGAGCTGAGTGCACGCCAGAATCTTTTTCATTTTTATTTGTATGGGTTTTGGGAGCCTAGTGGATTGCTTGCATAAAAAGTTTTTCCCGTAATATATAGTTTATTATATACACATTGATGAGACTTTAAACATGATGTTTGCACGTGGCCAGGTTGGATAGACTTTCTTAGTTTTGCTACAAGTCCTCCCTCTTCTGTACTTTTTGTTCAACTATCTCACCTTCACCTTGGTAGAGTCATCATAATCCGACTTGCTTTGTCTTGTACTGAAAACGCATCATAGAATTATAAATTATACTAATTATAAGAGTAAAGTATGACTCAACAACATCAGTAGTCTTGTTTTAAAATGGAAGCAAAAGCCGGCACGCACGGATATGCTTTTTTATTTGTGGATCCTTTGGTTACTGATACTAGAGGACCGGAATTAAATACTCAAGAGACTTTTAAACAAAATGACTCAATGGTTGTTAGTTTAGATCAAAATTCTAGCATCCACTTCGAGCGTTTCACGTGCCGATGTCTTTCCTAGCCCTAGCCCTAGGCTCCTCTAGTTTTCTCACTCTTGAGGTCAAGGGATGTCCGAAGGCTAAATCATGCAGTGAAACACAAATGGCAAGCTTTTGAATGCAGAAGTCCCAACGTCTACTTAATCATAAATGCTCACCTGCGTCGCACGAGGAACTCGTCTAGGTGTACAACCGAAAAAACGACACACAAATCGATTCTCGAATCCCGAAACCAACCTTCAGTAAACGGTCCAATCCTTGTTTCCTTTGCTGCCCTGCCGAGTCATGTTTAAAATATTTATAGGATACAAGTTCAATACTATATAGGAGTATTATCTTCACTTGGAAACTCAAAATTTTATTTTCCTTGGGCATAAAGCATCCAGTTATCCTTAATTGGTAACTTGATGCTTAGTATTTTCTATTTTTAATGTCTCCTAACAGCTGTTATCGTCACTCCAACGAACCCAATTGGATGAGAGACGTTAAAAATAATTGTCGGTCAAAAAGATTTTGTCATGTTGCACGGATCAAAGTCACCCGATTTTAATGAAAGGTAAAGCACATATTCAAGTTTTGAAAGGATTCATTCAATTTGTATCTCAATTGATCCCGAAGTGAGCCAAAACATGTCAAATCTAATTAATTGTGCTTAAATTATCAATAACAATAAATTTAAATTTAATTATAAGTTCAAAAACGTATAAAATCAATATATATACGAATAGATTTTTTATTAGACAAAGTAAAAAAGATTAAAATATTTAAAAATATAATTTATTTTTTATTAAAATTAGATAGTTTTTTAATGAATCTTAATGGTTATAAACAATTTAAGTAAGTAGGGCGAATGTTACAAGATAATACTAATAAAAAAAATAAACCATATGTGTGAAATTAATAAAATACTAAACCGTCTGGGGTCAAATGGTGCATTAAAGTTTCTCCTTTATATAAGGTCAAAATCTGGTGCTATATACTCTATAGGTATGATTTGAATATCTAGAGATGTATTTGAACAAATCGCTTGTTTTTAGAAAAGGAAAGTGAGTGTGGGACGACTAAAGCCAGACTCCTTATCCTTAACGGGTTAGAACTTAGAACTTAGATCCACCAGCAGAGCAGACTCAGAAACAATTACACCATAAAAATAACCAAAAATTTAAATTTGTATAAAATAAAATAGATATTTTTAGTTAGTTCATAGATTTTAAATACATTTGTAGGGTTACCCTTATAAAAGTGGTATGGTCAGGTCCCTTACTAGACCAGGAGCCGTTTGGTTAGAATTAGCTCTCCCTTATCAATGCCCCTTTTGATTAACCCAACAAGCCTACCCTGACCCTCGTTCTTCCTGCTGAGTCATGGGAACAAGTCCAATTTTTTTCTTTGCATCTCCTTGACTGCTGCCGCCTGCCGGAGTATTTGACCAAACTCTCTACAACTCTTTTGGTGAAAATCAATCACAAAGGAGAGGATGGAAGGACTCAGTCAATGCACACATGCCAGAGTAAGGTATGTACACATCAGTTTATTTAAATTTGAATTTGGTATCAAAAACTTGTTCTTTTTATAGGGTTTTATATCAAATATTCATTGATTTGTAAAATTATAACAACAAACAAGATCGGTAATAATACAAATCAATAAAATTTATAAACGGCTAATAATAAATTAAATAAAATATTGAATTTTAAAAGATAAACTTAAATGATACAAATCTAAGCAATGATTCTATCATTAAAAGACATGGAAACATTCAATCAAATTAAACAACCCGACAAATATAAAATATGTAGTCAACATTTAATTTTTTTTATATGGATTGGTATATAGTTGATTAATTAAAATTTAGTATTGTATAAAAGACATTTAATTTAATTTATTTTATAACCCTAAGATAGAACCCTAAAAAGAATATATCTTTATAATACTTTAAAAAATGTTTGTACTTTTCTTTGAAGTGAGAAATTAAAAAATTTTGCATCCATGTCTATAAAAGACTTCTTATTCTACAATTACAAGTTGAAATGATTGTTAAGAATCTTGTCACAGTGACAGTTGGATGATCCAATGCCTTTGTATTATTTCAGAGTCTTGTTTCCTATTTCTATCGTTCCTTTTCCTGCCTCCTGCAGGCTGCAACTATTGAATTTGAGAGAAAGGAAACGTCATTTGAATGAAACAAGACATTCTTAAAAGTAACACACGTGATTTTGATTAAGATTAAGATGATGGATGTGATATATTAATGTTACTGTGTGACTTGTGTCCTGTCCAGAAGTACTAAATTAGGGTTGAGAGTACTATTTGTCTGAAAACGATTGTACGCAGCGCAGCCGCAGAGAACCACAACTCCACTAACGGAAGCTGGCAGCTGAGATTGACTCCATCCTAAATTTACGAGGCGTAGGTATAGGAAGAGGAAAAGAATGGAGTTCCACCCTTTGATTTAATTTTAACCTACTAGTAAATAGTAAATAGTAAATAGTACTCCTTTTAATTATTCCCTGAGTTTCTTAAATTCAGAATTGCAGAATAAAAATATATTCAACCCCTTCATCCTCCCTAACACAAGCTTATACTTTTTATAAAGCCCATCATCTGGCTTTGTCTTCCTCAACCAAATCAAATCCAATAGGCAATAGGCAATAGCCAAAGGACAAGGGTAGAAACAGTACCCACCGATGCTTTCTCCAGTCAAATTGTGTTTAGTGAGTCACCGATCCAAGCTCTAAACACACAAATCTCCAGTGCCTTACGTTTCAATCCAACTCCTGATTTGTTCTCTCTCTCACACATCATCATCTATAATCTATTACTTCAACTCTCCAGAAAACAACCCCCGATAGTGCTTTCCTTCCAGAGGTAATCGAACTATAGACACGTATTTTTTACTTGGTTTTTAATGGTTTCACTTATTGATTGTTATCTATTATTACTTTCTGAAATCTGCTGGACCTGAATTTTCCATTGCTTGCTATGTTCCTTTAGCTATTCTGGGATTTCTCTGCTTTCTTTCTTCACATATTTACTTTGGGAATCTCTTAGATTAAAACTCAGACCTCAATCTGTTTTGGTTTCATCAATTGTATCTCTGCTTGATTCCTTCTTCCACCTTTTTTAGGGATCTGGGTTAGTTATTGCTTGTGTTCAATGACCATGCTGATTTTGCTGGAGTTTTGAAGAATACCACTACTTATACTTACTTCCCCATCTAAACATTTGTCTATTTGTAATCAGAAATCTCTATTTCTCCTGCAATTTTCGTTTCCGATGAAGTAAGATAGTGATTTAGTAAAATAATATTAAATTTTCGTTTGCTTTGTTGCACCGTTTTCAAATTTAAACTGAAACTGTCCCCTTTTCTTTTCCTCCCAGTTTCCTCAAATAGGTAAATTTGTTAATCTTCACTGCGTTTATTTCGGGGGAATTAAAACTTCTAGATGTTAAAGTGATTTGGAAAGTCCCATTGTTGTTTTGGGATTTTCCCGTCGGAAGTCCGGAGGGGGCAAAAAAGTCATGCTGGAAAACCGGTGCTGCAACTCCTGTTTACTGTTTACAAGCTCTTGTCAACAAGGAAGAAAGTGGGCTTACATGTACAATGGGAAGCGCCCACAGGAATTCACCGATTCCGATGCTTGTCGGGAAACCAAGTTGTCTAAGTTCTCTTCCGATGATTCTGCCAGTGAAGATAATAATTATTCTAGCACTTCTTCCCCGGAAGACTCAGGTGACCTTGTCTTGCCAGATTCGCCTGACCAATCCGAAAATGATAGTAAGAAATCCAATTCTTCCATGAATTTGGATAACCAATCAAACAATGGCAACCTGTCAGATTCCGTGGAGGAGTTGCCAGAGGAACAATTTGATGGTGATGGTGTTAATGATGACGACGACAATGGTTCCTCTGTTTCTCCAGAGGAGAATGGTCACCACACACATGCTGGTGATTCTTCATCCAACTTGGATGCATTAATCCAACCAATTGGGAGAGATAATGATGATAACAGCTTCAATGATTCTCCAGAGGAGGATGGTCATTACAGACAGGCTGGGAATTCTTCATCAGACTTGGATGCATTAATCCAACCGATTGGTCGAGATAACTCAATCAGTTGCCTGATTAAGTGCTCAAGGTCTGATTATGGTTCCATTGCCATGTTGAATCGGAGTTTTCGTTCCTTAATCAGGAGTGGAGAGATCTATAAGTTGAGGAGACAGAACGGTGTTGTTGAGCATTGGGTTTACTTTTCTTGTCACCTCCTTCAATGGGAGGCGTTTGATCCGATTAGACATAGGTGGATGCATTTGCCAAGGATGCCTCCCAATGAATGTTTCATTTTTTCTGATAAAGAATCACTGGCTGTGGGAACTGAGTTGCTTGTCTTTGGAAAGGAGGTAACTTCTCAGGTTATTTATAGATATAGTATTTTAACAAATTTATGGACTTCTGGAACCTGTATGAATGCTCCGAGGTGCTTGTTTGGATCAGCTAGTCTTGGAGAGATTGCAATTTTAGCTGGTGGTTGTGATTCTCAGGGTAATATCCTGAGCTCTGCCGAAATGTACAATTCTGAGACTCAGAAATGGGAAACTTTGCCAAGCATGAATAAGCCAAGGAAGATGTGTAGTGGAGTGTTTATGGATAAGAAATTTTATGTGATTGGGGGAATTGGTGGAGTTGGGAAGGATGCACGGATTCTCACTTGTGGCGAGGAGTATGATTTAGAGACAAAAAAATGGGCTGAAATTCCTAACATGTCTCCTGGAAGGAGTGGAGCTGCGGCGGAGATGCCTGCAGCAGCTGTGGCACCCCCTCTGGTTGCAGTGGTTAATAATGAACTGTATGCTGTTGATCATGCTGACATGGAAGTTAAGAGGTATAATAAGGAAGCAAACTCATGGTTGACCGTAGGAAGATTGCCTGAAAGGGCAGTTTCAATGAACGGCTGGGGTCTAGCGTTCAGAGCATGTGGAGATCGACTTATAGTGATTGGTGGACCTAGGGCTTTGGGTGAAGGTTTTATTGAACTCAATTCTTGGGTTCCAAGCGAAGGGCCTCCAGAATGGAACTTGCTTGCCAGGAAGCAGTTGGGTAACTTTGTGTATAATTGTGCTGTGATGGGATGCTGAGAGATGAATTTTGCTGGCATAATGTTTTGTTCCATTGCCACCAGGGTTTGCATGGTTGGTTTTTCATTCAACAAAGAACTCTGAATTTTCACTAATGGTAAATTTCTCCTTTCTTTTTTACATATTTTCTCTTTCAACTGGGAGATGACGGGGAAGAGTTTCTGATAGCTCAAGATTCAATTGATCGTTTTATTGACTGTATGTCTTGAGTTTTTATTTCCTTTTCTAAACCTCACTAAAAATCTATTGCATTAAATTTGTGTTTTCCCCCGTTTTCAGTGACATGAGAATTTGCAAAGGCTGGCGTCATGTAGCACAGGAATATGTTTAATAATTTGAAGTACCAACACATTGGTAGGTTGCCATTAGAGTTTGCTGAAGATTTTTTAAGAACACAAAACTAGTCATATGAGTTTCTTCTTCCTTAATTTTCTTGGAATTGTCTTCAAGATGGGAAATAAGTTCTGGAGGTGGTTATCTTAGATGTTGCCTGATGTACTGATTACATTGATCATTACAATTGATGAACTTTATACTGCCAGAAATTTTTCTCATGTACACTTTGGAATCCTTTATTGTTTTTATTTTCATTCGTTCAGTTGGATGGTGCCAGTTTCTCCATTTGCTCGACCTGCCAATTCATAAGTTATTCTTTTTCCCATACTTTCCCTTTGTTAGTCTCAAATATCGTGTAGATTACACTTTTTACCTTTAATTGTGTCTGAAGCGTGGAATTGTTTATATCTCTCATTTCTTAAGCAATATAGGTCACGTAAGTGCAAGCTAGGCAGATTTTCTGTCTAGGGTTGGGATGCAAAGGAACATTACTTGTAGAAGCTAGATTTCCCACAGGCTATTATATGAGTATATTGAAAGTAGTAGTTTGTGTTGATTACCAGAAATGTGGACACTGTGTCCTTCCATAAGTAGAGAAGCTTGTGGCATCCGACTCTTGGCAATCTTAATAGGCTTGCGGAAAGACACTTTTTTCTTCTCTTCCGGCGTTTCTTATTTGTATCAGTTTGGTCTGAATTTCATTTTTCATTTATGACTCTGTATACCATGTTTAGATTTGTCTTCAAAATCAGGAAACTTAGCAGAGGATTTAAAAATATAACCTTCGGGTTTTATTTCATAGGCATGGAAAAGATACTGCATTGATTTTGAATCTTCCATCTAATAATGACTAGGGCGAGTCGATGGAAGCACAGGGTTCATCAATAAGGATGAGTAGTAATATGGTGAACCCATTTTTGAAAACATGTTGTATTTTTGTATGCTTCATCATTTACTGTTTTTGGTCTTTTTCTCTCTTTCTAGAATTTAAAGTAGGTACTCAGTATCTGAGAGAAGTTTGTTTTATTTGAATTGGTTTTCTCAAATAAAGAGGGAAGTGCCATGCACCCACCCTTATGTTTGGAGTTTCAGTGATGTTTTCCTTTTCCATTTTGTGCAATGCTCCATAACTTTTATGGCTCTATTTTTGGTTGATTTCTCCGACGAGTACCAAGGCTCAGAAATATAGTAGGGAACTAGTTTGATAAGAACTGTATCTTAACCCTGTTATGAGACAAGAAGTCGTAGGATGAATTATGTAGGTTAGAAATCTGTGGGAATAACTTTGTCTGTAGAAGCAATATTCGAGATTGATTGTATAAAAGAATACAACATATCACCAGAATCCAGAATGCACTTCATTTCATATTACTACCTTTTCCATCTAATTTACTGATACGAACCAATACTGACTGTAGTTCATATGAATTCTTAACCGGTTATAGCCTATAGGTTTGATCACAATGTCTTTCAAAAGAGTAGTGATAGCTACACTAGGCATAAAAGGCAATGCAAACAAACCAAAGCAATGACCCCTGTGCCAAGGGTTTAGGGTTAGAAATGGAGGTGTAGGGTTTGTTATAGTGAAAACCAATCATTGAGGGTGGCGCCACCTCAAACATTTGAGGCATAAGCTACAGATGGCAGACCTAATGCAGTAGGTGACGGAGCACATGCCTCGGTTGGAAGTGATTCAACTTGAACGTAGTACTGATGACCTAAATGTCATGTATAATTTAATCTTCAACCAAGATTAATAGAAAGTTAAATTGAAATCTAGAATCAAATCCATTATAAGTTTTAAGTTGCAAACAGAAAATTAAATCAGTTGATTTAAGTAATAACCGAACTAGAATCAAAGTGATAGAACTAAACAGAAACAACACCAAATACTACAAGTCCAAACAATTTACCGACCATTGATCATACAACACCAAAGTGATTGACATTTCTTACAATCAATATCTATAATCATCATCAAAGATCATGTAATTGTTGCTGCGTCGTACCCTTTTTTCCTTCTCAGCCTGCAAATCAAGTATACATGGTACATTCCATAAGTTAATTGATTAAAAATGTGTCAAATTAAGGAAGCAATATCATATTCATACAGAGAGAGAGAGAGGGATTTAGTTACCCTGGTTATAAGCCTTTCAAATTCATGGGTGCCGTGTTCTTCAATGTACTTCTCGGCAGCAGTTAGAATGTCATCCTGCTTGCTGAAAAGACTCTTCTTACGAGGGACATACCACATGGTACTGGTGACGCGTTCAGGGTTCATGTAAAATGGCCTAATGAAGTGACGGTAGACGTAAGCTGCGCCGTTGAATTGAGGCATCACCAACCAGCATGTAAAAATCAGTTTCGCATATGGCCAAATCGGGAACCTGGGATGCAACCACATGTCTCGGCTGCTTCAGTTTCTTCCTACAGGCTACACAGCAGGGTAATACTCAAAAACAGGTAGGCGGTAGCTTACCATTCAAGGAGTTTGGCAAATGTGAGTTCGAAAAGTGTGATCAGAGAGTAAAGGACCCAATACGTCAGCCATTGTTGATCATCGCTGTTGGACCTCGTCTCTATAGCCCTAATCGAAGCATATCTGCCAAAAAAAGATGGCAATCTTGTAAGTGATGACAATGTTAGTGTTTCAAAGATGGAACATCTTACTTACAGAGGGTAAACCAGAGTGACCAAAGGCCTGTAACAACACAAAAAACTCAGTTAGACTTGGAAACGAAGACAGGGCAGCAACTGAAGCAAAGGGTTGGAAAAAAGATCCATACAAAGCAAGAACATCAAAGTTCTTCGCAACAACTTGAAGAAAGTTCTGATTACCCATTCCTTGATCACTCCTTTTGCAGAATGCTTTTGTGTTTTGCTTTCTAGTGGTAAAAAGCGGAGGGAGGGAAAGCGCGGGGGTAATGTGAAAGGTTTGAAAGAGGGAGAGAAATTGTGGGGTAAAGGTTGAATTGGAACTCAGATTTTCTCTCCCTGGAGAATCTTATGCTGCACGGGAAAAGAGGCACCGAATTTCTTGGCATATTATCAGGTGTGAGGGGTGGTGTTTGTGAACCCTCACATCAAATAACCAATCAAAGTTTGCCATATCAATAGAGTACATTATTTAAATATAATACGAATGCATAAGAATGTTGTTTTCTCTTGGCTTAGCACGTCTTCAAATTATGGTTAATACATTTTTGGTGTTTAAATTATTTTTAGTTTAAAATAAGAATTTAAAGTTTTAAATTTAATTATTTTAAGTGTTTAACTATTATTTACTATTATTTTTATTTAAAATTATTTTATTATTTTAATTTAATTTATTTTTAACTTAATTTTTAAAAAAATAACAATTTTAAATCTTTACAAAATAGTATCAAATCCTTAAATCAAAACTAAAAACTTCCAAATTTATCATCGTTATCGTCATTTATTATTTAACGAAGATCACTATTATCGTCGTTGGATCACCATTAAATTTTTTCCAACCATCCCATCCATCATTAGTAACTATTGTTAAGTGTGTCAATTGATTACCTAAAGTCGTAAAATATAAAATCTCGAAAAGAAAGTTATCGGTATACCTACCATCGTTTATCGACAATGGATGGATAGAAAAATGATCGTGATGATTTGATGACGATAGTGGTAGTCTTTGGTGAAACAGTAACCAGAAAGAATAACAATAATTTCAGGATTTTGAATTTAGAAATTTAAGATTATTTTATAAGGATTTAAAATTATAAATTAAAAAAAATAAATTTAAATTTCATTTAAAAATTCATTAAAATAAATCATATTAAACTATATTATTTATCACATTTTTATTGGTTAATATTTTTTATTAATAATTAAATATTTAAAATTAAAATTTTAAATACTTATTAGAATTAAAAACATTTATAAATATATTTTAAACATTTATTTTTATATTAAAACTTTTTCCTTTTGTTTACACTATGTGTTTGTTATGTGGGACAGGTATAGAAATCAGAGACCATTTGTTTGGTAGTTGCAAGTTTTCTTCTCACCTTTGGAAGTTAGTATTGTTAGAGTGGGGTATGATTAGCTCTCATGGTTGTTGGGAAGACATGTTCAACTGGGTCATACAAATTAGTAAAGGAAAATCCTTGAAAGCAATCACCATTCGGTTTGTTTGGAGAGGTTTCAACTATTATGTATGGCAAGAGCAGAATCGAAGGTTGCATAAGAAAAATCCAAGAGTAGAAGAAGTTCTTTTTACTATTATTAAAAATGGCGTGAGAGCGAAAATGCTTGAAAATAGGAATACAACTATATAGCGGGTAGTATTCTGTACAGAGATTTTGGGAATAGAGAATGATAATTTATATGATTTCTTTTTGTATTATTGAATGAAATGAAGTTTCACTTATCCAAAAAAAAAAAAAACTTTTTCTTTTTTATCAGATTTTTTATTGATTTCATCGCTAAGCCATTTTATTGGATGACGGGTTGTCCCTAAAATCATGTACTGCAGGCTGCAGCGCACTAAGCAAGCAAGGCAGAGGTTACGGCCTTGGTTTGGTCGGAGTCGGACTTCTAGAAATGTATTGAGATTGGACCATGAAATCATGCAAAAATATTGGGTTTATGTTTTAATGTTTTTTTTTAATTTTCGTACATTTATTTCTCTCATCTGAGAATTATAAATTAATATAAAACTAATTAAATTTTATATTATATAAATAGATCTAATTACCCTTCTATGTATACCAGAACCACTCAGTAGCCTCACTTTTACTAGTAAAATATCTTTATTTTTAGACGATTTAGATTCCAACCAATTACTAGTATTTACAATGTCTGTATGCGCCTTTTACAATGAAAAACGTAGACTGCATGGTCGATGAAACACGTACGGTCGACTGAACAAGACTAATAAAAGCATGCAGATCCATAGTGATCGTATCAGTCTGAAGGGTTTGTTTCAGTTGGCAAGCAAAGCAAAGCAAAGATGGCAGTCACATCCACCTCTCGACTCATGGGTTGTCATGACCATTCGATTTAGACTTTAACTGCATCATCCTTCATTTTTTATTGAGACCGTATACAATATTAAATTATCATTTTCACATATTTTACTAAACAATCTATGTTTACAATGACATGCATACAGCCTCAAACGCAGAATACAAAAGATAAACACACGTTCTTAGACAGTAGGAACTACGAAGTAGCTAGGTACCCGACTACTTAATTGAATCCATCAGAACTCCCTTACACTGACCTATATGCAGCTCGGTCATTAATTATTTAATCAATGCTGATGGCTGCAAAATAAACCAATCTAAGACATCTGTATGATATGATAAATAAGAACCAAAATATATATTATTTGCCTATTTACTGATGTCCTAAGCAGTCGTCATCAGGCCGTGCTGCAAGTCACAAATCTAGACCCAATATCCAAAACAAACCCTACTAGGTATATTGTTAGAGAAATATACGAGGCGCTCATTTTGAGAAGAGGAATATAAATTCATAGATTGGCTGCCCCCCCAAAGGTTTCCAAATATAGAAAAACGAAACCAAGTCATCCTTCCAATAGCTTGCGTCAATGCTAACAAGAAAAGGAACAGAGAAAAAGAAGAAGAAATCTCCCAGTTTTTTTCTGTTATGAAGGGTTTCATGTTGCAGTGAAATGGTAGAGCTGACCCACAGCATGATGAAGGGTTCAAACATACACGGTTGTAACTGATTCTAGTGGTAAAGAATTGGAAATATCACCACCAAAGTTCTTCCTATGGCTATTATGAAGAAGAGAAGGAATGATCCTGTTGTTACTTGGTGTTTGCTTACTGCTTTTAGTAACCAAAGGGGGCTCACCAGTCACCACTACACCTGAGATTTTCCTGAAAAAATCTCTAATCACGCGTGCCCTTCTTCTCTCTAATCTATTTCTTTATGCAAACCAGTTCAAAGCAGTTCAACATGCATTAAAAACGCACCGAAAAACCCGCCATTTTAGTGAAGTAGTATTAAATGTGATGAATTAATGATAAGTTTGTTAAACCTAACCAATTGAAATCTACTCTCCTTTTCCCTTGAGCCTAAAGATAAATTTGATTCGGTGATGTTGAAGATATTTAATTATTAACAATGATTAACTGTTTAGTCACGTCCCAAAAGATATGGTTTAGTGCTATAATATAATATTAATTCTCACATATCAAACTCTATCTAGTTCATACTCACACCAAGATCGAATACCACACTCGGTTTCAAAGCATTTAAACTTGAGCATATGTTGTAATTTGCTATACACTTTGTAATTTGCTCTAATGTCATGGTCGAACGCTAGCTAGTTGAATCATGCCTATTTTCTCCGTCGTGGTGTGGATGTGATCCGCTGGCCGTAGACTCGGAAACGTTGGTACCCAGAATTGGTCTATAAGCATTAAGTGACGCAAGCATGCCTAAATGAGTGTCGGTAATTGAGCCACCTTCAACGCCAATTCCTGAACCAGATTGTTGGCAGGTAGGAGAGCCATTAGAGTTGAGAAATTCATGAAATGTATCCCACTAGACATAGTAACCTTATACATATTAGTAGTAGTACCTGAAGGAAATGTCCACATGGGATCCCTGGCGCCACTCCCGACGATGACTTGGTTTCCGGGGTTAGTCATCATCCAAAATGTTGTCGGAATCGGATTATGACTAACTGGAATCGAGAAGGCGTTAGATTGTATCAGGTAATTCCCCATCTGGTTTTGTGGCAATTCTTGCTGCTCCTGCCTCCTCCTTTTTGCTATACTAGTATCTTCTGTCTCGGAAACGTCGACGCTAGCGTCCTGAATCTCTTGCTTAGCTTGCAAGAAAGCGTTCAAACTACTGCTACTTCTACCGGGGAAGTTTAACGAATCCTCAGACGATAAAGCGACACCCGGAAATAAAACCCTCCTTTGTTGTTGAGATGAGTCGTCAAGGACATTCCTTCGATCCCATTCACTTCTCATCCTCATTTGTTGTGTAGCAAAATTTGGATTAAAATAAGTATTCCTCAAGTGGGAAGCCGACATGCTAGAGCCTGAACTTCTCAGTGAAATATTAAGGGACGTAAAATTAGCAGGGATAGTACCTGTCCCCGTAGCGGCTATCACCGCAGGCTCAGCTTGCTGAAGCAACCATTCGATGGTTTCGCCATCCGATTTGTGACCGAGCTCTCTCGTTAACTGGAAAACCCTAGCAGCACATGTCGCCGGCATACGGATGCGGCGGCCACGGCCTTCCACCTTGGTGTGCCTGTCTTTTGTTGAAGTCCTCTTAGGGGGAGGTTTCTTGGGGGGTTCCGAGATCGTTTTGGAGCTCGTCTCGGCATCGAAACTAGGTTGTTCTTGTTGCCGTTCCTTGTTTTCCAGTAGCTGAAGAGGGAAGTTGGGCCTTCGGATCCCATTTTCATCCATGATCTTGTGTGAAAATGGGATTATATTTGTGTTTTATATCTCCTACTCCTAGCTTGTACATAATCTGTAGGTGACCCTCATTCAGTCACTTTGGTGGTCCGGTGGGTCAATTTTATTCTTCTTTCAAATATGATGTGTAGCTTGAAATTCCCTTTAGATGGGAGAAGATTGCAGCTCAGTTGCTTTTCTTATCTCTGCGAAGACCAGAGAGAGAGAGAGGATAAGGGAAGAGAGCAATCTTTAAGCAACAAATACAATGAGTGAGAATTATAAGGGTGGGATCTGAAATAAAAGCCATGATTTTTCCTTCTTTTCTTTTTTGGATCTGGAAATATCTTGTTTCTTTGAGGATCTGTTTGTAATTTTATATTTTCTTCTCTCTCTAAATTCATCATACAACATCTATCAACATATCTGTCTGTATTTTTTTTTTCCATTATGAAGATATCCTTTTATTGTGGTTTGCCAGTCTCTTGATTCAGACTCCACGTGCGATGCTCTTTTATTATTCAATCTATAAAGACAGTGGTGGCCCTGTCCATGTCCCCATCCCCTTAACTCAAAACACTCTCTTGCTGTTGCATGGTTAAAAATTAAAGCAATGAAAAAGCAATTTCTCTCTGATCTGTCTACAGGATATAATCAATTGTTTCCATTCAATCCTTGTAATCATTGCCAAACCTTGGATGTTCAACAGGGTTTATCAAATCCACTCTGTTGGCTGTTGCCTGTTGCATGTGAAAATCTCAACCATGCAGGCCCTTAGTTGTAAAGAATATAAGAATGAATGAAAGCAACGGTGAGGTCAAGACTCCTCCATCTTTGAACGTGTGAACCATACACTCTGCAATGATTTATATACATAGACATAAGATCTTAGGACAAAGTAACTTGTCCAAGATGAATATGTTGTTCAACAAGGGGAAAGAATTGGACCCATTTGTTCATAGGATGAGTTTAATGTATAATATATACATAAAATGATACATTTATCGATAGATTAATTACAATTTTATGCATAATCAATCGAGTCATAGAAGTGTTAGAGTCAAAATTTAATTTAATTAATGATTCTGTGACCCAAAATTAATTTGTAATTGATTGTTGTTAATCTGAATTCGAGTTAGATTTATTATTGTAGTAACTGAATTCGATCTGTATTCAATCAAAAATAACCCGAATTCGAATTAAACTTGTTACTGTGAACTTAAAATGTTACTTGCACTCAAATAAGATGAAAATTAATATCTTCTCTCATTTTTTTTCTTTTATACGAGACACATTTAATATGTTTTTCAATTTTTTTCTCTCCTTTGACCCTTCTATTTTCCCCTTCAACCAAACAAAGCCTAAGGCTATCCTAAGATATAAGACTAGACAATGATAGAATAAGACATATAAAGAGTCAATTTTTAACCCTAATGAAATTCACTAAACTAAATCCAGATTGCTCTTATATAATATATATTACTATTATAAAATTCAAAGAGAAGTGAATCTCTGTATTAATGTTGGAATAAAATTCAATAATAGTAAGTATATATAATATATATTAGTATTTTTAATTCAAAGAGAACTCAATCTTTGCATTAATATTGGATTAAAATTCAATAATAGTATTATTATAAAATTTAACACATAATTAAATGATAAGTTATATTATATTTATTATAGATATTAAATTGTTATAGAATTAAAAGCGTAAATATTATAAGTTTTATTTATAACTTAATGAAGGGTAAAATTATAAATATCAATAAATTCAGTTTATATACAGGGGTTAGGGTTCAAGAATTAGGTTCATTTTTTTTGTTGAGAGAGTTTTATGTTTTTCTAGATCAATATCAAAGAATAAAGATTTCAACATCAAGATTCAAGGTTTTTCAATTTATCGATTAATTTAGGTATGTTTTTGCATTCAGTTTATTTATTTTATTATTGTTATTAACGATTTGATATATATAAATCTTAAGTTTTATATTTGAATCCAATATATATTAATTCTAATATGAATAACAAACAAATACTAAATAGTTTTTACTTATAATTATCTGTTTATCAGTTCCACTGTTCAAATATGTATCTTCACGTAGTTATATATGGTATATAAATTGTAATTGTAAATAATCTTACCCTTTTCAAACTTCAATCTCACGCTACTTACTGTCCGGACGAATTAATCGGCCAGGCCAATACATCTTTGTTAACCGGCCGTTGTGTGTAAATCCTTTTTTTATTGTTCCTCTGTCGGTTTATTTCGGGCGAGTTTTCATTCGGATCAGGTTTGGGATTTGAAGTGAAAAAAAGGAAGGAATGAGTCATCAATTCCCAGATAGAAGCGTTCCTATGTAAATTCCACATCAGCTGATTAAATTTTGGATCTTGATTTTTACATGAATTCAGGAATGGTTTTTCACAAATTTGGTGAGAAGCTTTACTCTGGACTTGTTACAACTACGACCGCACACCTCAAAGAAATATCAAAAGCTGTACAAGTTGCCCAAGGTGCTTTGTTTCTTCAAGAGTTGAACAGGAAATGGAATGACCACAACAAGGCATTGCAAACGATTATTGATGTACATGGAGCGGACTTATATTCCAAAGACCCGCAAAACCCCTGTGCACGAGCTGGGGCTTAACTTGTGGAGGGATCATATCATACATTCAGGCAATTGCAAAATACAGTCAAGGCTTAGGAGCACTCTTCTGGAATATTATACATATTGAGCTGGTGATGTTGATAATAGAAAAGGGGAAACAGGTCTCTAGAGCTAAGATATTATTTTTGTATTCGACATTGAAATATCTATATTGTATTCTTTTTGGTATCACCACTTTTGTGTCGATATAAAGGAGTAGTGGAAGGGTTGGTTCAGTTCAGTTTGGTTCTTTTCTCTGGGATAAATCACCTGTTTGGGTCGTCCCCGAAAGGGCCAATCTTGGGCTTAGGGGATTTTCAGATCCTTTCTCTGTTTTTATTTTATTTTCTGAATCATTTCAACATGTGACGACTGATGATAGTTTGTTTTTTCTGTCCATCTTCCAACATCTGTTCTGGCCGTATGACAACAATATTATTTTCCTCAGGTTAAATAGCAACGATTTTGGTGAGGCCCAAAACGTATTTCCCAACAACTCTGATCCATTTCTCAATAAATTGATGTCTCCTGATTCATATCTTCTCACAGATTTGTGGGCCCACGAGTAGTAACACTCTTAATTTATAATTCACAGGGCAGGGCAGGGCAGGTTCAAAAATGTCCATTGCTTGATTTTGGGTGCTCTGAAATTGTGTGTTGTCAAGTGCAGGCGGAGGCTATGGCTTTGGAGATAACAAAGGACGCGGTGTTGGGCAGTTTGATCCCCATCGTTGTGTACTGGGGGTATTCAGGGCTTTACACTGTTTTTGGTCATTCTTTAAAAAAGTATAGGTTGCACCCCAAGGAAGATGAAGAGAAGAAGAATCTAGTTGCAAAGCCAACCGTCATCAAAGGTGTCCTTCGACAACAAGTCTTGACCACCATCATAATGAATCTAGTGCATATGGTATGAACAAAAATCTTGTAAAACTTTGGGAATCTGGGATATTCATTCATTTGATTCGTGCAGGCAACAGGAAACGGAGCTTCGTCGGGACACTCGACTTCTCTTATGGTTATAACTCGGCAGATCCTTGTGGCGCTGTTGGTTTTCGATACCTACCAATATTTCGTCCATAGATGCTTGCACCAAAACCAGTTTTTGTACAAACACGTTCACTCGAAGCACCATCGCCTGATTGTTAACTATGCCTACGGTGCTTTCTACAGTCATCCGATAGAAGGGTTTCTCTTAGACATCATCGGCGGTCCATTAGCTGTTTACGTGTCTGGGATGTCACCGTTCACGTCTGCCTTTTTCACGTCTTTCTCCATCATCAAATCGGTGGACGACCATAGCGGATTCTGGATTCCCTGGAATCCCCTTCAGATCTTGTTTTCGAACAATGTTGCGTATCATGATGTTCATCATCAGCTCTACGGTAGCAAATACAACTTTTCTCAACCCTTCTTTCCTTTTTGGGACAAAATGTTGGGTACATATATGGATTATCGTGTGGAGACAAGAGAGGGGGGAGGCTTCCGGTTGCGGCCTATTAAACCGAGCAAGGATTAATCACTGCGCAAAGTTGTAACTTTACTTTGTGGTGAAGTTCGTCGTAAGAATAACTGTTGACTCCTTTCAGGAGCCGAGTTGAATCAGTTCCCTTGGTTGTTTTAGCAATGTGGGATATTTTAACCACAAATTCAAATACTGCCAACAAATTTAAAACACCCAGACCAAAATGATTTTAAAATTGAAATGAATCCCATCAAAATATTTAATTTGTCTAAATTTAGTTGTGTCGAAAATAGACATCAACTCTTGTCCCGGTGTATATTTCTGGCCAGTGTCGGTTCATAAAGATGTAAATATGCGCCACCGCAGTCACTGAAACGGGGATATGAATATTTTATAAATTTAGTTAATACTGTATATTTTATATATGTTCATCCTGTTTTTATTATATTCATGAATGATATTAAAATTAATATTTTATTAAAATTTTAATTTATTTACTAATAATTAAGTTTATAAACAAACTCAATTAGTTTAGCTTTACAAATTCTAATTTTTTTTCAAAAATTGAACTCTTTTACTAAAAAAGAATCCACATCTAGAATTTTTCTTACCGTGAATGAAGAAAAAAATCTCCCTATCTTCCCTGCCATTGTCTTTTTCGATGACAAACAGAGAAAGGAAACCTTTTGATTTGAATGGTAGATTGGAAATTCAGATCTTTGATGAAATTATAAAACAAAATCACCCAACAAAGTCTGATAAAAAATTTCTTGTACCTAGTAACCATTATATTGGGTTGTGGTCTAAAAGTTGTTGAGTGGAGAGGCTGATGGTCTTAACAACTACTGGATCGAACATTTTGCAAATACGATCAAAACTAAAAGATAATGCAACTGACAACTGTGGACGCATAGAAGCCTTTTAGAACGGTCAAGTCATAATTTAATACAAAACAACCCACTGTGATCCATACTTTGTTACTGAATTTGACTCCGGAACAGTCATGAAGCAAAAATTTTCAGGCCACAATATTAATAGGATTCATGTAATCAACTTCCTGCAACAGAGCATGGGCAGCTCAGCTCAGACATCTGCCGATCACTGTGCGGCGGTTGAGTTTCCATCGACAACCCAATATTGCTTAACAGCAACCAATATCTTCTCAGGAACTAAAGGGCCATCTTCATGGTCAACCATCTTAGTGTCCCACCTCATTCCTGCTATTATCTTCTTCACTTTAATTAGAACATCAACCTCATCACGGAATATGACTGCACCTTCTGGACGCAAAATTCGGTCCATCTCCAAGAGAATGTCCTCCAGATTACACCTGCAAACGTTGGAATGGATATATCAAGTTCTAAAGATAAGAAATGGGACGTCAAATAGATCTACAACAGTGAGATCTTTACAAGTATTTAAAAATCATAGAAATTACAGACTATGGGAGTAATAACAGTATCACATCAAACAAGCATACTGCAATTCAAGTGTCGCAATCATAATAAAATGCAGTTACATAGAGCAAAAGAATGAGAACATAACTACTGGCTTTTTTTGCAGAGTATAAGCAGAGCAAGTATGGTAAAACAAATCACAGCTAAAAGTGAACTCTCTAAAACCAATCAATACTAGACCCAAACAAAAGGAATTCACGTATATTATAATGCTCAAAAGTAATGGAATGCACAATTTAACTAGGTATACTCACTTGTCCTGGTACAAACTGAAAAGACCATGGGCATGAATGAGATCATACGTCCTCGGGTATGTGGAGAAGGCCTCGCACCTGAACCAGACAACAGCAATCAAACCAAGTTCCAGTTATGCCACCATATTAAGTGGATCAGAGTGGTCTAAGGTATAAAATCTTGGTCCAGTTTCTTATATGGCTTAAATTTTTATCCTCTCTTGTTGCTTGATCCCTCTCAGGTTTCAAAGCAGATATATGCAATGTAACTTCTTTTTCATTACCTATAAACTTCCTATATACAAAAGAATATAGCATACCATTTTAACACTAAAACATTATTTATTCTCAAAGTTTAGTAAAAGCCTTACCAGTCATGGTAGATGCCAATTAATCCACGCTCATATATGACACCCAGGGTATCTTTCTCTGCTATGGTGGGCTGCACATTCATAACCCACAATTTGGAAGAATGAAGGGCTGCAGCAAACCCTCCCAACCCAGCATTCATGTCCAAAATATTACGATACCGACCAGAATCTATAAGCCTATTGATTTTCTTATAAGCACCAACATGCTTCTTCCACTTATTGTTGTCCTCTTGGTATGTCTCAACAGAAACTCCAGGAACACTTCCGGTCGCGACTCTAGGAGGGACTGCATATAGCCTCTCTGGGAATGGCGTCAGTTTCCCACCGGCGACTTCCTCTGGGCTACTAACAGCTGGATAAGGAGTAACACATGCATCCATTTTCTTGTACCTAGTAACCATCACAAGATGAGTTGATTAAAATTAAATTTAAGAACAAAAAGGAATTAGCTTACTGGGATCCACAAAGCCCATACAATATGAAGGGTAAAAATATATGAACTGGTTTTTTAGAACCCATAAAAGGAATGCAAATAGGTTCCAAGTCGGGAGTAATGCTTTGCAGGTTTCAACTTCTAATGCTTGAAGCGACAAGGCAACATCTATTACAATTTACAAGATTAACTATGACATAAGTGAATATGTGTGAACCTCATTTGAAACCAAGCTTAAACACTGCCAGAGAAGAGGCAATCTACTTCACTGCAATTTTAACATTTCACAAACTGTTCTACTGCTTGCAACTTAAACAAGAACGAGAAATGCTGTTTTTATTGCAAATTGCATGATTTTAAAAGTTTCAAGCAGAGGTCATACCAGACATCATTAAATTCTCCAGCCTTGCAGAAACTAGAATCATCTCGCTTACCACGGCAAGCTTCATCATTGACCCTCTTTTGCCAAATGGCAATTTCACCCTTCTCATGTTTCTTCTCCCAACAAAGAAGTTTGGCAACATCCTCAATCTTTTGTTGTTCCTCCTGAAGTTCCTTCTTGGGACGCTGCCATGATTTGTAATTGTTCCTCCAATTGATTGGTGGACCTGATAGCACCCAGTAACCACCAGGTCTAAGAACACGATCAACCTCTTTCATGTACATTCCATCTGCAAATAGATAAAACCATAATTAAGCTCAGTCCCTCAATTTCTGCTATTAAGAGTTGCCACTAAAGCAACACATAAACAGGCAAAATCTACTTAAAATACCACGACTTTCTAAACTTAATAGGATATGTGACTCACCATTTGCTCCCCATGGAATCAAGCAACGAGAACAGTGAGCCATATCAAAAGCTCTAGATGGATACGGCATCTTTATGGTTCCAAGAACGCCAATAACAGCAGGTACACCTCTTTCAAGAGCAAATTGAACCTGTGCTTCATGTGAATCTCTTGGAGCAAATGACATGGCAATAACATTTCTACTCCAAAGGTATGCACCCCAGCTTGCAACCTACCAAAAAAAGGACCTATTGTTAGATTCAGTACCTACATAGATCACAAAGCAACACACTCCAAGAGTACAAGTAAACAGATCAACAAAAGAAACTTTCAAAAGGATGACATACCCCACAACCAGTATCAAGAGCAGTCCTAACTGTCCCATTAGTAATGGGTATAACAGAAGCAAGCTGATTGATATACTTGTCTGCCCCTTGTGGAAACTGCGTTCCTCCGCCAGGGAACCTAAACACATTACCCTCATATTGGATCCAATTCTGAATAGCTTTCTCAACAGTCAAAGCCTTATAAGGGGCATTAGCAAACGGCACGTAATCACGACTCTTAGGCCAAGGAAAAGGGGTCACGTATCCTTTAGGCGCCGGGATAAGACAATGCAACTTCTCTTCCTCTCTCGGACAATGCCTCTCACGATAGAACATGTTGTCCCTAGGAAAAGTCATGGCGCGCCTTTGATCTTGGCAAGGCGTGTAATCAACGTAACGAGGGTGACAGGGTTCGAAAGATTTGGGCTTTTCGGCTTCATCTACGTTGTCAACTTCACCGGCGTGGTGGGTTTCAAAGTTCAAGTTTGGTACGATGTTGCAATCTGCACTATGTTTGGTCACTTCTAAAGCTATATTATCCCCTTTACCGAAACCACTTCTTTGCCACGCTCCCAATATGTAGAAGAAACAACACAACCCGACAATAATGAATATTTGAATCGAACTCCTAGTTCTAGCGTCAGCCGAATTCGGTTTCAGTGCCATTCTCTTTTTTAAATATTAACCTGCAATTAGTTCCCAAAATTTTAGATCCATGTACAACAAGAATGCAAAATCTTTAACATCCAAATATTAGAAAAACGAAGATCATTTTAGTAAACTAGGTAGGAACTCATTCTGGTAAATTCTCTTTCTTGAGAAAGAAAGAAGGAATTTTTTTAAATTGGAAAAAAAAAATACATCATGACGAATCAAAATAAACGCAATGTCAGATAACTTACCAATCGCATCAATGGTAAACAAGATTGAATCTTGTAATGCTTGTGAGATAAGTAGAGGGAATTCTTATAGCAGTGAAAGGAAAGAGACGTAAATAAACCACTGAGAAGAGATCGAAAACCCTAACCTCTCTAAATTATGGTCAAGAACGAATGAATTGAATATGATGAAGAAAAAAAAGCATCGGACTCGGAAGAAAATCAAAATAAAGCACACAGACGTTGTGCTCTGCACGTCGCTTGATTAATGGTGACTGGAGCGCGATAAATAGCTATCAAGAAATACCAAAACGCAGATCTTTACATATCTTTGTCTGTCGTATTGAATTTCAATTCAAAGATGGAGATTTTAAAATTTAAATCTCCTAAAAGATATTTCCTATTTTGTTTAAATAAAAAAGTTTGGTATTCAAGTATTATCTATCGTTATACTTTTTAATTTTATTTTATTTAAGAATAAATAATTTTAAAATTTATATATTTACTTTTAATTTTTAATATTTAATATTTTATAAATAAATTCTTAAATTTGTATAATATTTAAGATTAGTGGTCACTTTAAAATTATATATATATATCATCAAATAATTTTTTAGATTTATCACTAATTTTAATAAAATATAATATTATAAATTAATTTAAATAAAAAATTAATTTTATTTTAATAGTTTAAAATATCGAATCGATAATCAAATTATAAGATTTTTGAAAAAAACATTAAAGACTCTAACAAAGAAATTATAAGATCTTCTCTTATTGTAGTAACTCTTGTTACTTTTTGAATGAATAAATAGTATTTATTTAAAAATTTTCATAAATTTTAATTGTATTGTTTATTTTATTAATAAGTAAAATTTAATTTTTTCATATTACAAATATGTTTTTATTTATAATTTGTTTATATATTTTTGTACTATATATGTTTATTTTATTGATTTATATATTATTTAAAACAATAAAATAGAAATTTGAAGTGAAGATAAATCGAAAGTTTTAGCGATTGTTAGTCTGACAATACTCAATAGGAAACGTTTATGTGACTTTAGAAATTATTGAATAGTTGGAGGATGTATTATCTGAATTAACCCATTCGTTTTCACCGATTTCCGCGTTTTTGTATGACAACGGGAGGAGTGGCAGACAGGCGGACCACCGACGCGCTATGAAATTGACTGAAACAATGAGGTGGTGATGGAGATCAAAGGGTAGGGAGAGCAGCTGTAGACCGTCTGATGAGTGTGGACTGTGGAGGCCGCATCAAATGGTGTGGGATTTAAAGATCAACAAATGTCGTGGGGCCAGCAGTAGCAGTTAAGGTAAGTAAAACCCGATTTCATTAAATAAATATTTTTTTTATTTAACTTAAAATAAAATTTTGAATAATTTTAATTTGATTTAAAATTATATAAATTCTATATAACTCAAAAAATTGAACTATAAAAATAAAATTTTGAATAATTTATAAATTTTAATAATTAATAGATTTATTTTTAAATAAAGTTAGTCTTTTGATTTTTTCTGAAATATATATTCTATATTAATATAAAAATCTGAAATATATCTATACAACATAGGAAGAAATATATGTGTATTTTATATAATAAGAGAAAATTGTTTAAACTATAACATGATAAATGATTATAATTAAATTTATATAAAAATTTAAAAATTCGATTTGATTTGATTTCATAAACTTGACTTGAATCGGAAAAATCAAATAAAATGTGTGATAATATAATATATCAACTTAATTAACTTTAAGAAAAAATCTTTATTCGATTTGACTTGTTCGAATGTTTACAGTATCATCCGCCTCTCAATTACGCCATCCATTGTATCAAGGCATTAACTCTATCGAACCCACTGGTTTTGTTTGAGTTTTGAAAAGCTTTACATTTGAGACAAAGATTGGTTTTGTAGGGCCCCGTGAGAGATCTTGTTTCCCGAACTCCCAAGTAAGTAGTAACCTCTACCTTTTTCCTTTTTCATTTTACCAAATATTAATTTCCTACCCATCCATTTCTACCCGTAGGCCCTATCAATGTAGATGAATAGGATAGGTGGTAGCTCTTTATAAATGAATTTTAATGTGTTTTCATATGATGAAGTGTTGGATCTAAATCCATATTTGTTTAATCCCAAACGAATCCAACTTATAAAAAAAGTTTGTGCCTCAACGTGGTACATGATGGTGCACATGAAAGGCTACAGGCAATCAGGCATCGGAAGAGTGAGATCTGGTGGGACTTTTAATTCACACGGACACATCCCACATCCCCTTGTACTGTTACTGTATTATACTATTATCAGAAAGAGACTCTATACGTAGGAACGTGGGGAGAGACTGCACCGACAGGATTAATTGATCGAAGGAATCAGATTGATATTTTAAATGCGTGAAGAGTTTATCATTAGACTCGTGATCGGGGAAATAAAAATTCACCCACAACTGTACAATGTAGTAGCCTGTAGCAGTAAACTAAAGTCTATCAGATTAGAAAAAATAATATTTTTTTGAAAATTGTAGACTGAGATATATGAATAAAAATGGTTGGCACAGGCAGACTCCGCTGTTCCTGTCAAGAATCATGTGTGTATCATCATTGATCTGACATGTTCAGGATCATCCATTGGCCTTTGGCTCTGCCCCTGCCCCTGCCCCCCATTACTTTTGAAAGTCTTGTACTGCGTCAGGGTAAGGGACAGGTGTTGGCAGGATTACCTTTATTTGTAAATTGTAGATTGTAGATCATAGATTAGATTGTTTTTTCTGTTCCAATTTGTAATTTGCATGCTGTATCAAACCAAGGAGCTCATCACCCTGTAGGAGTATTTGTTTATTTAAACATGAATGTGTAAAGACTCTAGTTGATGATGGTAGAGAGATCCTAACATGACTTGAAAAAGATCGGTGTGGGGGCCTGGGCCTGGCCCTGGGTTAACTTCACTCAGCCTCAGCCCTCAACAAACAAAATGAAACAACAATCCTATTCCTATGCAGCATTGCGGGGGGCAGTTCCTGTCAGCCTCCATGGGCAAGGGAAAGGTGCACTCGATTGGGGACATGGATTTAGCAACAAACAGTCATGTGATCTGGACAAATAGGAATCATTAAAAAATATTCAAGTGGACAGATGTTGATTTTTGAACGCTTAATAACTAAAAATATATTCATAATGCATAGTAAGCTCTTAATTAAAAAATATAAATAAAAAAACTTTTAACCATACATAAGCTTAAGAGGACAAGTGCATATAAAGTAAGAATAAGCAAATACTGAACTCTAGTACAGATACAAAAAGACAATAATTGAGTTTTCGAATGGGATTGTTCTGGTGCTTGAGCTTGGCTATCCGAACAGTGAAATGCAAGGGCCCAAGGGGAGTGGGTTTCCAGCAACCTTATCCCCTACTTCGGGACAGCAGAGCAGAGCTCACGCCGCTGCTTGAAAAATCACAAAATACAAACTTTGAATCCAACCGAAACAATGGTTGCGACGATGATTACAAGTGTAGCGCAATGCTGTCTCTCTTCTTCGCCCAGAAGTTTTGCCAAAAAAACTCGCCCCGACAGTCTTCCTAACAGATTAAACTTCACCCCGATTACTGGGAGGAAACTGCTTCCACTTTGCTTCTTCAATGCCGGAAAAGACAATCCAAATTTCACAGAAAAGGTCTAATATTTGCACCCACACAATTTTTACCACTTACCCGAGAGCTGTAAAACGCTAATTTTGGTCTTCTTAAATCCCAGGAAGAGACTGAATTGGAGTGGCCAATACTCAAGCGATGGGAGGTTCCATGGGAGTGGCAAACAGTTTCATTAACTTCACTTGCCTGTGGATTAAGGTGTTTTTATTATTCTTTTCTTTATAAATGTTATTCTCTGTTCTGAGAATTATTTGTTCCCGTTGCTTGTTTGTTATATTTGGTTAAGAACGAAATTAAAACTTTCCCAGGCAGTTTTATCTTGACAGGATTGTTAGAGACAACTGCTATACCTTATCTAGGAATTAATATCCAGGAACTAAGTTTAGACGAGAAGGCTGAAATACTGTTTGTGGATCAAAGGTATGAACTACTACTATCCTGAATCGTAGCATCATCACTGCATTGAATTATTGCAGATGATGTCCAAAATGTTTTGTAAGTAATACTTATTAACATTGCCAGTTCAATTTTCCAAATAGGCAATTTCTGACTAGTTAGATCATGTTCTAAGCGTAAGTCTTTACTTTTTCTTATCTGATGAGCTATGTTGAAACTTAGGGTCTACTCATAGAATTGAATTGTAGAATTTGCATTATAAAAAAAATTGCTTTTCAGTTTCTGCCATGTTGTAGTTAAGTATATTATATGGATTGATTTTCTTGATTGTTACACCTTTATTATGAATTTCAACAGCCTGGACTGGTGGAACTACATTGTAGGGGATTTTCATAAGGTTTAAAAGTGTCTATTTCTTGTTTGCTGTTGTTTTTGCAGCATTACTACTATAGTAGTACTTGGAGTTTTGTATGGCATAGCCAACACCTTTGGTCCCCTTCCTGAAGATCTATTCCACTATGGTATCCATTCAGCAAACCTCTTGATTGTTTTAATACTGAACAAGGGAATGTTGCATTGTTCAGTTATTCCACATATGAAATTGCATTGCCTCATTCTTTTAGCCTTTTAGGTTATATGAGCATATTCATGAAAGGCTGCTAATAAACCTTTCTGAATGTTTTTGATGGTACAGTTGAAAAGCTTATGTTGATGCCTAGTAGTTTTTAATAAAAATCTAAAGCCAAACTTGACTGTAATTCTACGAGTGTTATATGCTGGTTTTCAATGTAATATTTTGGTATACTCTTTCAGATTTGAAAGAACCTTTCAATCTAAAGAAAGGATGGCTCTTGTGGGCTGTGATTGGTCTTGTTTGTGCTGTTATCGCTATTGGTTTAACCGGGGCTGCCATGACATTGTTTCGTGGGGAGGAGTCTCAAAGGGAGGTTAGAAATAGTTTCAAAGTATTTGTTATTAACAAAGTATAATCGAGTAAATTCCAGTCGTGTTTGCTTTCGTTTTTAAACATTTGAGAATGAGCTAGATGACCTTGCACTCTAAGGAAATTAGAATAACTTCCTTTGCTTTCTAGCATATAATGAAATCTTTATTAACTCTTGGAGCTATTTTGTTCAGACTGATGCCTTAGTTCGCTTGCTTCCATTGATTGGATCTTCGAGTATCAGGTACTTAGGATGATATGTAACTTATAAGTTTGAGTATTATGCATGTGAAATTCAAGTCGAATGATCAGGTTGATATCTATTGTAGCACGGCTTGCTTGGTGGGTATCACAGGTGTTCTGGCTCCAGTTCTTGAGGAGACAGTATTTCGAGGGTTTTTTATGACATCACTGACAAAGTGGTACTCTTACTTATCCCTATCTTGATAGATTATATGAAGCTCTATTGGCTGTGTTGCCTTATTAGAACTTGTGAACCTGGTCACTTTCCATTTCTTTTAACTTTGAGGAGAATGGACAATTTTTAAGGACTTCAGAACATTTTCTTGGTACAAAAAACACTCCCTTACTTTCAAAGATGTTATTCACCCTATAAAAATAAGTTGCTGGAAATATAATAGAGAAATTAATTTGGGGTGGGTGGCGGAAGCATGAGAAGTGATTTTATAATGAATTCTATAAAGGCTTTGAAGTTGGAACACTAGAAGAAGATGGATCTAGTCAGTAAGAAAGACATGTTAATTACCAAAGTGTACATTGATCATTTAAATGTAGATACAGAATAGGATTTGTGGGATGATATCTTTTAAGTTTGAAACTAGGCTTGCTTGGAACATATAGGGTTGTTAACGGTAATATAATGAAGCATATGTTAAAAAAGTTTTATCTTTTCTCTTCTTTCTTGATGCTACGTCTGGTACATCAGTAATAACACGAGGAAAAAACTTGATTATTACATGAGTTGTCAGGAGTTTGAAAATAGTTTATCAAAACATAAAGAAGAATTAGTACAAATCTAAACTCAATATCAGAAATATGAGTAAAAACATTAGTAAAAAATAATACCTATTCAAAGTAAGCAATATTTATTCCTTGACTTTATCCAAACTAAGCTATGTGAGTGGTTAAAATTACAAAGTAAGTTTATTGCTATTTCATGTACTAAAATGTACTCAAACATGAGTAATAAATATTACTTCTACAAACTTAGCATAAAAGTTCTATTTATCAGAAATACACAATTTGATGCTTTCCCCTGTTCTTCATTCAGGGTTCCTACACCAATTTCTGTAATTATCAGTGCAGCTGCATTTGCACTTGCACATCTCACTCCCGGAGAGTTTCCCCAATTATTTATACTAGGTAACATATGACAAGTATTTGTTGATAAAAATTATTGCTCAAGTTCGCCTTTCACAATTGACAAAAGATACATCTGAATAAATGCATATTAATGTATGACAAACCGACAAACTTCTTGATATTTTGTAGGAGCTGCTTTGGGATTTTCGTATGCTCAAACTCGCAATCTGGTGACTCCTATCATAATACATGCTTTCTGGAACTCGGGAGTGATCTTACTTCTAACCTTTCTTCAGGTAAAATATTCAGTACAGATGATTAATGATTATATAGAAGTTTGCCTGTTGACCGTGATTTTGATTAGGCATCCATAAATGCCACAGGCAAAAGTAGAAACTGATTTATCTTTTTTTTTGTGTGTGTGTGTGTGTCTGCAGTTGCAAGGGTATGACATCAAGGAATTGTTACAAGCAGCTTGATAAGATTTGAGATTTTCCTCCTGCTGATGGCTTGGATATTGGAGTTGTATGCAGGTTTGCCTTTCAAAAATAGATTGTGGTATGGTGTAAAATGCCCAACCGGGCGGCATGAATGTTATAATCATATGCATGTGTAACTTTGACAAAGACAGAATAGTATGAGCAAAGAATATTATTAGCATGAATTCTTCAGTGGAACTATTTAGAATTGTGTAAGTTTGACAAAGACAAGCTCATGGATATAGTTAAAAATGCTTGCCAATCTGCTAATACTGTTGCCCCCTGTATATAAAGTTAAGGTTTATGGTTTTAATTCAACTATGATTTTATGAGTAGTTAACTTTGATCGGCGAACTCTTTTCATAATTTTTTTTATATTATCAAGTTGTACAGTACGATGAAAACTGGATTCCAAACACAAACGGGAGAAGGTTTTTAAAGGGAAATTCAAGGTTAGTTTTAGTTGCATTTTGTGCGATTTTAGTAAAAAGCAAGAAGATTGATGACTTGTATAGCATTTGGTTTTCCAAGGCTCACTAAAACTTTGAGTAAATAAAGCTGACTTTTACCCCTGGTTTCGTTTAAACTTCATTTAGCTTGTATTTAATTAACATAAACCATGGTTGTAATTTGTTAGTAATCTATTATTGTCTCTGCATTGATGCAAAATTCTTTATATTATAAATCCGACAAAGTCAGTGGAATAGAAACTAAAATTTTGGATTCTGAGGAACCCTAAATTTCATTAGATTATTAACATCTGCATAGGATTAGTATATTTTATATGTTATGAATTGTGTGCATTCGGGTCCATGTTTCTGTACAGTTATTCAAATCAAAGACCATAGAGATTTTGTATTTCTTTTTGTCTTGCCTTGAAACTGGAAATATCATGGGATTTACACTACAAACTGGAAGGAATTAGTGATGTTATTATCCCCAGACTCTCTTGAGAGTCTTCATTTGGATTAAACAATCCCTTGACTTGTGGGTTAATTTCTTGGTAGTTGTTTCGTTTCTAAGGTCAAATGATGGTTTTCATCCTTCTACTGTGTTTAGTTTTGAAATTTAATACCTATGTTTACAAAACATTTTTAGTCGGTAGGCATAGTTAATACTGGTCTGAGTAACACGGGATGCTTATTTTTGTGTTGAAACTTAGAACCAGTGTTTTAAGAAAAATCCATGTCACGGCAAATAACTACTGGTGTGAATAATTTATAGTGCTAAATCACATGAAGTATAGAGATCAAGTGATTCCAACAATCCCAAATTTGAGAAGAGTAGGTAATTAATCTTTTAAGACAGTCCTGATTTGCCAGTTCCCCTCTGTTTTGGCGTGCCAACGCGATACTGTAATGCCTCGGATAGTTTACATTTTGGTGGCGGATTCACAGGGACGACATTGCGGCACGATACGCAAGGGAACAACATGATGTGTAATGTGAGCCATGGTGATGATGATCAGTGGGATCATGCTGTTCCATCCACAGGGTTTCCTTTTAGTTTGACTTGGCCTACAAATAGTATGGGAGATGCTGGCTTGGGAGTCTTAGTGTTTTAGCACGGAGATGTCAACAAGTTTTTGCTCCAACACGTCTATACTTGATGTAATTGATAGACCGTGTAAAAATCACTTACCAGTTTAGAAAATAGGCAGCAAAATTCAGATTCAATTTAAGGTTTAGAGATTTAAGTGTATGATTTGAAAATTAGATTTTGGGCTTAGAATGTATGGGTTTTAGGGTTAAAATTTAGGGTTTAGATGTATGATTTAGAGTTTAAGGTAACACAGTTAAAGATTTAAAACTTTACTTATAAACGTTAAAATTTAACCTTGAATCCTAAATTCTAATCACATCACATAAATTCAAAACTCCTACCTTTAAACACCTAACCTAATCATTAAACCTTAAATGAAATCTATGTACCCTAAGACTGAGGTGCTTATGGAAACCTTTTATTTCCATCTCTTGTGTATAAAATAATTACTCTACTATTAAAAAATACTATTAATTAGTTCATTAAGATGAGATTTATCTTTTAAGTAAGATCAAAAATCAAAATTTTAAAATTATAAACAAAACAAATTAGATAAAAAATCGTCCCATAAGAGCCCTTTGGGCCTTTGTAGTACTAGTAATAATAATAACCTAATGGATACGGAATATTTGTACTTATGCTTTATTTAGTTCTCGTAATAAATCAAAGTTCCTATTCTTAAGCCGCCTTTGTTTTCTTATAAATAGCAAACAGGAGCGTAGGAAAATCCAAGATCGAATCAGACTCAGTTGCTTGCCTCTCAAGTTTTGTTTCTAGTGTTTACAATTGAGATCAATTCATCCCAGAATCGTCAACACCCTTCCATGGCGCATGAGTTGGTGGAACTGACTATTTCCATCCGTGTGTCATACTTCTACCATGACTGTCTAGAAGGTAATTATTACAGTGCCTACCGTTTGCTCCACCCGCACATTATTTTTCTTGATTTCAACGCCCTGGAAGACGAGAGTCGACTAGGTCAAACTCTTCGCACCTTCTTTCGCAGTCTCCTATTCGACACAGACAGTGATAATTATCGTCGTATGGTTCGTGATATTAGTCAAGATGGATTAAGAGTGTCTCAATGGGCGCTTAACCAAGGATATAATTCCAATGTCTTGCCTTTGATATCACAGATGGAAGCATACGTCGTTGAACACAGTTTTGAAGGGTTTCATCCGAATAACTATGGCATGGTTCCAGCTGCAGACTCATCCATTAATCTGATGTTAAACAATGTTATGGTGGCCGAAGAAAAAGATTGCCCAATATGTTTGGAAGAACTCAAAGTTGGATCTGATGCTTCTCAGATGCCCTGTGCTCATATTTTCCATGGTGATTGCATCCAACAGTGGCTGCATACGAGCCATTACTGCCCTATTTGCCGTTTTGAGATGCCAATATGTTAATTAGCTAGAGATATGAACTCTGAGTATTTCTTTTTCGTTTGATTTGTTTCTTATTGAATCTAAGCCTATTCTAGTTATTGGATTCGTTTTATAAATTGATTTCGAAAGAATTTATGTTGGTAATTTTGATTGTGGATGTTAGTGATGCAAAAATCTGTTTTTCACATCCTTCAGTCTCCAGAACAGCATAGGTACGTCAAGCATGATGTTAATCACATGGTTAATCTGCATATAACATCATGAGGATAATCTTCATAAAACATAGTTTAGTGGACCAGAGGTACAGGCAGATGGACGAAAACAAACTTCTTAGTTCTTACGGAGGGCCAAAATACAATTAATTTAAGTTTGGACCTTACTTTTCAAGCCCAAAATTTGATTTGTGCGTCTCTTCATCTTTTTCATCAGTTGTACGCCGCTGCTTCCCTCTTTTGCTTCAGATTTGAGTGATTTACAAGTTCGTGTTTCCTTTTACAGACACCAGAAAATCTTCAACTACGTATTTCTTCTCCTTTTCTCCATATTTGCGTTAGTTCTTCTCCTCATCTCTGTGTGTGTTTTCAAGAGACGGGATTTTAAAAGTTTCAGTCTTGGTTCCAGCCGGTACCTCGTATTACGGCGAAACCAGCGGAATTCACTTGAACAAGGCCGGTTTCTCTTTCGATAACATGAAAGCTCACAAAGTTCTTGCTCATCAAATCCTCAAGCAACAGAAACCGAAAGCGCTTGTACTTTCCCCCCATCGAGACTCTCTGTTTTCTGCTCTTCTCTCTTCAACCTCTCAACAAATCATCGCCGATCAATCACAATATCCATCATCAGAAATAACCCCTGAACTACTCGTCGAATCAGCTCGCTCTTCTAAGTGGCATTTCATCAAACACCACTCACCCAACCTCGACCCATCTCTTATATCAACAGTCCTCTTTAATCTCCACAAATCCCCTGAATTAGCCCTCCAATTTATTTCCCACATTGAATTCCACCGACTCGATATCAAAATCCGTTGTCTTGCCATTGCCGTTACCTCACGGTTATCATCTCCTAAACCCACTCTACAACTCTTAAAGCAAACTATTTCTAGTGACATTGCCGGTGTTTCCGTTATCTTCGATGAGCTGGCATTTGCCCGTGAAAGGTTAGGCATCTCAACAACTATTCTTTTTGATTTGTTAATAAAATCTTGTTGTGAAATGAAGAGGGTGGATGAAGGATTAGAGTGTTTTTATATGATGAAAGCCAAGGGTTTACTTCCAAAGGTTGAGACTTGTAATGTTATTTTAAGTACGTTTTTGAAGTTGAACAAAACCGAAAGTGCTTGGGTTTTCTATGCTGAGATGTTTAAAATGAGGATCAAGTCGAGTATTTACACGTTTAACATAATGATAAATGTGTTGTGCAAGGAAGGGAAGCTGAAAAAAGCTAAAGACTTTGTTGAGTTCATGGAGAATTTAGGGGTTAATCCCAATGTTGTTACTTATAACACAATTATTCATGCTTATTGTTCAAGAGGAAGAGTTGATGGAGCTCGTTTGGTTTTGAATGCAATGAGAAGTAAAGGTATTCGACCAGATTCTTACACATATGGTTCACTTATTAGTGGGATGTGTAGGGATAAAAGACTCAAGGAGGCTTCTGAGATGTTTGAGAAGATGAAAGAAATGGGGTTGGTTCCTACTGCAGTGACTTATAATATCTTAATTGATGGTTATTGCAATGAAGGGGATTTGGATAAGGCATTCGGTTATCGGGATGAAATGGTAGAGCAGGGTATATTGCCGACTGTCACAACTTACAACGTGCTAATTCATGCTCTGTTTATGGAGAGTAGAATGGATGAGGCTGATGATTTGGTTAAAGAAATGGGAGAAAGGGAGTTGGTCCCTGATCAGATTACCTATAGCATCTTAATTAATGGATACTCCAGGTGCGGGAATTTGAAGAAAGCATTCAGTTTTCACGATGAGATGTTAACCAAGGGGATTGAACCTACACGGATGACATATACTTCACTTATCTATGTTTTAAGTAAACGTAACCGAATGATGGAAGCAGATCACCTGTTTGAAAAGATATTGAAGAAGGGAGTCGCGGTAGATGTGATAATATTTAATGCATTGATTGATGGTCACTGTGCCAATGGCAATATGGAGCGTGCATTTTCGTTGTTGAAGGAAATGGATACATTGACTGTTTCTCCTGACGATGTGACTTATAATACTTTGATGCAAGGTCATTGTAGGGAGGGGAGAGTTGAAGAAGCTCGTGAGCTTCTTGATGAGATGAAGCGGAGGGGAATTAAACCCGATCATGTTAGTTACAACACTCTGATTAGCGGGTATAGCAGGAGAGGTGATATGAAGGATGCATTGAGGGTTCGTGATGAGATGTTGAGTACAGGTTTCAATCCCACCCTTCTTACTTATAATGCCCTTATACAAGGTTTTTGCAAAAACCAGGAAGGGGATATCGCGGAAGATCTCCTAAAGGAGATGATTAGTAAAGGGATTAACCCTGATGACAGCACGTACTTGTCTTTGATCGAGGGGATGGGGAAAATAGATCAATCTGTAGAAAATAGCAACTCTTGTTGATTAGGACATACAAGGTTTTGTCATTTTTATGAATTTTGATTTTATGATATAGTAATACTTATTTTATGCTTGTTCTTTAGTTCTGTGTGTCGGAATCAAAATTTTATAAATGTTGAAACTTTGCTTCTCATCGATTTGACCACAGAGCAATACTCTATGAATGCATTTGCCGCAGTGTCCTCTAATGTCGAGGCATTTACTAATGTACTAGGAATGTGTACGGTAAACCCTACAGAATCAATTTACAGTTACTTAACATGCATCAAGTTCTCTGAGAGCCGGCTTTGCAAATCAGCACACTATCAGTCATGATAACATTGCAAACACAAAACAACCAAAACAAACCAAATAACCAACTGTAACATCTAAAAATATTTACCAGAAAGTGGCAACGGAACCTAAAGATACAACAAGCAACAAGAGTAGATGATGAATTCTCCGGCTTCAACAACCAGACACCAAAAGTTTAAAACGAAACTTGTATTAAGTTACATCTATGCTGGCACTCCATGAGAATGTCAACAAAACAACTCCTTGCGCAAAAATTACCTCTTCCACTCAGCTTTGACCTTGTCTGAAATTTCCAAGTCAACAAGAATGGATAGTCACCATGCAGAAGCAAGCATACTTACTACTATTGTATAAGAGAAAAGAATATGGATAGAGATTCATAAAGCAAAAAACAATGACTATGTAGTTCAGATACCATCCTCAAACAGAAACTTGCATGCTCTACATAGAACCACAAGCGCCTGTTTGGAGGATGGTTGAGATTTGTCACTTACCATATCCTACTTAAAAGAATCGAGAAAAACTAAGCAGTATATTCAGGTAATACTGGTATAGCAACACAAATGCACAAACGTATGACCAAAAACCATCCAATTTTAAGTTGTGCTTGGTGCTTACCATTAGCATCTTTGGAGGATGGTTGAGATTTGTCACTGGTGATAGTACCTTTGCCAGCAATTCTAACCCGTGTTTGAGCATGCGAGGGCAGTGAACTTGCATTACTATTCGTTGAAGATGGCAAAGAATATCGCCTGCTTAACTCATTTTTCTCAACAACCTCATCGGTCAACCTTGGGGAACCTTGACCCTTAAGTCTAGCTTTCACAGATTCAGTCGGTGCCATATAACTGGGCACTTTTGGATTGTTATTAAACCCGTTTGCCTGATTATTAATTTTTAAAGGGAACGAAGCTCTTCTTTGGCTTGCTTTTGAGACCTCATCACTGACCTGCTCATCCTTAGAGTTTAACTCCTCTGTCACTGACATGAGCTCAATTTTACCATTATTTTCAGCAGGTGGCAAATCAACTGCAGGACAGACGTTAGGCTCATCAAGAGAAGCATCTTCGGAAGACAATTTCAGATCTGTCTCAAGATTTGACGGTTTTGATAGTTTTGCAGTCACATCACTCATCTTCTCAGCAGATTCCTGTTCTGAAACATCAGGATTATTAGAATTAGAAGCTTTTTTCAGAGGCTTCTTTGTTTTCTCATTAACGGCCTCTGACTTATCAGCAGCCTCCTTTGAAGAGTCAGAAAGCTTCCTTGAATTGCGCTTAACCCTCCCAGGCTCATTTTGTGGATGCTCCCGAACTGAATCAGATGCCGAGTTGGCAGAAATTCTCCTCTGCCCTCGTTTGTTCTTTTCATACTCCAAGGTAGAATGACTAGATCCATTGACAACTTTGGGATTAGACACTTTTCGAACACTAGGCTTTGTCTTTCCACTCCTAATTGGTTTTGATGTGGATTCCCAGAAACGTGATTTTGTCCATCGTTGAAGCCACTGCCAGGATGAGTTAGGTTCCTCTGGACCATACTGAAGTTGTAAAGGTAATATGGCAGGTGATGAGGCCAGAAGCTGAAAGTGATGGAAATGCATAGTCACATACAGTTTGGAGAAGAAGAAAAAACATCAGTAAGTTAGACATTCTCAAAGAAAAAAGAACCAAGAGAAGAACTAAATCTTCCATGTAAAATATTTGACTAATGATGCTAGAGTTCTAAAGTTTAAGCACTTGGCATAACAAGAATTTTTTGTACCACTTCATGATGTTTAACAACAGGTGTCACATGTGTGGATCACAAAATAATTGAAGGCATTTTCTAAGATTTAAGTCCTCCGAGTATAATAAATTAAGCAAGCATCGTCAAGAACTAAGAGTACGGAAAAAGGCAGATAGATAAACAAGCTTAAAAAGAAGAAGATGTGCAGGTGGGGACCCAAAATAATAGCCATTTTGGCGCAAAAAGAAGGGATCTATAAACAGCTGATACATTTGCATTTGTCATTTTCAACAGCTGAGATACAAACTCAGGCATGGAGGGTCTCAAGATAAAGATGGTTCATAGACTATTTAGATATGACTAGTAAGTTTAAATAGGGAAGATGCCTCTATTGCACTGAAATCATAAAAATTAAGCACAACATAGGGGAAAAACACTAAAATCAAATAGTGTGGGGACAAAAGCAGGAATTCTAGAAGTCCTCTGAAGACCAAACATCATGGACTTCTATCAGCAAAGTTCCCGTTTACATGTTAAGCAGAATCCCATAGTAGTATGCTAAAGAAACCATACCTTGTGAACAAACATATTATTTGATAAGTTCTTCACCTTAGAAGATGTGCTCACTCTTACAGAATCAAAGCTTTTAGAATCCTGCTTAAATAAAAAAAAAAAAAAAAAGTAGCTAGCTTAGAAACATGTTATGTGTAATTAGCTACTCAAAATGCCACATAATGGAACAAAAGGAAGGTATAGTTTGTTTTTCAGATAAGCATCCTGAAACAAAATAATCCTTTATTATTATTGCAAGGTTACCATCTCAGTGTGCCCATGTTAATATTGATATAATCACAAAGTCGCCTTTATTCTCATAGACCCTTTACCTAAACAACAAATATAACTAGGCTGTACAGCTGGTGTTTACAATTTTTGTCAAGATAGCAAGAAGGGACAAGCCATCTTCCATTGGTCAGTAAGAAAATCACCTGAAGCAGACTTAGATGTTTTTCATGTCCTCCAATGGCAATATCTGAACACCTGACCTTTTGACCACGAGCTAGTGCTTGTAACTTAACAATTCCCCATGTACAGCATAAAGTAGCAACAGCTTGTCTTCTAACCAAGTGACCACGAATAAGTGCTTGCAGCCTTATAATGCCCTTGAGCGTTCGAAATGCCCGGCGAGCCTTTCAAGTTCCAACATATAATATTGTCATCAATAAAGCTATATGACTTTAGGGAGGATAATAATTCTAACATAAGAACAAGCAAAAGTTGGCAGCAGATTCTATACTTCTATCACATTTAATGAAAACCCATACTTTCCAAATTTTGCATTTAGAAGTCAAATGAAAACTATATATCAGTAGGTGGTCAATTATTTACAGATTGAAATCTCTCTAAACTAGAATATGTTTGTATGAAAATGATACATGTAATAATCTAAAAACCAAGTATAGTCAAAAGAGTGGTTGACTACCCGAGTTATTGTAAATTGTAATCAATGCCTTAAACAAATTTCATTAACTTACATTTCCCATGCTCGTTTTTTTTTCAACAGCAAGGGGCTAAATTTAATACCCAGACTAGGAAAGTAAGAATATATATATATATATATATATATATATATATATATAGCCAATTGTAGAGTATGGTATACCATGAAAGAAGTATGAATCAATAACATTTCGTTCAATCGTCACATTTCCTTAATTCCTTATCTTTAAATAAAAACAATCATCATCAACAACATAAGGCACAATGCACAGTGACAAGGTTTTAACTTTCACACAGCTGAATGAAGACTATAGCAGCAAAATGCTTACAAATTTCATAACCCTGCACGACCTTTATGTATAACAGTAACTTTTAAAGAGAGAGTAGCTACCAGGTAACTTCTGAAAGCAGCCTGTACTGTCGCAGCAGCTTGGTTAAGCCTAATCCTATCAGGATCTTCTGGGTTACAAGAATAACCAGCCGTGACATCATTTCCATCTACTTTTGGAGACGGAATATTTACCCCACCATATGGCAATTGGGCAGGTATACCCTTCTCAGAGTCAACCTCATTCCAAGAGCTGCTCACTGGAATAGGCGCTGAAATTGTTGGGTCTGACACAGTTACCTTGCACGAAACCAAAACCTCGCCTTTATTTGCAGAAATTTGTACATAGCAACAATTAAAATATACGACATTTCTAATCTCCAAGTGCTAACTGCTAACTACTATTTGAAGAAAATGAGTACCGTCTTACCAGTTTCTCTCTTCCTTTAGAGAAATTGGACTTTGAAGATTTCTTCCCTAGAAGCAAGTTCTTGATCCATTTTGCTGGAGATTTTCCCATCTCAGTTGAACCCAAAATAATTAAAATGCCAAGTTTCTAAATCTGCAAAAGTCATGCCCAACTAGAACCTCAGAATTTAGCACGTTAGCATTAAACTAAATAGAATTTCTTTAAAAAAAAATTAACATCTTAAAACAACCAAGCGTTCTCAACATCACTAGAACAGCATGCAATTAATGGCGGTCAAAATGTTCCTACACTACATAATCAATAGCTCGTAAGTTACCATAAAAGCACTAATTTATATCGAACTAGATATCAACTGAAACCTGTAGAACCTAAAGAATCAAAATAAAACATAGGAAGTTGGAAAGTTTACAGTAATTTTCAGATTTTCTTCACATTCTTAACGGTGAAAAGGAAAAGATTAGTGACCGAAGCCCGCATCTACTTAAGTAAAGGAAAATAATATAGCTAAAGCCAGTAAATAATTTTTAAGAGAGGGAGAGCGTGTCGGCGGAAATGGAAATCCAAAGCTTTTATCTGAAAAATGCAAAGTTTTATTTCGCTAGTAAGCTTCCTTTACTTGGGGAGGAAAGAGTAAATGGTAATCATTCAGAGATCTGAAGAATGAATCTAGCGTTTTCTTTCTATTTAAGAAGTTTTATTCTACATGCTTTAAGAACAAAAGCAAGAGAGTCATACTACTAGCAAGAAGAAAAGAAACCAAATGAAGCATTGAAGATCGTACCGCGAAAGATTCCTAGAACAGAAAGGAAAATTGTTGAGCAAGTTGTTTTGTTTTCTCGGAACGGGCCGGACACTGGACTGGGATGAACCTGATGAAAGAGATGAATATGGCCTGCAAATATGAAATATTACACTTGAAGTCCCCAGACTCTATCCAAATTTTATATTGGTTCCTAAATGTTAAACTATTCTAATAGAAATCTCATATTATTAACTGTGTTTCAATTAAGTCCTTTTATCGATCTAACAAGACGTTTGAACATGAAGTCCAAATTTTATACATTATACAGACAACATAGATCTAATACATAAATATTTAATCTAATAAAATAATCGAATGAGAGTTACTCACTTTTAGTATTGATTAATTATTTTAAAAAATTAATGTTGTAGTAAATAAAATAACATGTATTGAATACAAAATATGAATAGAATTATTTTGTTATAATTTTATTTTTATAAACTTGTATCACAACAAATCTATTTTAGATTTATTGTTATTAAAGTAGTCCATAATTTAGTGAAGAGTGGTACCTGATAGATTAGATCAATCAAACCAATCTTACTGATGTGAGTTTTAGTCGAAATTGCAGCAGCTAAGCTTAAACTGTGTGGAAACCAAACTTAGCCACATGGATTGGTCTGTAATCTTGTCTATGTATCTTCAACAACATTAGCCGAAACAACAGATCAATATTTTCACATACAGACACATGGAAGCATCAAAATGTAACACAGAAAAGAATGGTAACTCAGAAAACTTGCCTACACATCACATAAGCCTCCAACGGTGTTTGCTGTCGAATTCAGTCAAGGTATACCAAACTCAAAAGCAGATGAGACTTTCTAATCTTTGAATAAAAAGGTTTCCAAAGTGAAAATTTGTTGCAAAAAACAGTACTTCTCTGGGATAAGTATAACATACAACAACTTTAAGGTGAAGATGAAAACCGTAAGTTTTGAAATTTGTCTGAAAACTTGAAATATTAAATTTTTTATTATATTTAGATTCTTTTTTCCATAATTTTTGACAAGTTTCGACATAGAAGTATCGAAACTTGCCTTTCTTATAATATTTTAGGTTCTTGGACAAAGTATCAAAACTTGTAAAAAGATTTTAAAAAATTAAACTAAAATATTATCTAAAAGTCTAACATTTTAAATTTTTGGACAAGTTTTGAAACTTTCAGTCTTTTAACTGCACTCCAGGCTCATTGTAATTCTCCATAACTTAGTAACAAGGAGATTAAGGTTCAGGACATCACCTGATCCAATACTACCCACAATTTGAACAAAACCACCGGCTTTTGGACAAACCAAAAACAGATTAACGGAAACTAAACAAGGAAAAGAAAGGCAACTATCAACTCTAAGCTACAAGACAAAGAGTCACGTTGTAACATGTCTAAAGAAGTATTAGTAAATACAATAATACAACTAACAATGGCAGACGTAAACTCCCTTAAATTGTTATCCTCTTCCATTAATATTAGTTAGATGTTAAATTAAGATGAAGAAGACTCAGTGTTGGTAACATGAAGCCGAATACAATAATCATTATTGTTGTGGGTGTCACTTTTGGAATCAAAGCTATTTCCAGCATTGCCATTGACATTTCCATTACCATCTTCATTGTTGTCTCCACTCGTACGGTTGTTGTTGTTAAGGTTGAGGTTACCGACCGCTAACATCTCTTTCTTACCAAAAGTGTTCTTGTTGTTGTGCATCCAGACCTTGAGAACTCCTCTGTCGACCCCGACTTCATCGCACAACTCTTTTAACAGCCTTTCTTCTCCCCTCGGCATCCTCCAACCGATCCTCTCTGCAAAAGCATGCATCTTTTCTTTCTGTTCTTTGCTGAACTTTGTTCTTGACCTCTTTCTCCCACTCGTGTTGGTTGTGCGGGTGCGGGTGTTTTTGTCTGTGACTTCACCCCTCTGATGTTGATACTTATCCAACGGCCCTGAGTAGCCGGAGCACAAGGTCAGCAGCATGTGGGGTGCAGAAGAGTAGGAGTAAGGGACAGGTGAGGGTGGGCTGCTCGTTGGGCTTGTACTTGAGCTAGGAGGATTACGCAGGAAAGCAGGAGCGTCACGGCGGTGGAAGTTACGGTGGCAACCACAGGCGGCACATTTGAAGGAAGCAGGGTCTGTTGGCATGAACTCACCACAACCATCCAGGGCATGTCCACCCAAGGTAGCAGCATGGTTTTTGAGGCACTCTTTGTAAGAAACCTGCAGCATTGGCTGATGATGGACTAGGAGTGACAAAGCTTTGCTCTTGGCGTTGCTGGGGTGTGTCTCTGATGAGGACTCGGATTGTGCGTAGGGGGTGGCTTTAGTGTTGTTGATTAGCTCCATTTTTTCTAAAAAACTAGAATAAAAGTGAAAGCTTGATGGACTGAAAAGGGGGAACCTTTTAGTGGGGGTTCGGGTTTTGCTGAAGCTCAAGAGAAGCTTGGTCTAACAGTAGTGAATATAGAGACACAAGGGGTGATGGTTCTATCAGATAGATCAAAGATCAGGACAATTAAGTTAAAACGTCGGTAAGAGAGGGATGGTTTGGTCGGATCCTTTCCTAATTAAAACATTAACAGTTATGGTCTGTTTTTGTCTTTTATGTTTTACAACTCCTTATTCATCAATCATGATTTTTAATTATACTCCAAGGAACAAATTAAATGCCACAATTCATTAAAGATTAGTAGAGTAGAGAAGCATCAAAATCAAATCTATTGTTTGTAAAACTTGGACATAATCACATTATTTGCGAGGATGTACGTCTTAATCACTTTCAAGGCACGAAAAATGACAAGACATGAGTTGTAAATTAAGCTATAAAAACAATTCAATGTTCTAAGACACTAAAATTAAGCTATAGAAGCAATGCCTTAATCATGTCAAGGAAGCACGCGCATTAGTGTACTGTTAGAACAAAGACTTCCATTCAAGCTTTCAGATTCTACCGTTGGGTTTAAATAGTAATTACTCTAGGTTAAATTACTCGACAGAGTCTCATTTGATTAAATTTGATTATTCAATGACTCCATTTAATATATTTTTTTTCAAGTTAAATTGAATGATTTTAGATAAATAGGAACTGGTGTTTATCAGAACTACCAACAAGAGGATTATTGTCCCCATAATGCAGCATTTGTTAAAAGGTCCTAACTGAGGGGGTTGATTTTAAGGACTCAAAGTGCCTAAATTCAATGCCTACAACAGCAAGTAGGAGTAGGAGAAGTGGCCCTTAATTTCCCTGCAGGAAACACCTGGAGTTATACCAACCATGACCAGTCTTCTTTAATCTATAGAACCAGAATCCAGGGTCCACTCCCACGTTTTACTGTAACAAATTGGGACGCCACAAGGACCCTGTTTTGTACTACATTTATCATCACAATTTACAAAGTCCTTTTATTTTTGGAGTTGTGGGTGGTGGATCACAGGCATTCACCTAATTGCATTGATGTGCTTCGATCAAATATTACTCAAGAAGATTTTCAGGATTAAAAGGGACCCAAATATTGAATATCTTGAGAGCCTGCCGGGTTTGAATTTAATCCAAATAGGTTCCGGGTTTCAGACTTAGGTACTTAGTAACCTCTAATGCAAATCACCACACCTGAAGATGCAAACTCGGAAGACATTCATGGCTCAATCTGAAGCACTGCAAGAATATACATGATGAGAAATGAACTCAAATTTCATAACTATTCATTAAAACGTGAATTAGTTACTGTCAGTGCAGTACTTCATCATATCTCCTATAGGCTATAGGTTAAACGTTTTCCAGGCGGGGAATCACCGCAGGTGCCGATGCTATCACAAAATGCATTCCCTACTTTGCCCAGATTGTATTACAGGGTGGCAGACAACGCTGCTGCTTCCTGATACAGTACACGTTTCTATTATGAGGTCTGAAGAAAAGCAAGAAGGATAATAAAAATGAAAAAAAGTAAGTCTTTGTGAAGTTACGAGATAATAACCTGTCTTTGCCTTGGTTGTTGGAATATACTGACGGCCCAAGCCATGATGTAGCACGGCAAGAGAAACCCAGCTGCTCGGAGCAAGAAAAACTGCAAGAAACCATGTAGTTTAAATCAGAATGGCTCCATGGTATGGTAACTGTAATGTATAATGTTTACGAACAGCATAGGTGAAACAAAGGAATACTACTATACAACTTACAAGTAAAACGTAAAAACTTGCAGGGTTGAATCAATGTTGATGATATTAGTTATCCAGTCAGTGTGATGCACAGCCAAGTTGGTTGTGCTTTGCAATATGAAAGCTCCCAAGGCCTAATCTAATGGTATTCTGTATCATAGACCTGATTAGCAAAGCTGATCCTGTTCAAGATTGAATTTCACTTAAGAGACCGAATACATTGACAAACTATCAATTTAATATTTTCCTATGGTGGAAACCCACGGTACCTAAACATCATTGAACTAACATGGTCCGTTTTATTTCGAGGACACTTAAGTAGCAGAGTAGGAAAGATACCTTTCATCATCCAAAGCAATCTCAAGGCTATCGTGGTGTAAAGCCACGATATATGCTGAAGAGATCATCCTCATCGAGTGATCGATGTTTCTACTTCAATTTTGACCAATCCTCTTCATAGAAATGTTGCCCCGCCATGATTAGATCGGAAAGAGAACCCTTCTGGCACAACCTAAAGAACTAATCCACCAGGAGGATACAAAGAAGGAAATGTTAGGCATTTCAAAAAACATAAATTGCAACCAAGCGTATATTACATAGGTTTAGGATATGTGCTAAAATGATCCATGTAAGGCATAAAAAAATTGGGAGAAAGGGAAAGAGAGAGGGAGGAGGATCAAGCAAGCATAAACCTGTAAGAAAAGGACTGATTATAATTATATACCTTTGAGGTATAGAAGAAATTTTCTGTAGCCAAAAATTTGCCTTGAAGCATGGGCATAAAAACTGACCCCAAGTAACAGCGAACATACGAACATTTCTCTGCATGTCACAATATATATTGATTATTATCCTGTGGTAAAAGGTAACATAATCAGTGTGGTGATTCATAAATAGTCCTTAACCTTTTCCTTTTGTAATAGCATTAGTGCAGCAGATCTGCACTCAGAGAAGTTACCCTTTGCTTGAAATTCAGAAATATGTGGGTGTGTTGTTTGCTTGGAAGAGTGGAAGCCTGGTGAGATGGTAAAGGAGATGCCTTGCAGGCACAAGTTCCATGATGGATAAATAAAGTAGTGGCTTATAGTTGTAGTCCATGGGGGGATACCCTGTTTGTAGGTATAATACGCCTGTTGATGAAGAAGACATGGGCAAGAAGAGAGATGAGCATAGGAGGGAGTTTGGGGTTAATTTTTCTTTTAACTATAGTACGAGAAGTGATGATTCAATTGAAGTGCATTCAACTGATTCTAATAATGTCTCCTCTGTATCTGTAAGTTTTAGGCCTGATGATAATCATGAAATGGAGGGTTAGAGGAATTGTATCATTCTTCTTTTTTTGCCCTTCATTCCTATTTTCTTTTGAATTTTTTTCCATCTTTGTGGGAAACCATGCACATAGGGATACTTGTCTTTTCACAAATATGTGATTATAAATAAATTTATATGTTTCTTTCAGTGCAAAATAGTCCTTGCAATTTGATTCTTGAATAATCTTTGTACCTTCTTTCTTTCATAAGAATACTTCAGGAAAAAATGTGATTCTGTGAAGAAAGAAGCACCCTGAAGAACATGCTAATTAATTATACTTGGTTGAAGTATGAATTTGTTGTAGACAGTCAACAGAGAATTGTAGGGAATTTCGCAGAATATAACATTATACCTTCTTATGATATCGATATTCTTTTGAAGATTCCTGAAATTCAATACATATAGCAATCAATATATGTGGTTTACGGACAAAAGAGATTGATTCTAACTTCTAAATAATAAAGCCCATTGCTTACACTATATTACTAACAACAACCAAGCATTATCAAAGTTCAACCGTGCCCATTGAATCGATCTATTCGCTGCAGTTCAAGTTTATTGCTTTCGAAACTGATTCGATATCACTGCGGCAATGGCTGTTGAGATCAAATAACCCCAAGAATTCAGTCTTCCTCAAACGAGTACCAGTTTCCTCCTTTGGAAGCTCCAATCTTTTAGCTAATGGTTGCTCAAAACACGTACCATAAGAAGTGTTACCTATACAACTTTTCTTTTCACTAACTTGATTGCTGGAACCACTAATCAAAGGCTTCTTTACCCGGTGGAAGTCCATTAAGGAAATTTCAACATCCTGGGTACAGATATTCTCATTTTTTAGTGTCTCCTCGTCCTCTTGCACCGAACTCTCGGAAGATGTCAATGTGCTCTCCGTAGAACATATAGTACTTCTCATAGGCTTTCTTTCTCTTTCTATGAAACTCGTACCTCCTACTTCTGTTAGTTCTGAAAATGATGAACCTGTGCAGCCGGTGTTAACCATTGAGACTAGTTGAAAGAGTTCAGCTTTGGCAAGTTCTACACCAACGTAAGAGGAGCTATATCCAGCAAGTGTTTCTTGCGCTTTCTTTAGTACCGACTGCAGGTACTTTCCCTGAGCTTCAATTCTTAGCTGTAAATGTCTCTGGACCTGAAGATGATGAAATAGCTTAATTTATTTGCATCAGCTATTTAACTGAAATTGGTATATATATATATACCTCAATCTGTTCGTGAAGTTTTCTTTGTACCTCCATCTGAATTTGGAGAGTCTGAGAAATCCGCTTTCTGCTGATGAATACAATAGTTAAACTGTCAACACAATCTGTTTTATCATCGTTTCCATTCAAAATTTATGAAAAAGACGGGGGATTTAGAATCCATATTTATAACTATTACGTATTCATTTGCTCGTGAACTCCATCAGTTGTGTCACTACTGAAATTCCCATTACTGCTCTGTATCTCCTTATAATCTGAATCACAATAATGAAAGGGAAAGAGAAAAATGAATAATTATAATGTTCTAAAACTCAATATATGAATATAGATTCAACAAACAGTGGATTCTTTAATCGCACCATCTTGTTTATCATTGCCAAGGCAGATTTCTGTCTGCTGGGCTTTCCCTAGCCTGTATTTCTGCAACAACAAAAAAATACAGTTAAAGCTTGTAATTTTTTATTGGATTTATACATGAAAGGAGTATTGATATGATTATATAATGAAAGAGTAAATTGCCTGTAAATGGCTTTTAAGATGATACAAAGTGAGTCCAGAAATCCCCATGACCCTTATCACACTCTTTGGTGTTGCTTCTGTCGAGATAAAAACACAAAGGAAAACATGAATAAACTATATTCTTACAAATAGATAAGATGAATAGATTATCATGTTATCAAGGTTATCCGAAAGTGTTCTGCTTAACTGTCTGCCCCTCCAAGTTGATCAACGGCTTCGACGAATCTTTGATGAAGTTCAGGAGTCCACTTTAGCCTAGGCTTTGAATCTGTTGAGAGAATCAAATTCATGCTTTGATTTTTGACTATTCTGCAGCAGACCAGACCAAGGCTTATGTAAGAGAGACAAGCAGAAAACTGAAGCTCAAATGGTGGGTTTTCCTTCTTTTTTTAGTAGAAACTATGTTTTCAATATGCAGCAGATGAGTCTCTCTTTATAAATTTTGAAGTTGTTGGGTTGTCCTATGATCTCACTCCATATCTGGAAATATTTGGTGGGGTTGCATTGGGGAGGGAATATATGCCATGAGCTGTACTTTTCCCATTTCACACTAACTTCTTTTTTTCTTAACACAAACAGGAAAAGAAAAGAATCTTCTTTTATCTGACCTGTGTCTATGCTAAAGGGCACAAGGGATTTGCTTCCGAGTGTATTCTCGGTAAATGGTAAAAAAAAAACGATTGGTTTCGATATTTACTTATTTCAAATCATCTTAGATCTTTCAAGGAATGATAGATGGAGAATGAATACCTGATGTAGCAAAAATAGAGAAAGCAAATGAGTTAAAACTTGAGTCTCAAAAGGAGAGAAAGATAAAGAAAGTGCATGAATTATTTTGTTCCTTGTTATTTTCCCCTTATTCATACAACAAAAGTTTGAGTTTTTAATTCATTCTTTTCCCTGCTAGATTCCCTTGGTGAGTTAGGTTATCCCCACCATAAGAAATAATGGAATGCAACTTTCTTAACACTGAGGCGCTTTCATAGGGAGAAAATTACATTTAACAGAAAAGTTCATATAATGAATACTTTCTAAAGAGAAAAAATACAGTAGATGAATGTATAAAAAATATAATATTAGATTTTGGACTTCTTACTTATAAAAAAAATAATCTAAATGAAGTGAATCAAAACAGGCCACCTTTAGGTATCCAAGACACAATTGAGGTATGAAAATTACTCCCCGTGTCTACTTTCCATGATCCAAAGGCAAGGAAGTATAGATATGTTGATCAAGTGTGTGTGTTTTTTTGCCTCAATTAACTTGAACATATGACTTTTGAAGTTGACTCACAGTTGGATATAATTAAGTGAGAGAGCACGGAGTGGAAGGTCCACTGATGAGATTGTCCCTATCAACAAAAAAGAAGAAGACATAACAATGAGATAAACATGGTGAATCAACAAGTGGTGGGTCCATAATCACCACCTATGAAACTACAGTTTTCTCAGTAGCAAGCTCATAGTTCATATGCAGAAGAGAGGAAAAAAAAAAGAATAAAATTGATCGACAATGTCTTATGATGTGTGGCCAGAGTGTTTGAAAAAGAAAGATGCACCTTTCTCTTTAACAAGCTGATTTACTTGAATCCTCTTTTCTTGTTTTAATATATTCCATAGCATTGTAAAAAGGAGATTCGGGGATGATGCCGTTATCAATCGGTTTCTGGTGTTTTTAGGTATGTTAGAAAGGTCTTATGAATCAAAAGTCATACCATTAGTAAATTGGCTTATCAACTATGGTTTTTTAAGGGTCCCCATTAGAAGAAGATGAGAAGAATTTGGCCATGACAATCTAGAAAAAGAAAAAAGAAATGGTCGCCATCCAACTAAAGAAAAATGGAACACTTCAGATGATATAGTGTGAAGCATAGCAACCCCAACAGTGAAAATGATGTTAGCAGTATGTCATATTGTCATATACTAAACTTAATTGTTGAATCTACTCTTTCTTTCTCTAAGGAAATAACTCATGCATCAGTAATACAAGGGGTAAAAGAATCTACAAACGACAAGCAAGCATACATGGTTATACGAGTAGTATTTTATTTTTAGTACAAAGAAAGTCCCGGTTTTTATACAAAGAGAAAGATTGTAGATACTGCAGTTGAACTCTAAACTTGTTGGATGCCACCGATACCATGTTTATGTCATTATTTTGCTGGGAACTGTACATAAGATTTAAAAAACCATTGAAAACAAAAACATGAAAACGGCTGCAAAAATGGTGGGCAGAAAAGTGTTTTCATTCATTGTCAAAGGAAAAATGAAAGTTGTGTCTTATACAATGAACTGAAGGTGAATGATAAATACATGTTTGCAGAGCATATACAATACTGCAGCACAATGATATAAGTGGTAGGCAATGATTGTTTTCTTCACATTAAGGAAACAAAATGTCGAAATTGCTTCACTAAATTTCTAGCACAATCTATGCGACATTCATTGTAGGCAGAACATAACATCTTTGTCCTAAGACCCCACACATACATGATTGGCAGAGACAAAGTAAAATCCCGCAGAAATATTCCTTCAAATAATTCAAACCAGTCATTTCTGATGAAACGGTACAATCCAACATATAGTGCTGTTGCTCTAATAACACAAGAGGACACAAAACAAGCAGTACAATGAACATAGGGTATAATGTATATGTCACTGTGTTCAGTTGTCACAGAGAATCCAAAGGGGAAAAATCCTTTGTATTTGATTTTCTTTCCTTCTTTCTTCTTATCTACCGGATGGAACATAAGCAAACATAATATTTTTTGTTGTTGAAAAACATCAGCAAACACTTATTGAAGTTTAAAGTTGTAAACAAAGATCATCGGGGTACCTAAGGATGAACTGTTTCCACCGGATCAAGTTCTAGTGTGCTCCTTGAACTGTTTTAAAAAAGGTTTAATATAAGTTTTATATTATTTTTAAAAGTTATGTAGCTCAAGTAAATTGTCATATGTAATAAAAATTATTTTTAAAACTACAAAATTAACTCGGGTTCAAAAACATTTGTATTGGAAATTTAAACAGGCTCTATTGTACCAAACAAGTGATAAAACATGTTAAACTGAGGGTCAAATTAAAAATAATAATAAGAGTCGAACAAATAATTTAGTTAAAATGTGGGAAATAGCTGATGTGTAGCCCAATACTATACAAAAGAACAAGGAAAATAAGAAATGGATATTGGGCTTACCAGAAAACAGCCCAGCTTGACCATCAGTGAAACCCCTTCCTGTTTTTCTTCTCATCATCAGTATTAGGAGTATTTTTATCTTTATTTTGTTAGCACGTCCATGTTATTGTTGTTCATTGTCACCTTGAAATTTTTAATGACTTCAAATTTGAAATGTTTGGTTAAGTAACCAAATTCAAGGGAATAACAAGAAATATTATTTTTGATCATACAAAAGAATAATAAGATTAGTGTCAGTTCATGGTCAAGATTTCATGTTCATCAAGTTTCCCATCATTTCATATTCCCATGTTGATAGCATGAAACCTGGGAATGATTGAATTTGATGATGGGAGGAAACAATGGTGAAAGTTTGTTCTGGTTTGCATCATTTATGCCTGAATTTTGGCAGTCCCAGATGCGTCTTTATTTCATGTGTTCAGTTTCTTGTTTTGTCTCTCTTTGCCTCATTATCAAATGTTGTTTCACCATCAGACATGAAAACATAAATTCATGCCACTCGTATGTTCCTCTAATCGTATAACTATTCCTTCATACATTTGTAATGATTTTTATCCACTAAGAAAAAAAACAAGCAAACCTTGAATTAAGATGGAAGGAACCAACTGTTTTTCCCTTGCAGCACTCTCTTTTACCTCCTGGTTCATTATTGTGGTTAATACTAGAAACCCCATTTGACAATGGAGTACTTTATATATTTTTTTAAAGCAGAATAAAAAGGGGAAAGCGAAAGGCAGATAGATAATTCTAATTTTATTACTTTGTTTTCAACTTATGAAAAGACTGAGGATAACAAGAAAAAAGATGCTGGGGGAAAGCTTTGGGACCAGACTGATCACTGATGCACAGATTCATCAAAACATCACCTTTCACCTCTAAATGGTTCTCTTAAGTTATCTTGGAGCACTTCCACATTAAGGTGGAAACCTTCTACTTCATTTTTCAAAGTCTGGGTAGTTTTCTAAAACTTTCATATGTCTCCTACACCAAGGAAGTCAATGAATGAGGGTGGAACGGACTCATAGTGGCTGCTGCCGGTGGCTGCCACGGATGATGAAGGTTCATTGCCTGAGATTTGAGTTGTTGGAGCGGAGTTAGTTTGGTGCTGATGCCGCTGGGGATAGAAACCATAGCATTGGGGTTCATCTATGGGACTGTCCCAAAATCTGGTTTGGCTGAACATACCCATCACGTCATTGCTCTTGAGACCTGTTGCAAATGTTGTTCAAAGCACCAGTTACCACTTAGAGAAACAATGACAAAACGTGATTGTAATGTGAAAAAGCATGTAAAGGAGAAAGAAAGGTAGAGGTTACATCAGTCAATATCTGTAAAGCTAAAGAATAATTTAAAACACAAATCATCCAAGGAGTTGTAGCAAGGAATTCGAGGTAGGCTTCCGAAAAGGAAACCAAGGTGAAACAGCACAAAAAAACAAATACCACGTATAACTGGAAGAAAGACCCACCAGGGAAAAAATCAGAAGGTGCTTGTTGAGGAGATAACACATAGTGATGGACTTGGCTACCGCTGGCCTTGTGGGGTGAAACATCACCATTGAAGGTCTCAAACTGGCACTGGGAGATGGTGCCACTGCCAAGTTTTCTATTGGGGATGTTGAGACAGTATGGGGTTGGTGGTGGTTCAGCTTTTGTGGCTGCATCTCTGCAGACAAAGTTTGAAGTCCCTTCCATCCTCTTGTAAACAGTTTGACTCAGCTTCCTCCTCCTGTAGGCACTTGATTGTTCTCTATATTTCCTAGCCATAATCACATGCCAATGGTTCTTCACTGCATTATCAGTTCTTCCAGGGAATAGCCTGGCTATCATTGCCCACTTGTTACCGTAAAGTCTATGAGCTTGCATTAGCCTCTCCTCTTCTTCTTCATTGAACGCTCTTCTATTGATCCTAGGGTCCAATTGGTTAAACCATCTTAGCCTGCAGCTCTTACCTTCAACCACAATGAAACAAAAGATCTGAAATGAGACTTTAATGAAGTAAACAATACTTTTTTTGGTCATTATTTTACCTGATCTTCCTTCCAACTTCTCAGCTATAAGGTTCCAGTTCTGAGGGCCATACAGAGCTACGAGTTCCTTGAGCTTAGTATCTTCTGCAGGCCTCCAGTGGCCTCTGGCACAAAGCTTTGACGGCCCACTATCTGTAATTTCTTTGCCACTTACAGCATTCTCATTGGAGTTGTCTTCATTTAAGTTGGCGTTCAGGTTAATAATGGACCTACCGTTTTCACCAAACGCATCACAGCAATCAGAGCCTTGACCTTCGACAACATCAGAGCTATGGTTTTCCTCAAAGCTTCTTGCATTGCAGTTCCCCATGAAACTAAAACCCCAAGAAGATATTTGGTCACCATAGTTTGGACCGAGAGAAAGCGAACCCATGTCTGGATAGACCATCCCCATTGAACAACCGGAAGAAGAAGAGGGAATAGTGTGGAAGAGTAACAGCTTAGTCCATGTCTTGTGCTGGTGCATATATAACACCCTTGTTAACCATGCCTTCCTTTCCTCTCCCTGACAAATGCTGTTATACAACTGTTACAAAGTCATATTCAGCTAACCGAGAAGCAAATTTGACAAACAGTGAAAAAACTGGGAAAAGTGGAAAAGATCAAAACTTGAAACAGCAAGACCAGAAAGAAGGGTGGCCTGCGTGTGTGTATGTGAAAGAGAAAAAAAAACTACGAAGGAAATGGACTAAAAACAGTAGCTTGAAGTAGTTAACTAGTTCCCCCTATATCATTAAATTTCCAATGTCCCCTTCCATCATTCACACGTGTGTAAGTTCCCCTACTCTCTCCAACTCCAACTGATGGGCAGGAGGGTTCTTAGGCTGTCCCTCTCTATATTGACAAGAAAGACTCGTAATGTGATGTGTGTAAGCTTGGGGTTGTGCAGGGCTAAGACGCCTTTCTTTTCAGCAGGAAAAAAATGAGAGAAGCTTGACAAAACAGTCCCCCCTACCATCAAATTATCAGTCCCTACACACTTTTTTTACTTGAGGATCAGGATTGGGTTTTAATCTAGGGTTCAGCTAACCACCTGAAATTGACCCAACTAAGAATTAGCCAAGTGCATATATATGTCCCTTCCTTTCCGACTAATTATAAACAGTACAAACTGATTCTGTCTCTTTCATCTCTACCTTTATTACTGATCTCCATTAGTAGAAACAAAGATTCTACCTAATTGTTTTGACACAAACATAAAAGGGTTTTCCTTTAATCTTACAAGCCTGAACAGTAAAAAACAATAATCCTGATGTATGCATGCACTTACACATACACATGCATATATCACTCTATGTGTCAGAAACGGGATGCATCAGCTAAAATTAGAGTCATGGGTTTCCTATTTTCGTACATCTCTCTGCTTTTCATTTCTTTCCCTCAAGTCAATTTACAAGTTAAAACTTAAAAGCCATTAATCATCTACTATTGCAGAACTAAACAGTTCGTCTAATACATCATTTGGGAAGATTGTTTCAGTCATGAGTCAATAGCCCAGAAAAAAAAAAGTATGGAAATAGGCTTTTATAATAATAAAAATAATAAAGTATATTACCAGAAAGTCCAGTTTCTTCCTCAGCTCATTTTTTACTATTAGTAGTTCAAAGGATGACTCTAAAGGAACCTATAAAGAGGCAACCAAATTTTCTTTTCTGTTTGATGGGTCCTATCAGTGAATGAAATAACTTCTGAAATAGTAAAACTTCGGGCATATTCAAAACAGAACCTCAATTAAACCAGTTAAAAGCATAAGCATGTTTCTATGTAAGGAATGTTCTGAACCATTACCAAGACAAAATGTGATGAGTGTGGTGATTTGTATTGTATAAAAATGCTTGGATAAAACGAAGTTTAAGATATTCTTAGGTAGAGTTGTTTGAATATTTCATCTAAGGGATTTATTTAGAATTTTATCCATAATAAAAATTATTTTAAAAATAATTAAGATGATTTTGTGTTATGTAAAAAAATAATTTTAGATTTTTTGTTATTTTAAACTTAAATTTTATCTGATGTGATTTATTTTATTCATCGATCGGGTTTTAATATTCTAAGAAAAAATTTGTACATAACCTAATTTTTTATGGACATAAGATAATATCAGATAATTTATTGAGATTTATTTGTTACATATTTAATTGATATTTTTTTAATAATTTTTGTTGAGAGATATAATTTAAAATAAATTTCTAAAAATAAATATTGATACAAATCTGTAGATTTTCTTACATATTTTTACTGTTTTTGCTAACTGGAAACAGACTTTTCATTTAATGCGGTTCACAGTGGCTAACAGCAATGTACTATCATTGCTGCTGATGTGATTAATTCGGACAAAGTCTTTGGTCAAAATTATCAAACATATTTCCAAAATTTTGAATTCTAAAACCCTAAAAGAAATTTTTAAATAAACCTACAAAATTGTTCAGAAATCCCTGAAAATAGATTCCTAATAAAAAAACTTGGTGACTTTGATTGAAGAGAGGTAGAGTTGTTGGGCCCTCCATTTCTGGTGTTTGCTTGTTATAAGTTGGGGTTCTGTGTTTCCCCTGGGGGACTCACTTCACTGCCTAATAATTTAATGGTGTGAACTTGTCTTTTATTATTTTTCTTGTTTACTTCTGCCATAAGATTACAGTGTTGTCTCTATGTCATCATGACATTGGGAACTGGCAAAAACTAGTTGATTTTATCTGTCATATTCAATTAACGTAATAAAGATTACAACAGTTATTTTTTTCACTCGGAGTGTTTATATTCGTTAAAACTTTTTTACAGCTAAAGGTGTTGTAGAAGTTCTTCATTGTAGTAGGTTTTGTATTTTCAGAAGAATGCATGTTCTAAATGTATGTGCGTGAGAGAGAGAAACATGATTAGATGATGTGTGACTGTAAGAGACAAGTGGTCCAAGTTACAGACAAGGAGAAATGTTTGTTGTTAGGTTTGTGGGTTGTGACAGAAGTTGTGAGGCAGGACAAGATAATGTGTGTTGGATAGCCTCGTAGGTGAAGAAGTAGAAACCATGAAGGCAAAGGAGCAAAAATTTTCTGAATATTTTATGTGACTCCTTTTATATTTTTTTTAAAAATTTATTAAAAAATTAAAGGAGTGTTGTTAGAGGGCACGGTTGGTTTAGAATAATTAATAGATGATAAGTTTTAAAATTTATCAATCAATCAAAAATATTAAATTTTTAGTAACATTTTAAGTTAAAAATGTTAATTATTTATTATTTTTTGATACTTATTTTTATAATATTTTAAGATTTTAAATAAATAAAAATATTTATAAAATAAATTTCAAAATAGCATTAGTATATAAAAACTTTTTGCAGAATATTGTACTCCCTCTATATATTGCCATCATTCTGCATGCATGCATGTCTGGTTTGCTAATTAAAATATATTTCTTTTTTGTTTTGGAATCTCTGTGTTTATAATCAAGATTAGACTGAACTTGTTTGTTTGTTTTCTTCTTATATTACTGTTTACTACTGACTAAAAGAATTCCCCTATGTGTTCATGCCCATGTGGTCTCTTGTTTGCACGTGTGTATAGACAGGCATGGAAATCTCTTGTATCAGATGGCAGAGGAAGAAGAGGAGGGTATCAAATGTGAAGTGGGAAAAGTCTAAAACATGAAAACATAGGATACTTGGGTTTGGCCATGTTCTTTTGTCTTGGTGTGAAACCATCCATGGATTTATTATCAAATATGTATGTTTTTATTTTTATATTTATAAATAATAATATCTTTTTATAATATGTTAACATTTCAAATATATAACACATATTATCCTTTTTAGTCAAATGGTATTACAAATATATGTATGAATCAATTAAAATTGAACCTGTGTAATTCCAAAGAAATGGTTAAATACGTAATTGCATTAAAAATGGATACCTAATTAAAGCTGTAAACTTTCGACGTAGCTTTTTCCAAAATCAATGTTGGAAAACCAAAAGCTGGTTTTGACCGAAGAAACATGCTTTTGGAATGAACCATGTAACTTGTAAGGAATAGATTAATCAACACTTACTATCTCCTTGTTATGAATCACGATGTTTCCTGTTTGTTTAATGATTTAAACATATAGTACTTTTGTTGAGTCGAATAAGATTTTAAAATTAAAGTTCCTCGTCATATATGGAAGCCACCCTCAATGCATGAAAAGGAACAAGTCACATTACTGATTTATGGATGACCCACCGTATAAATAGTAGGTCTCATCCATAGATTCTGTTGGGGCTGTTCCCTTGGAACCATATGAAAAAGCATAGCCAAGCTGTTCCTCTATGGGAGCATGAGAAGAACACAATCAGTGAAATTGAAATTAATTCAGTAGAAATAAATTAATGAGAGAAAAAAAGTGGGATACAATGTGTTATTTTGCTTCTAAGCATGTTTGAATTTTGATTATCAAGTATGGAGGTTGTCTGTTGACTTTGTTTCAGCACCTTGGGATCCCTTTGCCCTTCCTTTGTGAATGTGAGGGATGTGACTTTCTCACCTTCCGTATTAACTTTGGGTTATGAGTAAAAGCATAAACCCTACTGAACGCATGGCCATAGGAACCAGTCAAGTGTTCAAAAACTCTACCGGTTCTAAGATGGTCTAGACTAGAATAGGTATAGCTTCTCAGGAACCTGCCTGCACACAAGGGATCAAGTTTCAAAACAAGGTATACAGACATTGCACATCAGTTTAAAGAAATAAAGGCAAGTGTGCTTCGGTCATAACGTGTCAAGCCAACTAGACCCATTGCTGCTAATTGCAGTTGGCAGGATTCCTGTTTTACTTCTGGCTAGCTAAGCTAATTACATTTTCATTTCTAAATAGCAGAATCCTAAAAATGAAGCCTACAAAAGATGAACTGTTGCCATGTATAATGAGATACTGTAGTTATAGTTCCATATCGTGATGGTACAAGTGAAATAACTAAACCAAATACCAATAAAGTAGAGACGAAGCTGAAGTCATCATTCAGTACTCAGAGGAACTGATCAGGCATAGGGTTAGGACGTAGGAGTGTGCAGCAGCAGTGCCAAGGTGGGGTTAAATAGGGTTTCATTTTCATTGACTGATCTGTGATTATCCAAAACATGGAAAGAGAGTTGGACTACCCTATGTCTTTTAACGGTCAGTAACCATGTCTGAAACACAGAGAGAGCTTTAACAGGATTTGAGACTGAGTCATTGTCAAAAAATTAATACCACATTTAGTAATTATAGGTTTGTTTTCCCCTCCTCTTTCTTTTATGATTTGCAGGATGTAAACAGCTCATTTGAGCTTATTGACTGATTATTTATACCAGATCTGTTACAAGTAAACTGAGAGGTAAGAGAAAAGACATGGGGATTGATTTTGTTTGATATCTTGTTACATTGATTGAGGAAAAGAGACACAGCTTTACTAAACGTAAGAGGAATTGTCTGTACCTGGAGAGTTGCTTTTGAATAGTTACATAACTTCTTTGCTACAATGTTTAGACTCTATCCTCACTGAACAAGTGATTGTACCTGTCCACGTGCGTAGACCCCCTCTCGTGCTGTTCCAAACAAACAAAGCCGGACCAACGGTTCCATGCTCCTGTTTCACACCGTACAAGAAAAACCTTGCTTCTGTGTCCCATTGGCTTCCTTGTTTAATTTTCAGATCTGGCATTGTGACAAGGATGTATACAGTATGTTATAACACCCTTGGTGAAAAGCACCCCCACCCCCAAAGGACAACTCTAGTAAAATGTCTTGACAAATATGCAATTTCAAGTCTCACCAGCGATTAAAAACCGGTTGGCGTTGTAAATGTAGGGTCGAAGCTAATAAATTAATTTGCACTCCCACGCGTAGGCAGCGAAGTGCATGGTGTTGTGACACTTCAGTAATGGCATTTGGCAACCGTAGCCAAGGTTCCTTAAAATGAATGCCATTTTTTATCTTTTAGATAGAAAATTGAGAGTGAAAATCATTTGTCCCTTTATCATTTTATCATTTTTTCTGTTGAAAATTTTTTAAAAAATTAAAATTTTAAACTCTAACCCTTATTTTTTATATCTTAAACTATAAACTTTACACCATAACAAATACTTTTATCCTTAATTTTTTAAACCCTAACCACAACTCTTAACCTTGACTTAAAACCCTATAATTTAAAACAGAAATACAAATGAAGATATAAAAAAGATTTAGATGATTTCCGTACGAAAATTAAAGCCAAACCTACCCTACTTCCAAGGAAATATCATTTTCTACTGTTTTCCTATGGGAAAAATATGGCATAAAAGAACAGTGCCTTAATTACCATTGGGACCCTTAAGGCTCAGACAGAGATACGCTCTGAAGTGTTGAACTACAGGGACTGTTTAGTCCTCACATTCACATTTCAATCTTGGTGAAAAGAAAGCGAAGATGTGAATTAAATGTCTGGGTACAATAATTGTTTTCTTATGGTTGACAGTTCCCGCCGTGGAGGCAACAATAATTGTTGAGTATGTGTGTGATCTGTTTCCCCATGGCCATCCATGGCTGGCACTATATAAAGATTCTCCTGACACAGGGAAAAAGAAAAAAGCTCCATGAGGAAAAATATACTCATAAATGCCCAATGAAAGAGATGACAAAAGTTTTCATGGATGCCAAGAAATATATTTCAGGACAGGAAAACTAGAAAGAGAAATCCATTGTTACAGTTGACTGGCACAGTTCCAAAAGAAACAACAAAACACAACAGGGAGGAGCCAGGAGGAAGAACACGACAAGGTTCGTGCAAACAGAGATTCATGTGGTTTGAAATTGTCCATTAATCCCTGCAATCATCATTTAGCTTAACAGAAAAATTAGCGCAACGTTTTCATGCATCGAAGCATAGTCAAACAACAGCCGAAAAGAAAGGTTCTAAAATCAAAAGCATTATATGAGTACACGCACGGGAGATGAAATGAAAGGCATTACTAACTAAAATCAAAGAATGCCAGCTTTAAAATCAACTGTTAAGTCTTTCCTTGGTGTTTTCATAATTGGACTTTTATCCTTCTTACTGACAGCACAAGAATATGGAGCATGGTGATTTCATCGTTACAGAGAATGTCAGTATAGGTTCTTGTTCCTTTTCACGCAAATCAACAAGGATCATCCATTGGAGAGGTAACAAAGATATTCATAATTTCAGCAAATCAATAGACATTTGTTAGTATAGCTATGTCAAGCAGTGCTTAAGTCAGTTGTAATCGGAATGAACCACTTGAAAAATATAAAAGAGAAATAAGAATTCTCAAATGAATAAAGTTATAGTCGAAACTAAGGCACTAGCAACAGTTTAATTGGCATCACGCATGTATTATTTGTAGAGCATAGGAGTTAAATATTCTTTAATTAAGCCTCTTTATTTGTTGTAAATTTTATTTCATAAAGTGGTTACGAAATATTTCTTTAAGAACAAAGATTTTGTTATAGAATCCTTATTTCTCGAACAAATAAGTTCAATATACATAATCAAAACTGCAATGAAGAAAATTATGTTTCCACAGAACCAACACCATTCAGTGCTACCAAATGACATAACATATCGTGTTAAAACCAATAAACCATGGTACAATAACATGATCAAGACCGAAGAAAGTAGTTGTTTTGTCCAACTCCAAACAAATGTGAAGTAATGTTTGATTTTTGATAGTAGTTGTTATGGCGCAAAGGATGGTTTTTTGGTTTGGGGAGAGTTGTTGGTTCTCGGTTGTCTTGACTAATCCCCTATTCTCAAGCTCGTTTCTCACGACCGCTTTTGCCGCTCACCCGGTCGTGTAAATGCAATCCTATTTCTATGCTTCATCGTTTTCACACAACTCTATCCTTTCTCCATCCATCTTCCCTTTTCTCTCATATCTTTTCCCGCTTATCTCTTATCTTTCTGTGCCCTTTGGTGTTCTCTTCTTTGGCTCAATAATCAACCTCTCCCCCTCCTTTAACACCTTTGGACCATGCACATTCAACTGCTCGTTTGATTTTGCTCAGTTGGGTACATGCCTTGTTTCACCCTGTCTTTTGATTGTTGCAAAGGGACCCAAAAGGCAAAATTGGAAGAAAAAAAAATCTTTAAATGAATCTTAAACTAAGTTTCTTTGTTTCTGGAGATTTTTTTATAACCCCATTTCTAATTATGCCAAAGAATGTGTTTTCAATACTGAATTGTGTGTATTTGAATGTGCAGGATGGGAAGGGTTAAGCTAAAGATAAAGAAGTTAGAGAACACAAATGGCCGCCAGGCGACTTATGCCAAAAGGAAGCATGGGATAATGAAAAAGGCTAATGAGCTTTCTATCCTATGTGACGTAGAAATTATCCTCCTTATGTTCTCCCCAACTAACAAACCTTCCATATGCATTGGGAAGCGCAGGTAGGCCATTCTTTGTTCTTCATTTATCATGTGTTTTGCCATTATTATTTGTGAAATTTTAGGGACTGCTCTTATTTAAGCTTTAAAGAGGATTGATTGAGCATTGGGTTGGGTTAGTATAGTGCACTTAGAGGAAGCACCATCAATATCCAAAGATAAGTCATTGATATATATTGATCCATTAAGTGGTTTTAATTATGAGAATTTGATAACAAATGCCATTTCCAAAAGTGGCAGACAGGTTTTAGTTTATCAAAAGTTGCATTTGGGAACTTGGAATTGAATGATGGGATTTGAAATGCTACATTTTAGATCCTAAATACTAAATATTTGATGTTGTTCTTGAGAAGTGTCCATATGCACATCAAATGATGGAAGCAATGCGATCTATACATGGTACTGATGTCAAGGAAATATTTTGATTCGGTTTCATATATAATATTAATAAGAATTTGTGTCAAAGCAGTTTGTTTGGTTAGATTTCTGTAGAAAGCTATTACCGCTCTATAACAAAGTTCATATTTTTTTTATTTTGCGGTGTGGATTCAGCAGCATTGAGGAGATCATTGAAAAGTTTGCTCAACTAACTCCACGGGAACGGGCCAAAAGGTGTGTTCAAATTTTCTAAGTTCGAAAAATCACATTATTGATCTTCATACTTTAATAGTTCAATGGTATACTCATTGAAGTGGAATTGACTCACATTTTCATTTTTGTTTTACTTGGAACAGGAAGTTGGAAAGCCTTGAAGTAAGTTCTTTCATACAGTTACCATCTTTAGTTTGTTTGTTCAAAAACGTCTTCGCCCTTATCAGTTACATAACTTGTTTTCCCTTCGAGAGTCTAGGCACTGAAGAAAACGTTCAAGAAGTTGGACCATGATGTAAATATTCATGAATTTCTGGGTACAAGGTACATCAAAATCTTCTTGTTGGCAAAATTGCTCCTGGTAATTTTTTTATTTAATATATTCTACAAAAAATTCGGTTAGGCTTATGACCTTTTCTCTTTTTTTTCTTTTCCTTCTTTCTTTTTTCGCAGTACGCAAACAGTAGAGGTATGTATGCATGATGATTCGTGAGCCATTTCATTAATCTATGATTATAATTTGAAATTGCTAGACCATGGTGTTTATCATTGTAACGAGCTTTTTTTTATGTGTTTGCTATTGGCAGGACCTGACCAACCAAGCAAGATCGTTGCAGACTCGGCTTTCTGAAATACAGAGGAGACTGAGGTGAAGATCTACATAGTTTCTACTGTTGAGTTGTAATTTGTCTCTTTGTTAGTAATAACCTTGAATGTTATATAGTGGTCTTGTTCTGACGGTAATATTGGCTGCTCAGCTGTTGGACTGACATAGACAAGATCAACAATGTTGATCATTTGGGGCAAATGGAAGATTCACTGAAAGAATCTCTAAATCAAATTCGAGTCCATAAGGTAGGTATGCCTATATCTTTTATAACAGGTGATAGACTGCTCCACCAGGGAGCATATGCTGTAGTTTGCTTAGTTAAATCAAGCCAAAAGCGATCTGATTTTAACTTGAGACTCCACCTTATCTACCGTCTTTGTGCAGGAAAATCTAGGAAAGCAGCAACTTTTACCATTAGAATGTACAGGTCAGGTAAGAATGTGTGACGGGATTGAAATATTTTCCTGCTTGTGTTGCTCTTTAAAAGTTCCTGGAACATGATGTCTTAATCATCCTTTTCTTGCAGTTCCAAAATGACATGCATGTACACTTAAGAATGGGCATTGAGCAACAGCTCCAATCTCTTGCATGGATGCCTAACAATGAGAATAGACCCATGGTATTACCAGATGACCCAAATTTGATACCACATAGGTGAGTGGAGTTTCTGGAAATCTTAAAGTTGGGGTTTAAGTCCTTCCATAATGTATTATGATGTTGATTTCGTAATTCCTAGGGACGTGGAGTGTTCCGCAAGTTCCTCGTTTGGTAGTTATTCGGGTTACTTCAGCACTCCAAAAAGTTCCGAACTATCAAGTTCTGGACAAGATAATGGCATCCTTAATGATTTGCAACTGGGTGGACAGTGCCCCTTCTTCTCATATGATCTTAGCATACTGAACGATCGCAAATTCCCACCTGCAGCAGAGATGAACTTTCAGGAAGCTCCTGTAGATTATCATATGAATGGAGTTCTAGCAGGTCCTAGAGCTGAATATGACGCAAACCAGGGCAGTTGGGCTTCCACTTCTGGCCCTTGTGCTGTTACCATATTCGATGAGCCGTTATATACCGGAGTAAGTCTTCGCTATTGGTCCCAACATGCATCATCTATCTCACATATCCACACTCGTAATTGAATATTTTCTTTATATAATTCGTGCATTGATTGTCTGTTGCCTCAGCTAAACTGAGATGCAGAAGAGTTACGCTGCCATTCATCTCATCCGTTAAGCAGGGCATGGAAGAGCATGGTACCATGCTATATAGAATTAACCCGATCCTTGATACTCGATGGTTTTCATCACCAAGCAAAAACTGGGACTCGATCGATGAGATGTATAGCTCTACTGCACAACATGTCTTAATAGTGATGAACTGCTGACTGGGTGCTGTCGACAACAATCAAACGAGGCACCACAGTTTCTGTATACTAATATATTTAGTAGTAGATTGTCTTTAAATCTGCCCCTTTTGATTACTAGAGTTTACTAATGGCGACCACCTGCCTTCCCCTCAATGTCGAGCTTAAGCTGTAACTAAAACACAAAGCAAAAGACATTGATTGTAAATCAAAACCAAAAAATGAGAAAAAAAAATGTTATTAATTACTATACTATCTTCCATTTGCAACATGACATGACCTTATGGTTGTCCCATAAAATGGGAAGACAAACAGGGTAGGAAAACAGTAGTAGATACGGTCTGAAAATGGTGCAGGTAAAATGATGCAGTAAGTTTTCACATGGCTCGAGATTATAGTCAAGTCACCCTCACAGAATGCACCAGAGTTGACCTTTCAATCACCAATATCTACAATCACACAGAGATAGAACATGAAAGAAAATTCCAAGAAACTTCACGGTTGCTTCAAGAATCCACTAGCTTCTTAGTTCTCTCAAACATATGGCTGCAAGCCCATGCCCTGTTAAATTCACACTAATGTTCGAGATTTAATCAAAATAAGTATGCACTTACGAGTCATTTCTAGATTCTGTTTCTCGTGAGTGACGTTATGCAGAAGATTTGAACATTGGAAGCAAATCTGCAGTGAAAGAGACGGTGAGGTAAAGGACAAACAAACACTTATGAAATGTCATCCACTTCCTCTCCCTTTCCCCCTGGTAAAGTACAACACAAACACTAATTTCTTCTGTTATTCGTAATTTTTGTTAAGGTTCTCTCATATTCATGTTCAAGTTTAAAACTCCAATTCCCAAAATACAAATTTTGAATTTCACTATGATTTAACACAGCCTGAAATTGTATGCTTTTACGTGAACAGATTTAATGCGCGTCACGTACCTTAGAAAAGGCCAAGAACGCATAGTAGATGAGAATTTTTAACCAGACAGTAGACAAGACAGTTTTTTTAACAAGCAAAGCGGTATTCATTAAAACACAACAGATACAAAGAAGAACAGAAGAAATTAGGGGAAAAAACATCACAAACAAAGGATAAAAGCTAACACGAAACAACTCAGAGAAAGAACCAACAAGCAAACAAGAGAAATAAAAGCAGGAAAACAAGGCCCCATACTCAACAAAAGGGAAAGAGAAACTGGTTCTCTCCTAGACAGAGCACTCAAATTAGATTTTGTCGTCTCGGCTGACATCTACCTTGTAAGTGTAATAAAAGAGGCTTCTCCATAAAGAAAAACTCGTCTTGAGAATCTATGATTTTCGACAAAGAATATTCAATCGATAACATATTCTTGTTGAGAGTCGTGCCTTGTGCTTTATATGTAGGAATTATGGTTCTATTGCAGACTGGGTTGCAATAGCAAACAACACTCACTTACATGAATGTCCGAGGAATCCAAAGGCATTTCATTGATATGGTGATTGTTTCTTTCTAATCAATGGTTTCTTACTAAAAACGAGAGGGACACATATGTTCTTATGGAATGCAATTTCATAAAGGATGTCATAGTTTATCACGCGTACAAGTAGAACTAACCCTCCAGTCCGATATCAAATAAGGTTTTAATAAATTAAAAAAAAACAATATATTCAACTCCATTTGGCAGATCTTATAGCAGAACAAATATAAAGATAAAAACCGGAATTTACTTTTCCATACTCGGGGAAAGTGGAAACAGCAAATTTACAAATGCACTCATACAAACGAAAACCATCAGCCACACACAGCTGCTTAAAGGGACCAACCTTACGAGGAAACGATACACGCCAAAATAATGCTTAGCGGCGGGTGGTAAAAATCCACCTCTGCCCACCACCCTGTTTTATAAACAGGGGATGAAAAAATTACGCTTTTAATGATCTAAAAATAAACCCCAAACGGATGAAAGGGTTGTTTTTTTATAAAAAAACCCTTCCACATATTTGGTCACATTAATGTAGTATAATCTACTAGCTAGCCTAGATATACTAAAAGTCAAGCTACTAAGACTACTACTTTGGATGGTTTATATAAAGTATTTGATTAAGGAAGAAAGGGGTATTCTCTAGCGGAACTGGCCGCCGGTGAAGGTCTGGCCAAAGGACCAGCCAGACGGGGCAGCATTGTAAGAGACCACAGTACGACCATCACTCGTTGTGACCTTAAATGAGAGGCTTTGCCCGTTGAGATAGTTGTTGCTCTGCCAGTTTTGGCCCCAGTTTCTCGACATGGGTTGCCAACCGGTCCTTGAACCCTTGACGGCCACGGCGTGTACGTCACCGGCGCCGCCGACGTTGGTGATGAGGACTAGGTTGAAGTAGGAGTGGCCATTGATTGTGAATCTTATGCCTCCCTTTCTTCTGCATGGTACCCTATAAAAAAGGACAATCCCCCATGAGATAAAGTTCAAGTCTTTTAGAAGGAACAAAATGACTTGAAAATTTGAAACAAGCTTACCTTCTGTAAGAAACAGGAACAATTCCAGCTCTGTACTGAGCAATGTGTTGGAAGACAGGCTGAGAAAGGTCAAAGTGTTGCAGGGGAGGGTTGCACCAGCCGCCGGCATTGTTCGGGAGAGCATTGTTGGGAGGGCAGAAATTGGTGGCCGTTACCACAATGGAGCCGGGCAAGCACCATTTGCCGTCATTGACACACTTGATCTCGTAGCAAGAACCACAGCTGAGCCCATTGTTAAACAGAGCAGTGCTCAAAGCGGCCGTATTCGTGCCATAACCCTGACTATACAAATTTCCATAACCACAAGCTCCACCTGCAAAATTATGAAGAAAAATCAGTCGAATAAGCCGCAGCAGCCCAATTTTGCAGTTGTACCCCAGAGATTTGCTTCGGTTTTCGTTGCATACCCATTGTTCCTGAAGCATCGCCCCCACCATAGAAGGTAGCATGAGCATTGGTCCAACCACCACCACCATATCCATGAACAGCTGAAACCATTGAAAGTAAAGCCATGGAGAAAACAGCAGCAAGAGGCATTTTCCCTAGAGGTTTGAAAATATGAACCGCGTAAGCAATAATGTGAGGCAGTTGAGAGATGGAAAATGCGGGAGGGGAAAGGGGGATTTTATAGAATTCTTGGGACAGGGCACAGGAGGACACCGTTTAACTTGCAACTAAAATGAACTGACACGAGGGGACAAAAAACATACAAGCAAGTTTTTTTAATGGAAAAACTGTTTTAATTTAGATTCGTTAATTAAAAACGTTGTTTTAAGATTAGTGTTTTTAAACTTTAATATTTATCTTAAAAACATAATATATTTATGCTAAAACAAAAACATGTTTCAATCTCGAGTTGAATTTGAATTTTTGAACAAGCAATTTCATATAAACATAATAAATATTGTCCATTTGTATATATTATAACACTTTTGATATTTGATAGTCACAAGATTTCAGCAAGGAAACTGAATCTCAAGACCCAACTTTTATTTGTTTTTCACAGTTTTTTTTTTCTTCAAATGGTACACTTCATCATAGGTCTTTTATGTTTAGGACTTGCTTTATTTTGGTCAATATATTATTCTTGCCACTTACGTTTTTTATTGTTATTGTTTCTATCACTCGAGCGTCAACATTAATTACTACAATGATGTACCACGTTAGTAAGAAAGTTCATTTTTACTTTAACTCCTAACCTTTTATATTTTTATTTATTTGGACCTCTCTAAAAATCTTGATAAAAAGAATATACATCAAGTCCAGTTTCCGAGTTTGACCCTCCCAACCTTGCCGTCCATGTCTCCGTCTCTGAGGAGATCGAAACCAACTTCCTCGATATTCACATGTGAATCTAGGTTTGTTTAGTTGCTGATACTGAGTTTCGTGTCACTGTGGATCTAGAAAGACAAAGATTCAGCGTTGTGATGGATCATCATCTGCACCGAAGGTATCCTTGCGTGGAGCTGTTCTTGTTCCTTGAGGATAGTATTCGTCATCATCTGCTTCTAATTTTACGCCCTGAGCCTACTTGGTCCTTCCGGCACTGGCAGTCTGGCACACCGCACATGGATTGATTTGTAAACCCTGGATCTTGAAAAGGGATTTGATGAACTTCAATTGTGTTGAACAAAGACTTGGCTGGTACTAGTCCTGCGCCTCACACTGAGCTGCGGCCGTTAAGTAGGACTTGCAGTAGCCGTAGCAGTAGCAGTAGGGTGGGATGGGATGGGAGACTTTAATACGCAAAATCTGGTTGGGATACTCTTTTTTATACTCGACTAGTACTAGTACTAGTACTAGTACGACGAGTAAAGGCTCTAAAATTGGATTTAGGACCTCTTCAGGATTACTTTTTAAAAAGTTTAGGCCGTTCAAAAAAAAAAGGTTTTGAGCCCAACTACAATATAAATACTTAAAGTATGGAGTAGTCTTTTAGAGAGAAATATTTAAAATGTTTTAGGATAAAATAGGTGTATAATATTTAATTTTTTATTTATTTTAAGGATATAAAGTTGGGTTAATGAATGTAGGAGATGAACGAAGAAAAAAAAATGACCGACAGTGATTGAATCATTGATAGAACTGTAAAAATCTAGGGATTTATGTTTTTTAAAATTAAAGATATCATAATTTTAAAGTTAATTTTGTTACATAATTCAATTTTATTACATCAATTATATAACAAACTTGATGAAAATTTTTATATAGTAATTTGTATCTAATTTATTCATCGATTGAGTATTACAAAATTTATAAATGGAACGTGTCAGTTTGAAAAGAGAAAAAATAGAAGAAAAAATTATTATCTTTAATCACGTACAATTTGAGCCAAGCTATTCAGAGAGTTTCTTTTCCAGCTACAAGCTTTTGAATCAGACTCAGTATATGCAAGCCTTATTCCATAGCCTTATTCCATTAGTGCAAATCCTTCAAATCAAGTCTCCTTTTCTCTTTTGGAGACAGATGTGTTTTCAACTGACCCGAGCTCTAGCAACAACCTTGTTTTTTTCTTTCTAGAAAAATCTACAGCACAAAGATTCAATTTCTCTTAAGACACCAGCCGACAGAACAACCTGCATACACCAAAAATTGACTATGTTAAATAACACTGCTTGAACCAGCTGCAATCTTCCTACGTAGCTTAAATTCTTCCTTGACCATTTATTCATCCTCGCTTTAATCTTATCAAAAAGCAATACACAATTCTTACGACTTAGTTTCCTAGTAAACAAGGAAGGCCAAGATACCTCACTGGAAGAGCCTTAATCTTGAATACAAAGGTTTATTATGGGTAATGTGGTGTATATATGTGGTAACATTTGAATAAAAAGAATATGTGGTAATGTGGTGTATATATACATTTTTTCTTCTATTTTTTCTGTTTTCAGGCTAACACGTTTCATTTATCAATTTAATAATTTAAGTTTAACTCTGAATTTTACTTAAAAATACCTAGTTTTTTTTTTTATTTCCTTCAATGACAACATCTAATTTATCCTTGTATCATCTTGAGTGATCCTGGGTCATTCTCTGCACAAATACAAGTAGTAACAAAATCGAATTAAACAAGAGCCTAGGCCTAGGAGTAGGAGAAGTTAAGTGCACGTGGGTTGCCCCTCAATTGATTACGATCTACAATCTCAAGTTATTTTCTCCGTATAAATTAAAATTGAATTGTTCAAGAAAAAGAATTCAATCTAAAGACGTTGGATCGTCCAAAAAAAATTATAGAAGCTGTTCCTTAGCTGTCTGATTATGCAAAACATGATCTTGTTGTACTAAGGGTGTGTTTTTTATTGCTTTTGATAATCTAAAAGCATTTAAAAAAGTGATTTTACTGAAAAGCAATAAAAAACACTTGAAAATGGCTGAAGCTTTTTCACCGTATTTTATTTTTTTAATTTTAATTTTGGTTTTTGAAACCATGGTTTATAAAAACTAAATTTTTTAGTTTTTCAAATCCTTGGTTTCAAAAGTTCTATCCCCAAACCAAACTTTTTAAACACAATACCAAACTTAAGTCTAAGACACGATCTTTTCATGCGGACAAACACATAAAAGGGCCGTGATTAGCGCAATCAAATCACTGCATCAATTAAGAGCCAACCCGACAGGATATAACCAACACAGATTTTTAAAAGATTGTATTCTTCTCTTGTAAAGATTTCATTTTAAATCTTTTTGTGTCCTGTTTTACAGTTTATGACGACATCAGCTCATGTAGGCTATAGCTTGACTTGATCGGAATCACCAGGTTCCTTGTTTCACTTGAAACAGACCTCCTAATCAGTAATCAATATTGGTTGGTTTTAAGTCCATGGTTCCGGTTCCAAAATTGTCATCCAAACATCGGGTACTTCATCGTTTCATATCCCCATCTATAAAAATAAAGATTTACTAATTAAAAAATAAAAATATTTAAAATATACCACGTGTTGAGATACTAAGACAATTTAATATTTATTAAAAAAACTAAATTTATATTACTAAATAAAATAAATATTAAAATAACCCTAAAAATCTTCGCTATCCAACTAAACCAATATAGATCGTCCATCCTTGTTGCAGTTTGACACGTCTTTCCACTCCGCACATGGTTTGTTGAAAGTGATCTAGGGATTTGTGAATATAGCAGTTGCACATGCAAGACTCTTGGCTCTTTCCTAGGCTCGTCAAAACCCTCTTGTCTTCCAGTCAGACATTTTTTTTTTATTTTTCTAGAAAAATTTAGTGTTACAAAGATTTTTTATTTTTAAATGAATCGCAAAGATTAAAATTTTGAAATGTAAAGATTTTCAAAAATATAAAAGAGCTCAACTGTAACCATTACTTGACACCAAGTTACTTGTATACAATTTTATCAGTTTCATATTCCCATCATGTTTACTGCCCCTGCCCACTGGGCCTTGAATCTGGCATCAAATCAAATCTTTGTTGGTGGGAGATTTGAAATCAATATAACAAGACAAATCTCTGTTGTAAAACAACACCCAAGTCCCTCTTGTTCATTTTATCTGTCTCATCAACCCCCATGCCATGTGGTACGTTTGCCCAATCATGTTTGCATCTTGCCTTTGATGTTCACCCTTCCTGGTGCATTTTCTATACAACTCTCGATATTTACTCTAGTCTGTAATAATAAATTATGTGACTTAAACACAGTAAAATAATAGGAAACAACGAGCATCCAAGAGTGTGTTGCAGTCGTAGATTAGAGCTGTCGTTTTCAATGGATAATAGTACAAAATTAACAGAGAATAAAGTTTTACAATTGCTTAATGGAAGAGAGAGAGGGAAAGAAAAAGAAGCAACACTCCAAAATCAATAGTGACATGGCCATCAGGCTTTGACGGATATGTCTAAACTCTTTTTAACTGCCCCTAACGACCTTATGCCTCTCTAAAGAAAAAAGATTTCCATCAACTACCCGTTGGATTCGGTGGAAAACACTGCCACAACTCATCGGCTGTAACTGTAATAATTAGGTTAAGCTTCCAAACCTATGTAATTCGTTTGATGTTTCATTGCACATCTAACTTCCTTTATATTATTTTAATATGGCATAGTATAATATATGTCTGACTGATCGTTGTGTTTTCCATGGACACCATCATGACTGCTGCTCAAGGAATTTACTTTTGTGTTTTCATTTCAAAATGTACATTCATGGTTCAACAAAGTCAATAAATCCCACCATCATCATCAGGGTAACTTTAAATTGTATTGTGTGTAAACCTAGCTAGGTTAAATGCATGAAAACAAGTTTTTTATTTTCCTTTACACAACCTAATTATTGCTGTACCAAAGTGTTGAGTTCTATCTAGGATTCCATTTATATGGTTCAGAAATGGAAGGGTAAGTTTTATAGTAATTCAAGAATATCTGCATAGGGTAGGAGCTCCTACCAGGATCATGTAGCAAAAACGATACTTAAAAACTTAACTAACAACCTTATAAATCTGGTTGCTTCCCCAAAATGTAACTTGGTATATATATGCACCACCGTAATATTTTATTTATGGGTATAATTAAAACTATATAAAAGAATAAGATACGTAATGACATCAATTTTATATTTTAAGATCTTGATGTACCATGCACTGCTAATGATTTAATGTTATATGTATTATAATAAAATAAAAGCAATAAAAAGTAATTGATAATTCACGACATAAAATTATTGGTGAGACATATATAGAGACAAAAAAATTAATGAATAACGAATTTTATCTCGATAAATCTTGTCAATATATTTGAATGTTTGTTAGTTAATTAATGGTCTTAATATGCGTTACTATAAAGTAAATCTCTCTTAGATTCTGAATTCATCATTAATGTTTTAACAACTCAAGATTATGTATTCTTTACTACCCAACTTGAGTTGGATGAATAAAACAATCTTCCCATAAAGTGATCAAAGAATACAAACTTGTCGGCCATCCATTCGAGTTGTAGCCTTGGATGGTGACTTAAACAGTAACCCACCAGCTAACATATTATCTATTCATTTCTATATATAATTTGATATTCCTGGCCAAACTAGTATAATCCAACTCATCAATAAGTTGGCACTAATCTCAAGTTATTACAAATTTTAGGAGTTTCAATGTTTTAATCAACTTTGCTTTATGCCTTAACAACAATGTTCCGTATGAAAATGAATTATTATTAAGAAAAGGAAAAAGGTAGTTTTAGATACTATGCAACATGATTTAAAAATTAATAATAGGGGTTGGTTTTGTTAAAGTAGATATTTGATTTGAGACATTGTGTAAATATTTTTATTGTGAGATTCACCCACTAAAACTTGATATTTGATTAGTAAAATATACTAATATTTAATTTCCGCTAAGTCAGTCGGAGGGTTGAAAACCACGTGCAATGCAGTAAGGTAAGGTAAATAAAGAGTGGCCCGGATTAATCTAAGGCCCATGTCTAATACAAATGGTCCACTGCTCTTGTTCCAGAGTTAGAGCGAAGTTACTACAGATCCCTGGCTCGGCTCTACTTTTATGATGCAGAACGAGGTAAACTGACTGCACATGTCCACTACATTATTATTTTTATCTGATATACTCCATGTGTATTTTGTTCAAGTTTGGACAATTTTTGTACATGAAGCGGACGTAACACAGTTTGACAATGTCGGAAGAAACATGATAATAAAGGAGAAAAGAAGTGATGTTCTATCTAATTTCCCAGAGCAGAAATCTTCCGGTGCTGCTACTTGTTGAATCGGGAATAGATGGTTCAATTGGTGACGTAAAATCGAGTATAAAGTCCTTGGTGATGAAAGAAAGAGAAGCAGAGAAAGAACAAGTCATTGTCTTGCTAATTGAATCCAGCTCTGTATCATCCCCTGAAAGCTTACTAGTGTTTCAATGGCAGACAGCCGTATGATGTTTGTAAAGCATTTGAAATGATGTTTAATTACAAAGCAAACACCCAGTTTTGTAAGGAATGGTCTCACATGTAGGCTGGGGACAACCTCTTTGAATTCAAACTATATGTCATCTCTTGTCAGGTTCACATCAAGAAACCATGCCTTTTGACTCATAAACATGCTTTTTCCCACACATGCATGGATTGGTCAAGGTTCAAATATTTCCTACTTTCTAAAATATCCAAGAAAGTTAAGGGCTAGATGGTTAAAATATCATCTTCCAATTCGATGGACTTTTGCCGAATTGAAAGGAATGAAGCTGAGGTGGTGGGAAGTGGATACCCTAGCAATGATGCCCCCAATTGCACAAGGGTCATGGCCTTTGAAAAGCATCAAACATGACAAGATTCTTGTTGTGTCATGTTCACCGGCAGTAATGTGAAATTGTCTGAGGAAATCACATGAGAGAATGGTCCCCAAGAATAGACCTCGGTAAGAAATTTCAATGGTTCGGGGTAGGGGAGGTTTTGATGTGAGTTAATAAGTGTTGTACCATAAACTTTTATTTTGTGTATTATTATTGGTATTTGAGGTTAATAAATGAAATTAATCAATAAAAATTCAAGTACCACATTGAATATTTAATCCACCAAATTAGACAATTTAAAAGTATATTTACCACATTAGTCATTTTACCCAATCTAACATTATCCCTCATTTATTTATACAAGAGAGTACAGCTTTGGGACAATGAGTCAAGTTGTAATACAGACTCGGCCCACAATATGTGGCAGATGTAGGGGTTGGGTAGCGAAGGCACAGTTTTTCAAGTCCACCGAGAAAGGTGATTCAGCAAATGGATTCAAGGGAGAAACTTGGTTTCCACACTCGGCACTTCCAGCAAAAGTGGACCATACAACACATATGCCAAGTTTCAACTCTTCATACTTGGACCTGCAAGTGTCTTTGAACAACCAACTGTGCCATGATCGATGGACTTCCCACTAAAAAGTTGCAAAGACGACGAACCACTTTTCCTCAGCTTACCAGGAAATTCTTTACTCGAATTAACCTTCACTAACAGATTTTTCTTCAGGCGACTCTGGTTAAGCAATAGCATGGTACTACGTGGGGGAGGCTGCAAGGCCCCTTGAACACAATCTCCCACCTGTGCACAGCTCCAAGACCTTGATGGGACATCCTCAGAAAACGGTCTTAGCCTGGAGATGCTATTCCTAAGCCTAGAGAAGACTTGGTTCTCTGGAGAATTTAGCTCTTCGAGTTTGGCACATACAGGACAAGGAGGGTCACTTATACGAGTTTTTTGTGTTGTCTGCTCCAAACATTCTGCATGGAAAGTGTGCCCGCATGAAAGAACCCCAGCTACAGGCATGTCACTACTTCTAACAATCCTACGAGCACTCCAAGGAGATCTTTGTGAGAGATATCTCTCGCACAAACCACACTTAAAGCCACTATATGGGGTACATGATCGACTAAACATCACGGATTCAAATGGCTCAGAAATATCTGCAATATCATTGCTGCTGCTAGCACTGCTCCAGCGATGGGAATCTCTTTGTGGTGTGGCTGTATCATCTGAAAGCCCTACAACTGTAGAGTCCGAGGTTTCTGTGGCATAAGTCTCCATGGGCAAGGGCAAGGACAAGGGGTGAATAGGTTTGGACATAAAGCAATATCGACTTGAAATGTTACGATGAGATGACAAGCATTGCTTGACCATGGGATCAGACTCACTGCTGTCCGAATAAGATGACGTGGAGACTCCATTATCTGCATTTGTTAAAGTCCCCTGCAAAATTCCATCAACTTAAGGAATATAAATTCTAGGGAAAGCATTCTCAATGTAACGTCGGTGTGAAGATTAGAATAAGGTACCTCAACAATAGAAGTGAAGGGTAATTCCCCATCAACATGATCTAACAAGGAAAAGACGACAATAAGTTCTTACAATCAAAGCTGGTGGAAATAATGCAAACATTTTTCAAGTATGTCTCCAAAATTCAATTTTTAAATTTTATGTGCATTAAAACCGTATCTCCGACTCCAGTGTCCCACCCTAGATACAGTAGTTGACAGAAATGACTTAAGAACTGTCTATGCAGAGCACCTAAATATTATTGTGAATCCCATTGCTCTGAAGGTTCAGTTTAGCTTAGAGATTTGCAAAATAGGTCTAGGACTAAAATCAGCAAAGAATGTTCTAGTTCTATAATTCTAACTTTAACATAGACAGCATACACCTACAGTAAATTAGAATTAGCAATGGGTAAAAAACTGATGAGGCTGTTGGACATTATAGATATTTAAGTGAAAAGCAATGAAAAGGCAATAGACAGCATTACAATCTATAACTATAAAAGAAACCAAAGCTTCTTCCATATAATATATTTTTTTAATCTGACGCATCCAAGAAAAAAATGTTGACAATTATAAATTTATGTCTACAAGGCTACAGATATACAAAAATCAATAAAGGAAAGGCAACCGAAGGAAGTTTTGACTGCAAAATGTATAATGAAAACCAAAACATAACAAAGGTCAGTCTTACAATATCCTCAATGATACAATATTAGGTTCAAAAGTTTGCCATCTTATGAGGAATGTGGAGGAAGATATCTATGAGTTCATCATTGCAACTTCCATTCGGCAGTTCGACACTAAGGCCACATCTAATATTCATGATTGGACAATGAAAGATAATGCAAGTCAAATGCACGATAATAAACTGGAAGTATTGCATAAGATATCAAATAGAATAAGGAGAGGGATATAACTATGAAAAATGTAACTAATCACCGAAACCTACCAACTGAATTACTAAAGCTAACTAGAAACCAGTCGTCTCTGCTCTTCATCTAGAGGATTAAGAGGAGCACTGTTTGTCCTTGCATGGGAAGACATCATATCATTTGATTGTTTGCACACAAGCGGACATCCATTTTACAAGTCTATTTATTTACAAGACTCTACTTCATTGTTTCACTTGAGAATTACATATTACAAGTCTATTTATTTATAAGCCTCAACTTCATTGTTTCACTTGAGAATCATTAGTTACTAAACGGGAAAAAAAGTAATTCAAATACTTATCCAATTTCCCATCCACCGTCAAGCAAAACATGTCCAGCAAAGGAAAATGAAAGGAAGTGAGAATCAAAACTTAACCATATCGGTACAATTTAAGAATGAAAATGACACTCTTAACTATCTTACCTCTTCTTGTTGCAGTTTCATAATCATCAAGAGTGATTTCTTGTATTACTGGAGGTGTCCGCTGTGGGCCCTGAGAAATGTCAGATGGACTACTTATAAAGGGCCCAGTGCCATCCGATGCAGAATATTGATGATTGTAAAGAAGGTTTCTCCTCATCCATCCCCTACTTTCTTTGCTGTTTGGAGATGAAGATTCATACAACTGACTCCCATCATATGAGCCATATGACAGTCCATCGGGTTGAAAATGGAAATCCCATCTTGAAGGAGGTGGCGAGAAACTAGTATTAGTTCGCCAATAAGGCTCTTGAGGGCCTACGGACCACTCTCTACTGGCTGTATTAGACCCATGTGGCCTTGCAGCCACACAACATAGCGACCCCGTCTTAGCTATTTTTTGTAAACCTCACAAGTTCTAATTCAAAAAGCTTTCCAACAAATAACTCAAACAATCACAATATCCTCAAAATATTCTATGTTCTCTGCAACCATTTCGATGTTAAGACTTAAGAGGCAAACTTCATTAAATATAAAAATCAAGGATCACGCTAACTTCATCAGTGAAGTATGTTAAAACATGCATTTCATCGCAAGCATGTTAAGTCCTCTCACCAGTTCCTTCTGATAGCCATCCAAACAGAAACCTGGCAGGAAAAAGTAAAATAAACACAATTAGATGTAAATCTCATTCCCCTAACCACCCGGGATTTTAAATAAACGAGAAGGAACGAAAATATCCTTCTAAGTTTATGATCAAATAGACTTTCATCATATTATTTCCCAAACATTCACTATCCAACTTCCTTACAGTTAGTCCCAAAATAGAACTGGCAGCAATAAATGTTTATACTTTCAGACTAACTAAGCAAAATTAATTTTCCAACTAACTATAAAAAAATTTCTATATTTCAACTTGACATAGTGCAAAGAAACAAACAGCCCCAAAATGTAAATTTTTTCGAAAGTTCTGAACTTCGGGAAATCGAAACGACCCAAATGGAAATCAAGTTTAAGTAACTAAATAGAAGCAAAGACACCACAAGAAAAATGAAAGGTAATTAAAGGAACAGTTCAAAGGGACTTAAAGGAAGCTGCGATTATGCAAGTAATTAGAACCCAAAAAAACTAAAATTAACTAACATTAATGAGAAAACTAGAAAAATAGGCATAGAAAATAAAAGAGGAAAGTGTGTATATGAACTTACGATTTGAAGGAGATGAAAAGCAATGGGGAAGAAATGCGTGCGGAATTTTGAGAATGAAAACAACCCTAATTTATTGGGGGAAAAGGAGATTAATTTAATGTGAGTGCTAGGACCTACTTTCTTTGTTTATTTAGAAAACGACCCTAAATTTTATAGTTTTATATTTTTATTAAAATTACACATACTTTTAAAATTTGGTAACTCAATTTTATTAGAATGCTTGTTGAGTTTTTAAATAACCAAATTTTATATCATATAACATATATATTTATTTCTTAACGATTTAAATGTGATAGTATGTTCATAATAAAGTGTATGTATTAATATGAGATTTATTGATTATTTAATGGCTAAAAATATATATTATTTTATTTTATATAGATTCAAATTAAGTATAAAAATATAATTTATATTTAATTTAGGTTTAACTTAGAAATAAGTACTTAAATTATAATTTTTTTCTTAAATAAGTGATTAATGTATTTTTAGACTAAAATAGGTGCATAAAGATTCATCTCATTAGTATTTTAAGTAACACTGTTAAAAATTATTTTTTTTAAATATATTAAAAAAATATGTTTAAATAAAAAATATATATATTTTATCTTATTAAAATTATCGCACCTTGATATTTTTTTGAATTTTTTTAATTTCAATACCTTATTATTTAAAGTAAATCAAATAGATTTTAAATATAAATGTTATAAAATTTTATTTATTAAATCATTTCCAAAAATACAGTTAAAGTTAAAAAAAATATTTCGCTCGTAAAATTTTGCATTATACGAATATAAAATTTAATGACTTAAAAACTGATTACTAATATAATTTCACGTGATCATTAGTTTTTCATCGATCTTCTTCGTGGCACTTATTTTAATTTTTAAATATTTTACAAGTGAAAATATTTTTTTTTAAAATTTTTAAGTGCAATTTTTTAAATGATTTAATAAATAAAGTTTTATAAAAAAATTATATTTAAAATCTATTTGATTTATTTTAAATAATAAGATATCAAAATTAAAAATTTTCACAAGAAATATTAAGACGTGATAATTTTAATAAGATAAAAAAATAATATCTAAACATATCTTTTCAATATAATTTTTTTTAAAATAATTTTTAACGGTGTTACCTTAAAACACTAACGGAATAAAACTTTAGACACATATTCTAGCCAAAAAGTACATTAGACACCTATTTCAGAAAAAATATATATATATACTTCATGCACTTGTTTTAACCAAAAATATATTAGGTATTTATTTCAGAAAAAATGTATAGTTTGGACACTTATTTTTGAGTTAAGCTTTAATTTAAAAAATGTGAGCACTGATATAGTAAACTTGGTGAAAATAATATATTTATGGTAAAATAAAAAATATAATTATTGTAGTATAATTCTTTAATTTTATATAATTGAACAAATACTAAATATACACTGGCACTAATCATTTATGTAATCACCTAATTACTGCGTACATATTGAAAATTAATTCAACATCGCACAGGATTATATACGTGAAAAAAATATTTTAATGTACAAATTTATTAACTTTTATGCAAATTTTTAATTTTCGAGTTTAAAATTTTTATTATATTTTAAGATTTAGATCGTAAGATATATAATTTAAAATTAAAATAAATCTTTAGATTTTATAGTCTTTGATTCCCGAAGCTCCCCTTCATTTCCCCTGTGACTCCATCCGCACCTACCTACTCCATCCATCTCCGGCTGTGATTGGATGGCAACAAGGAGACGCAGACTCACTCGGTTACAATCTCAACAACTTTGAAAACGAAAAAATAAAAGGAAACTCCCGGTCTGTGCACAGAGTGGGAGTTTAAAATGAAAAATATAAGAATCATAAAAAAGTATATTCAGTTAAAAAGAAAAATAAAAGAGATTAAAATATATTTAAGAATTTATAATAAAATCTTCAATGTCTCCTATAAACAGTGTTTTACTAATTTTTATTTTATATTGAACACTTCAAATATTAAATAAATTTAAAATACCACCTGTAACCAACATCTCTTTTTACTATTTATTTTGATATGATTTTTTAAATAATTTTAAATTTAGATATAAATCTAAAAGATTATCTTATTTATTAATAATTAATTAATCATTAACTAAAATTGTTATACTACTAAATACAGTCTTGACTGTTACCACCCATTTTCTTTTCCTACTCGTGTGAAGCCTATTATTCCCTTGGTCTGTCATGGTATGAGCCATGAGGTCTAGTATTGTATACGAATACGACCCTTGGAATACAAAAGTCAACCATCAGCACCAATCGGCAATCGGCAATCGTAGTAGGAGAGGGTTGCTTAAAAGGAGAAGGATCTGCCACTCACGTGGACGATGCAAACCCTAAAAAATACAAACAAAGAGAGTGCTAAAAAAACAAAATCACACACAAGAATATCTACGGAGAAACAAACAAAAACACACACTCCGGCGTCTATCCCTTCATATTCCTCAGTTTCCCGTAATTTACCTTCAATGCTTTACTTGATTTCTTATGCATCCTCAGACGTATTCGATCTGTTCATTTCTAGTTTTTTTTTTACTATGATTATTATTGATATTGTTGTAATTATCATGTTACGATTTAAGAGATGAGGAAAGTTTAGGAATTGATTCATTTTTTATGAATCCAATTTTTGATTTTGGCATGCATGCTGCAGTGATTTCAACTTGTTATAAAGATCCAGAATTTGAAGCTGAAGGCGGTTGTTATGGCTGGTCAAAGAAATGATTATGGTAAAAGATCTCATTTTCAGACTGATTATGCTGGAAATGGAGGAGGGAGTAAAAGAAGGAATGCAGATGAGGAAAATGAACAACATGGGATTGGGCCTGAAGACACCGTGTACCGTTATTTATGTCATGTCAAAAGGATTGGGGGCATTATAGGCAGAGGTGGTGAGATTGTGAAACAGTTAAGATTGGATAGTAAGTCCAACATTAGGATTTGCGATGCTATGCTGGGTTGCGAGGAGAGGGTGGTTATGATCTATAGTTCTAGTGAGGAAACAAACCCATTTGGTGACGGTGACGATGAGCTTGTTTCGCCTGCTCAGGATGCTTTGTTTAGGGTGCATGATAGGGTTGTTGCTGAAGAGTTGCCTGCCGATAAGGATTTCGAAGAGCAAACTCATGTGGTTACTGTGAGGATGCTTGTGGCATCTGATCAGATTGGCTGTGTTATTGGGAAAGGTGGACAGGTGATTCAAACTTTAAGGAGTGAAACACATGCTCAGATTCGGGTTTTAAGTAATGAGCATTTGCCTCCATGTGCTTTGAGTTCTGATGAGCTTCTTCAGGTAAAGTTGTTTCTCTTATGTGAAAAGTATACTATGTGTTGCCTTTATTTTAATAATAGGAAAAAGGATGTTGGTTGTTTAACTGAATATTATCTCTTGTAGATTTAAGTTTGTAATCATTATGGGTAGACTTAACCGAATCATAGAGATGTATGGGTATGAGTCAAGAGAAGTGTTTGGATGACACTTCTTTAGAAAGAAATTAACTGCATATTGATGATAGATTGCACACACAATTTCAGCTTCTCCTCCTAGAAAGGAAAGAGTTTTTATTCCTAAATTTGTATGCTCTTCTGTTGTAAATGGTGGGATTTGGATTTTGGAAGATCCATTGATTGATATCCATGAGGCTTCTGACCAAGCAGTCCTTACCTTAAAATGTGTCCTCGTGTTGTAACTGTATACTAATATCCTCCTTAATAATGTATGTGGGGGATTTTGAATCATCTCGTGGGCTTGTTACTAATTCAATTTCCATGGGGATTTCAGATAGTTGGAGAGCCTTCAGTTGTGAGGAAGGCTCTTTATCATGTGGCATCTCGCCTTCACGATAATCCTTCAAGATCCCAGCACTTGCTTCTCTCCTCTCTGTCTAATCTGAATCCACCTGGTGGAATGTACATGCATAATCCCCTTATGGGTTCTTATGGCAATTATTCTTCCAGAAGAGATGATGGTTCTGCAAGGGAATTTTGTCTTCGTTTGGTATGCCCAGTTGGAAATATTGGGGGGGTGATTGGAAAAGGTGGTGGTATTATCAAACAGATTAGACAGGAGTCAGGGGCATCTATAAAAGTTGATAGCTCTGCGGCTGAAGGAGATGATTGCATTATATTCATATCAACAAAGGAGGTAAGAGTACTTATTTCTTAAAATTAGCTACATTATCCTTGTCGATTTTAAATTTATATGTCATGTCAAATTATTTATTTCTGCAGTTTATCGAAGACCCATCCCCTACCATCAATGCTGCTTTGCGCTTGCAATCACGTTGCAGTGAAAAAACAGAAAGAGAATCAGGTGATTCTGTAATCACAACCCGCCTACTTGTTCCAAGCTCACAGGTTGGCTGCCTTATTGGTAAAGGTGGGGCAATAATATCTGGGATGAGGAATTCTACTCGGGCTAGTATTCGCATACTATCCAAGGAAAACCTTCCTAAAGTTGCACATGAAGAGGAAGAGATGGTGCAGGTGAATAAATGTACTTTTAGTGTGCCTGTGCACTCTTCCTTTATTGTTCACTCTATCATGATCAGACTTTTTCCAATTGATGGAGATTTTGTCTTCTAATGCTGTACAGATTACTGGAAGTCTTGATGTTGCTACCAATGCCTTTTCGCAAGTACTGTTGCGCCTGAGAGCCAATATATTTGAAAGAGAAGGAGCAGGTCCCGGATTTTTGCCTGTCCTTCCCTACGTTCCCATGTCATTAAACATGTCAGAGGGTCCCAAGTATGGTAACAAAGATGGTCAACCACGTAATCGAGGATACTCTTCATACTCGGGGGGATACAGCCCTAGTGATTTGTCTGCAAGTGACAATAAAGGAACTTATAGTGGTTCACTTGTAAGCTTGTCTTTTAATTATTTCCTCCATTAACATTTCCTTGCAAAGATGCATAAGCTTGTTATTATTGGATGCATCTGGTTATTGTGGCCAGTCGTTTTCTGAAGTACATTTGCATGTGGGAACTATCCATTCTGTTGCGTATTTATGATGTTCTACATGCATAATTTCTATCTCACGTGTTAATTGTGCTTCCTCTGAATGTTTTATGTTATCACTTTCCAGAGTGGAAGTGACAGCTATGGAAATCATGGTGGTCGCAGTTCTGGTCGAGGGTAATGTTTACCTACCTAGTTTGAAAATTTTGATCACGAGTGATTTTTTTCTAACATCAATTGTTACGTCCTTGCCTGATTTTTAACGTTCATCAGGTTATCCAGTGTAAACCAAGTTTCACATAGGAATCATGGGTATTAGTCCTGGGTTCTAGACTATACAGGTAAATATGTGTCTCGTTTCATTTATTTACTTTGTGCGTTGATATGCCGGTTCTTTTGATTCTTTTGCATGAAGGTATGCAGAATGATATCTTAAACCCTGCCAACCATCCACTGCCAAGGATTCTACTGCACCTTCCCCACTTGTTGCCTTTTCTCCCCTATCTAAACAGTTGTCACAAATTTTGAAGCCAGACCTTTCCCCTTTACAATGAAGCCAGCCAAGACCAGAAAACCAGACTAATTGGATTTGAGAAACTTGTGTTCTACTTTGGCTGCCGTTGTGCTTGTCTTGTATGACCAAGAATAAGATAATTTGATGATGCAAATCACCATTCAATCATTTTTGGCCTGGACTTCATGATTTTCAGGCTCTGTAACTTGTTTCTAATAATTTGCTTTCCATGTAAAAACCCTTAGACTTGTTCCTTGATTTGGCTGATGAATTGATTTTTATGTTTTTTAATGAAGTTAAAGTAGCATCTACTTGTTTAGGATTTTCGTGTATGCATGTGGTTTGATATATGCATCATATGGGAAAGTTTAGGTTGCCATAATCCTAAGAGCAATGTAAATTTAGCTCATCTTTTGTTGTGTGTAACTGCCTTCATATTTTGGTTTCTCGATTACATTTTACATGTTGCTAAAATGTGTGGTGCTTTTTTGGGTGTACTGGTCCCTTGTCTTCTGTTGAAGAGGAGAGTCCATGTTTAAAAATGATTCCTTGGTATCATGATCTGAGCTTTGCAAAAAATGTGGAACTGATACAAGAGTGGTATGAACTTGAAAAATCCCTAGAGGGCTGTTTTGTGAAGAATCTAGAAAGGGATATAAGGGAGACCAAAATGGAATCAATTGAAGGGGTAGACTGTACCGTGTAAGCAACTTTAGTTCTTTGGCAGGTGGTTTATATCATTGATTTTCACTGATTGGGAGCTGGTAAGCTGTAGTACCAGCTGCTAAGTGACGGGGGATGACCATTTGACCTATACCTTTTTAGGTTTAGTTTAAGTATGATATGGTTGAGTTGGATTTAGGTTTAATATGAAAAATATCTTATCCGATTTGACTTGACATGAAATAATAGTTAAGATATAATTATTATTTAGGCATAAACTATTATACTTAAATATTTAGAATAAAATTAACTATAATTTCAGGTCACGAGGAACTCGTCTTGTTGATTTCTTGTTTAGTGGATCTCGTATCCACCTCCATTGACAGGGACAGGGTATAAACTTGAAAATGGATGAAACGTTAAACTCTGCCAATCCGAACATGATTAACTGTCTAGTTTATTGCAACAAGATTTGCCGGTTACATCAAATGTAGCAAAGCAAGTTAGACAACACAATAAACAAAAAAATCAAAAGGATTTTTCATCCTATCCTATGGCTATTTAGCTCATAGCTTTGATTCTGAAGGCCAATCTCAAGAAGTGTTTTCATTGCTTGTTTTTTGATCACTTTGCCATAAAAACCTCTTCCCAACTTCATTGCTCTCTCGAACTCCGCCACACAGCCACCGCTGCGCTTCTTCAATCCTTCTAGGACAACCTTCAGTACTCCCTCTTCACTTCCCACAACTTCTACTACACTATCCACAACGGCCTCCTTTGCTGGAATCCGCCTGCTCCAACGTTTCATCGACCTATCAGAACCATATACCTCGGCATATGCAGGCCAATACGAGGCCCTCAAGTAGCCCTTCCCTTTCCCCCTCACTGCCCATCTCTTCATACCTTCCTCCAACCTATAAACCGCACCTCCCACATCCACCCCTTTTTCAAGGCCTATCTCAATCTCTCTCAACTCTTGCTTTGAGCAAACCGCAGCTCCTTCAAACTTGCATCGGCTACATTTGCAGTTAAATCCCCATGACATTGACATTTCCGCGCGTTTCTCAAAAGGAGAAAGCGTATCAAAATACATGAACGTAATCTCTTCACCGACCTTGACGTCTCTCGAAACGTGAACCATAACATAGTCCCCTATGTGCAAACGTCTCGCATTCGGATTGCACGAATGATTGATGAAGGAAGCCAGCATCCATAACCCAACACCATAAAAATCTCTGTTTTTGCCTAATACTTTAGCCGAAACCGCCTCTTCCACTAGAGAATTGACATCCAAAACGCTTAAAATCTTATCCATATCGAGCTTCTGGTCCTTTGAACAGCCATTTCCCTCGATCTCAGGTCTAAAGAGACTCATATCAGGGACTTCAATCTCCATTTCGTCTTCACCTGTGGATAGCATGTTAATTAAAAGATGTGTTCTTGGACATTTTATGACAGCTTCCTTAACTTTATCTATAAAATTCTTCCACATAACAAGCTGTGCATTTTCAGCTGAATCTTGACCTCCCAAAATACCTCTTTCAATTGCAATGGCCTTGGTCACCAAAAGCAAAGTCCCGGCATCGAGATTCTTTGTAGCAAACAAGCCCCGCCCACTAATCTCAGACCTCTTAACCACAACCGGACCGACATATTCAGCAAGTTTCGGAGGGTTTCCTCTGAACCCATTAAGGACCCAATCAGAAAGATCAAAACTTCCCGTCCTAGATTGATACTCGAGTTTCTTACATTTCTCTAAATACCCATTAACAATATCGAGATTACCATTACCCTGGGGATCAAAAAGAGCTGCTTTGAAGCAGTCCAAAGCATTGGAATATCTGTTCAGACTCAGCAAGATCTTACCTTTGCAAAACAGAGTCTTGAAATGAGTGGGTTCAATTTGAAGTACTCGGTCGCAGTCTCGAAGCGCTCGGGTTAAATCTTGTAGCTTCGACCTTGCCTCGGCTCTATTCGAGAAGGCAACACAGAGAGATTTGTTGAGCTTGGAGAGATGAACTGTGTCTGGGTTGGGATCTTGATGGGTGTTTGAAATTTGGGATTCGCAAAGATCGATTAACTGGGAGTAAAGGTGTATAGAATCTCTCCATTCTTCTCTTAGGAGAAGCTCGGTGGCTTTTGATCGGAGCTGCTGCATTTGCTCTTCGGCGGCAGACATTGCTGATAGTGTGTTCCCCTCCCCCTCCATTTTTTTTCTTGCTTGCTGGTTTTAAATTTCGGGGAAGTTTATGAATAATGTAACGGTCGTATCGGGTCGGTCTGTATTTCTGTCTATCTTATTTTTGAAAACTTTTTAACGGATTTGTTTTACAGTGACAAACTAGCAACGGCTATATCAGACTTGTTTATTTAAGTATTTTTTTTCGAACTATGCCATTCATTTTCCCCCCCGATTTAGTCCTTATATAATAATTTGATAAATTTTGAATCTTTTATCTCTGACCTAAATAGTGCAACCATAACATGAGTAAATTTAAATAGAATTTAATTTTTATAATTTGAGTGAAGATCAAAATTTTAAAATTTAAAAAACGTAAGAAGGTTAATAATGATCCTAGTGAAGTACATAGATTAAATTTGTAGCTGATGCATAAAAAATATAAATTTTTAATTGAAATCGAATGAGTGTTATTATTCTTAGAAGATTTATATTCGAGTCATATGTGTTTTGAACTACTAAAAAATATAATTTGGACTCCATTGAAATAAAATATTTAATCCCTACAACTTGTGTCATTATAAACCATATCTTCTCGGGAATTCAAATCTTGGTCCACAGATATTGAAAGTGGGCTCCATTACGATTCGACCGGAGCCAACCATCAAGCCTTTTCTGTGCCTAAACCTACCCTGGACTATTTTATTTTTATAAGGTCCATAATATTTTAGACAGAACCCAAACCGGGCTAGATATGTCTTGGTGTTCCGAAGAGAGTAACCGGATAGCTCACCAAAATCAAATGGTCTTACCAAACTAGTCGACTAAACTATGCTAGAGTCCAAAGGATGACAACAGTAGCCTTTACATAAGTAAGAACAATGAAAAATAAATAAATAAAACTCTAACGAGAGTATAGATATATCGAAAAAAAACTTTGATACACAATCATATACTTTCACAAGTCTTTAGTTATAGAGTTTAAAGTCTAAGAGTTTAATACGAGAGTATAAAATTTAATATTTATAATTATAATTTATAAATTAAGATTTAATTTTTAAATTTTTAAGGCGCAGAAGATTAAGATTTAAATTTTAAATTTTTAAGGCGCAGAAGATTAAGATTTAAATTTTAAATTTTATAAAATGAATTTTCTTTAAGCAACTTATATATATATTCATATTTAATCGTATTAGTATTCGTTATTTATTTTGAAGTTTCAAAAAAATATAAGTATAAAGATAATATTAATCCTTAACGTTTATAATTTTTGTCGTTTTGACCCTTATTCTTTTTTGGGATAAATTTAGCCCTTAACCTATATCTTTTTAACAAATAGCTTATTTTTAACTACTATGATAACTTAATAGTTAAAAATCTAACAATGATGACATGTCAGATAGATAATATGACATCTAACCTATCAAATATATATATATATATATATGAAATATAATTTTATTTCAATATAAAATAATTAAAATTCAAATAAAATTTTAAAAATTAATTAATTCTAAAATAAAAGGCTATTAAATATTCTCAACCTATGATAGAATTAAAGTCTTATCTTAAAAAAATATAAACACAGTTCGAAATTAATTAATTTTTAGCTAGGTTTTTAATTCTATTGTAGTTAGAGTTATGAATGTTTAATATAATTTTATTTTAGAATTAATTAAATTTTTAATATTTTATTTAAATTTTAATTATTTTATATTAGAATAAAATTATACTATATATATGTATTTGATATGTTAGATGTCATGTTATTTAAAATATATTATCATATGCATATAATATGTCGTAATTGTTAGATTTTTAACGGTCCAGTTATCATGGTGTTAAAACTAAGCTATTTGTCAAAAAGATATAGGTTAAGTGCTAAATTTATCCAAAAAAAGAATAAAGGCCAAAACGATAAAAATTATAAATGTTAAGGGTTAAAATTATCTTTATATCAAAAATATAAATAATTTAAATATAATATAGAAACATAAATATTTATGAAATTTATCCACGTTTAAAATTTGGATAAGGTGATTCAAGAATTAATTAAATTATAGTGAAAAAAAAAGTTAGATACAATAATAAAACATATTATTCTCTCAAAATTTTAAATTTAAATTTTAAAAATAATATTATTAAAAAATATAGATTTTGAACCTAAATCATAAAAAATCAATTAAATTGTTGTGGCCGAGTGAGGCATTTACTTTGCCGGACCATTTTCGATCCTTGTGCAAGTAGGTCGGCCACAGCCCCCAAGTCATGAATAGACGTTCCATATGTGGGGAAACTGTGCTTCATTGGGTGCAGGGCTATGCAAGGGCCAAGCCAGCTCACATTATTTTGGGATTCAATTGAATTTAAAATTTTTAAAGGACCAAAAATATAATTTTATTATTGCACTGACATAACTTAATCATTTGGGCAGGGATGGAGTCGCAAAATTTTCCATTTCTTGGAGAACTGTTTGGTACAGGTAGGGAGTGTTATTGCTCCATGGATTTTGTACGTACTGCTGAGGCATAGGGAAGGCCTAAGATTCAATCGAAATGGGGTCCTTAATAAAGGCTACCCACCCCCCACAACATTTCATAAATTGCTTACAAAATTATTTACAAGTACCCAAATGGAAAATTTTATATATTCTCACATCTTTTAAAAAGAAATCAGATTTCCTTAAGAAGTAAAATAAAATATAATCTAAAACAAGAAATAAATTTGATGATCGAATTTATTAAAAAATCTCGTCAATACAAAAATTTAGAGGTTTAAAAGTTCAAATATAAATCTTTTGATCTCTATCCAAGTGAACATTTGAGTAGTAATGTAGGGAAGACCCTCTATAAACTATTTTTTACTCATCCAATCCTCGTGGACAAACACTTTGATCCACATTAACTGACCCATCCCAAGTAAGGTTCGATTACGATCTGTCCACTACGTGATTTCTTAGTTCCAGTTCCGGTCCCGGTCCCATATCAAAACACTTTGATAGACACTTTTTCTGGACTTGGTACTCCGCCTACTTACAATTACAAACTGTTGTCCGATGTGTGATGCATTTTGAACCACGTCCACAACTTCTCGGTCTCATCTCTAATCTGTTGTTTGGTTTCTACTATTAATGTCTTTGTTACTCCAAAAGTAAAGACTCCACTTTGGATCCAATAAACATAAGTACGTAACCCCACAAACAGGAAGACAGTTGTCTTGTCATGAGGGGGAAAACAATACGGAAGTCTATGAAAATAATGACACAAATAATTAACAACAAAAGGGATATTGATTGAGAATTAAAATAAAAATAACAAATCAAAATAGAATATAAAAAATCAAAATAGAATACTAAAAAACTGCCTTCATCCAAACAAAAACTGGGGTATGGCTAGAAGAAAGAAAAGGAAAACAAAATCGCCCACCTATGTTATTAGTTGTAGTGTAGGTATATTTTTGGTATAAGTATTTCATTTATAAATTAAGACTATAACAGTTTATCATAAAATGATCTTTACTTTAATTCTAATGTCCTACTTTAAACATTTTGTAATTGTTCTTTTAAATACTCCACTTTCTGTTGAACCCACTGTTTTTTTAACCCCATGTCTGTATGAGTCCGATCCTGTACATCTGTCTACATCTTGTTCCTGTAGTCTGTCGTCCAACTTTGGAGTTTGACTCTGGATGGGGGAATTAGTAAAAATCACATGGCTTGATAACGATGTGGACTCGGTTGTTTAGGGTATCCTTAAACACAACAAAAAAATGGGGGACAGACTCAGATTCATTGGAGTGGGATGCGGGTCTAAAAAAGGCTGACAAAATCAAAAAGTTTAATCAAAACAACCTATACAAACTATAATTACAAGCGCTTGGAAATAACAAAAAATTAAAAATAAATATTATTTTATAATTTATAAAATATTTGAAAAATAATTTTTATAATTATTAACAATCAATTAATCAATTTATCCACATTGAATAAAATAAAAATATGTTATATGTTTTTTAAATAAAAAATATTATATTACTTAAATATATGACAAGATTTATACTTTAAAATAAGATAAAATAAAATAAACATCATTGATTACATAAACGATTATAAATCTTATTCGTAGGTAAAAGCTTTTTTTGTTACACTTTTGTTATTTTTATATTTTTAAATATATACTATTGAACGAATCGAATGAAACTAAAAATCTTGATAAATTTAATCTTCTCTCAGATTTTGTTAACTTATTTTTAAAAATATAATTAAAAATTCAATAATTTAATTTTTAATATAATTTTTTCACAAATAAAATATTTGTATTGCTATAATCAGAATTGATCAATCTAATGTACAAATAAAAATCACAATCAGTATGAGTAAACTTGCAATCATTACAAATTTGCAATGCACAGGTAGATGGGCTGACAAATAATCATGATATATGCATCTTAATTAAGGAAAATACTTTGATTATATAATATTGTATAAGTTTAGTTTAACGATTTTTAATTTTAAAATTTAAGATTTAAAATTTTAAGATAAGAATTAAAAATTTAATACTTTAAAATATAAAATTTAAGATTTATAATTAAAATATAAAATATAGATTTTAGAATGTTAAAGTTAAAATTTATGTATTAAATTTTATAAAAAATATAATTTATTTTTACATAATTTATGTATTAAATTATAACTCCCTTAACTAAAATAATTTTAGACATGATCAACCAATTGCTAAAAATTCAAAATAAATATGAACTATGAACCCACAATAATTTTTTATGGAATAATTTGGGTCTTAATTTGGAGAAATTATTATATGAACTCGTTCCACCACCTAAGATATGGTCTTCAACCAATTAAATTAAAACACATAATATATTTTTTTTATATCATATTTAGACATAAGCATTATTCAAATCATCAATTTAACGTCTTTAATTTAAAAAGAAAAAATATTACCAAAGATTTCTTGTGTCATCTTTCACTTTGTTCTTTAAAATTTTTCTAATTAATTTTTTATATAGATTTGGGGTTAAGAGTTTAAGGTTTATGGTTAGGGATTAGAGGTTTAGGGTTTCTGATTTAGGGTTTATATGTTTTAGGGTTAGATTCAGGTTTTATGGTTAGATGTTAGAGTAGGGTTTGGGGTTAAGGGTTAAAAAAATTTATTTAAAAAAATGAATAATAAAGAGGAAGACAACATAAAAAAATCTTTAGTAATATTTTTTCTTTTTTAAATCAAAGGTATTAAAATAAATAATTTAGATGATGCTGATGTGTGAATATAATATGAAAAAAAACATATTACGGGTCTTAATTTAATTGGTTAGGATCATATTTTAGGCGGTATAACAGTTGCATTAATAATTTCTCCTTCAAGTGGTTCGTTACTATTCAGCAGGTAGTTGGACTACTTTAATTAGATTTCCAGTCAGTCATTCATTTTCCCATTGTCCGTTGATACTCATCGCCTATATATTCGCCACCCATCACAGTTACTCTTGAAAATCAAAATCCATTCACTCAACTCACAACCGCAGGTAGACGGGTATTTTGTTTCACTAAGACTTACGGACAGAATGCGGCGGCAGTCGTCTACGAAAAATGGCAACAAGGTGGTGGACGGTTTGAAAAGAGGGCCATGGACAGCTGAAGAAGACGAAATACTGACGGAGTACATTCAAAAACACGGCCATGGTAGCTGGAGTGCCTTGCCTGAGAAAGCTGGTAATTCTGTAGCAGTAGTATTTTCCCTGTCTGTATATAATATATATCTTGATTTGCTGTAGCTAAGAAAAAATATTGCATGGTTTTCGATTTGGTTTATGTATATAGGACTTGATCGATGTGGGAAGAGCTGTCGGCTGAGGTGGATTAATTACCTAAGACCTGATATCAAAAGAGGAAAATTTAGTTTACAGGAAGAACAAACCATCATTCAACTCCATGCCCTTCTGGGAAATAAGTAATTACTTTATTATATTATTAACAGTTGGTTTGTAATTTGTAAGAGTCCATTGATGTTCATGTTTCCGTCACCTTATATTTTTTATTTTTTATTTTGTCCGAATTCATTTAGGTGGTCGGTAATGGCAGCTCATTTGCCAAAAAGAACAGACAACGAGATCAAGAACCATTGGAACACACATCTCAAGAAAAGGCTGATTAAGCTAGGTGTCGATCCAATGACTCATAAGCCTCGTGTGGATGCATCGACCTCCCGCACGTCTGGTTCGAATCTAAGCCACATGGCTCAGTGGGAGAGTGCTCGTCTCGAGGCCGAGGCTAGGTTGGTTCGTGACTCCAAACATGTTGTTCCAAGCCGGACTCCTGTTAACCCAAAGAACAACAACCATCTTACACCGGATCCGAGTCGGCCCAGACCGAGGTGCCTGGACGTACTCAAAGCTTTAATTAAAATCATTAAAAAGATAGAGTCTAAAATTACATATATGAACTGTTGGGAGTTTTTATTTCATTGATGAGATCATATTTGATAAATCAGGCAGGCCTTTTCATGACAGCAAAGAGAACCAAATTTAAGGCTGTTTCTCTATATTAATGCCGGGATTCAGTTATGAGTTATGTGACTGACTGCCACTTTAAGGCAGAGTAATGGGAGCAGCTCAATAGTAAAAGCTTCATGCAATAATTATAAGCTAAATATTGTTGATTTCAATTGGGATCATCAGTGCCATTTGCCATTGCTTGGTAGCGTTTGTTGGTGTTGCAGACAAATCCCTCACAGCCAGTTTCTGGTGAACATTGTAAAACCATGTCCTTTAAACACTGGAAAAACAAAACATCATAATTTTCTTTTCTTTTCCACTCATTAATCTGCATACCAACTTCTTGTCATGACACCCTCTGTGGTTTTATGATGAATTCTTTTAGTAGCTGATCAACTCTATTTAAGATCCATGCCTCAGATGAAAATTTGATTACGAAAGTCCACCTATTTGGTTTTTTTACCTATTTTTTTAAATTCAAAACTCATTTTTTTAGTATTAACTTTGGGAATCGGAAGTATGGAAAGTTATTTATGAATTTCAATGAATTTTGGGTTCAAGTATTATACAAATTGAATGTGTATCAATATCTTATGTTTTGATAATGAATACACGGAAATATTTAAAAAATATATCGGTATTTAAATAAGCGTATCAATATATTAAAGTGGGTATCAATAATATCCATCGAACAATCTGTCCAAAAATGAGTTTTGAGTATAGTAAACTTATAATTAAAGGAGTTTGGTCCAATGAGCTTTTAATGTGATAGAATAAATAGTAAAATCGAAAATAAAAATTTAACCTTCACGTAGGAGTATAATGATTAATAACTTATAAAATATTAGGTGACTTGATGATAATAGCATTGCTATGAATTTTTAGTAGATTGTGTGATGTTATGTGTTGCATGATAGTTATGTCTTTGTTATATCACTTTATACCTTATTTATCGGTACTCAATAAAAAATTTTAAATATTGAATGTTTGATTTAAAATTATATATCATCCGATCTCACCTCGAATATACGATTATGAGACTACGTAACACCAAAACTCACTTTAAATTTATGACTATACATATAATGTTGTGTGATTACATTGTTGTAGTATATCACATGTAATTCCAACGTAGTTAAAGTAATTAATAGTGATTTAAGATATATCATTGGATAATCATTTTATAATTAACTATCGACCACTATCAATCTTTATATAAATAGAATACTCTCTATTCAAAAATATTATAATCATTTTTCAATAAAAGAAAATTGAGAGTGCCGACTTTCTTTCCCCTATCCTATCCTAAATCTTAGTATGGTAACCACTTTATACTTATTTAATATTATATGTTTAAACGATTATATTAACGTCATGACGTCATATTTTATCGGATGCTCATATTTATGAACAGATTGAATGTAGTCGGCAAACATCACTTTAATTAGAATTAATTAATATTTTCTAGATATTTCTATCTAGAGCATAATTTAATACCATTTGTTATATTGAATAAATTTCGTAGCAACTTTTTCTGAAATATTTTGAGCGAAAGACTGAAAGTGTCATCTTTTTAAATTAGGTTGAATAAATGTCTTTAATTTGGACCCACCCAAACCAGAATTATTTTGTATAAATCATGTCTGACGACTTCAATTTGATTAATTTGTGATAACTTCCAAAACAACTAAACTTTTACATCAATGAAATAATATAAGATAAGCCTAAAACATTTTAGTGAGGTTAGTATATGATGTGTATGATTCGCCAGTAAGAAAATTATACATTTTTATGCCAAGTATTTTTCTTTTATCGGATTTCGTTTAGATTAATTTATACCAATATATGTTATATATTTAATTTTAATAAATAAATTTTATATACACAACATTGATTTAAAATTTATTTAAATACTATTAAAATCTATTGATAAATTATTATATATTTTTAATAATAAAGAAATCACAGATTGGTCCAAACTCTATTTATGCATTTAATTATTTACAGCTAGCATAAGCGGTCCAAAGTACGTACATTTTCTGTAACAATCTAACATCTTTTACTCTTCGGATCTTTTTACTTCTTTGTTGGTTGTGTATTTTATGTTTTAATCGTACTTGAGATATTTTGTTCGTAAAAAAATTAATATATTAACAATTTAAACTTTGTAATGGTGAGGTATTGAAATTATGTGTCTCATATTCGAGTACTTTTATTTATGTATATAAATATAAAATTAGTATCTTTATATATATTTTTAATTATTGAAGTGAATAGTATTTTTTATTGTGATCATTTATTAGATTTAACTTCATAAATAATTTTAATATATCATTACGTGTTTTAGTTATCATTTATTAGGTTAAAAGAATAATTGTTGTTTTTAGAGGTTATAAGTTCGAACATCAGTAATACTAATATATTAATTAAACAATTAATATCAAATAGTAAAGATTATAATCTAAAACAAATACTACTATAAATATCATTAGCTAATTCAAAAAAAATTCACAATTCGCCTATATATTGCTTTCATATTTTCTGCGTCAAGTAATTAACACTCATTCCCGACGCTATTTTCCCCTTGCTTTCAACTCTTAAGGGAAAAATTATTTTATGATTGATTTTATTACATCATTTATGCTTTTAATCATTAAAAAGTAATTAATTAATTTTTATGTTATCTTTTTAAATAATATTTTTTATTTTTTTATTATCATATAAATAAGTAATCGATGATTAAAAGATTAATTAAAAAAATAACATAAAAAATAAAAGTAATTAACTATTTTTAATAATTAGAAATTATAAATAATATGGTAGAACCGATCTCTAAGATAATCTCTCACTGTCTTGTTTTCCAGAAACAAAATCTTTCTTTCTTTCTTTATTGGCAATTTATTTTTTTTTGATAATATCTTTATTGGCAATTTATACTGCAAGAATATGGGACGGTTTTCATAGGAATGTTTATCGAGGTATATATGATAGGATTTGATTCAATTTTTAAAGTATTTAGTTTTTAAATTTATAATATAATGATTGATATTTGATCTAAAAAATTGGATATTCGAATATTTATATAACGGATTATAGATGGGATAATCGGATGTTCATTTATTCAAAAATATTATTTATTTAATTGATTTTTTATATATGAATGTCGTATGTATGAAAATTCATAATTTCAATTATAACGAATAATAAATTATTAAATATAATAAGATTTGAATCTATAATTTTTTTATTTTTTAAAATTTTTGAATATAACAAACACCAAACATCTATAATAAGATTTTAAAATTATTAACAAACATAAAATTTATAAGTTTTTTAAATATTTCAAAATTTAAAATATTATGATCTGTATCAAGTACAAAATATTTAAAATTTGATTGAATATTCAATCTAAAAATAAAAACCATATCATAAATTCGAGTTTTTAAATGAATCAATGGATAATTGAACATAGAGAGGTGTGCATTCAGTTAATTCAATCGGTTAATTCAGTAGGTGTCTGAACGAAATTAACCAAAAATGAATTAACTGAAATTTTTAAAATTTTAACCGTTAAATATCAAACCGAATTACCTTTAATCGAATTAACTAAACCGAAATTATTTTAAAAAAATAAGCCCCGGCCAACTAACGCCACTTGTCCAAGGCTTACCGCCGCCACGGAGCTAGCCTATTATGACCTAGATGGTCTATATATTGGTGCGTCAATTTCCGACATCCCATGTTCTCCTTCTCCGCTTCTGGAAATATTATAACATTGGCTATAAATGGCACGGCCGGCCGGTTGTTGCGACACCGTGGGGTTGTTGAAGAAAGGGCCATGGACTCCAGATGAAGACCGGAAGCTCTTGGCTTATATCCAACAACATGGCTTCGGGAACTGGCGTTTTTTGCCTGAGAAAGCTGGTAGTTATTTGCGCTTTCTTTTGTCTACATTTCGGTTTTTACAGTTGTAGATTGAACTGATTAAACTACTGCTGCTTCTTTTCATCCGGAAAAGGTCTTCAAAGATGTGGAAAGAGCTGCAGACTGAGGTGGATCAATTACCTGAGACCCGATCTCAAGAGGGGGAAATTCAGTTTACAAGAAGAACAAACCATCATCCAGCTCCATGCTTTTCTTGGTAACAGGTAATGTATAGCAGTAGTGTTGGCTTATTTGTTTGAATCATTTCGAGTTCAAACAATTTACGTACCTTTGTTTTGCGAAGGTGGTCGGCCATTGCAGCTCACTTACCCAACCGAACCGATAACGAGATCAAGAACTACTGGAACACACGGATCAAGAAAAGGCTTAACAGCATGGGGATCGATCCCACCACACACAAGCCAAAATCAAACCCTGCCACCGGCACACTGAACCACATGACTCAGTGGGAGAGTGCTCGGCTCGAAGCCGAAGCCAGGTTGGTTAAAGAGTCGAGGAAAATGATTTCATCTTCAAACCCTTTCCCACACCAGAACAGCAGCAGCAGCAGCAACAACAGCAAAGGCTCGGCACCATCGACTAGTAAGTCCGAATGCCTTGACGTTCTCAAAGCATGGCAAAGCGTGGTTACCGGCTTGTTCGCCACCTCCTCCACCACCAACTCGAACCCTTTTATATTCGGGTCGAATCAGAGCTCATTGGGACTAGCCGAGGGTGGTTCATTTACATCCTTTGGAAGAATTGTTGAAAATGAGTTACTGTTGGAATACGATGGATCAAAGTCCCACGTACCGGAATTGAATGAAAGATTTGATAAGTCGACGTCTTTTCATGACTCTACGTATCATTGGACTGGTCCTGCAATGGATGGATCCATCGTAGAGGGATTCTCAGATATTTCCGTGCATGATTTTGACTACCCAATCGAGATGGAGGAGTCTATATCCAATTAACAAAAACCATCAAGCATGAGGGAAACAGATATATCAAAGACCGTGGGAATTGTAATGGAAGATAAATGTAAATTAAAATTATGCATTGTGCTATATTTTTTATTATCATTATTGAATAAGTTTGAATAAGTTTTTTTTAATATAAATAAAAAAAATTATTCGTCCAAAAGTACTAACAAACTGCACAAACAATAAAGAAATCAACCATACAACCAAATAAAGCTATCTATATAATTCCTCAATTTATAGTAAGATTTGAAGAATCAAGTCGCAAATTTTCTCTAGATAACCTCAATCGAACACTTGTCTTTATCAAGAAAACAATGACATTTACCTGCCTTGGTTTACTCCCATGCACTCTACCATTTCGTTTTTGTCAAATGAAATAGAGGTAACAACACCATTCCAACCAAGTGATAACAAGTCAAGAGAATTTTTTCCTTACCATGAATTAGCATCCACTGAACCATACTTTACCAATCATCTAGAGAAGCATTTCTTTGACAAGCTATCATAATTTTTTTCAAATATCTCGAGAGTAAAAATATTCAGTAAATAAATGATTCTTATTCTCAAATAAAAAAATTATTATCCTTTAAATTAAACTTCTGAAAAAATACATAATAAACATCTAAATACTGTAAATTAGACTAATTGATGTTTTTTTAGATTAAATCATATGGTTAAATTGATGCTATACCGTACACTTTGGAAAAATCTACTACCCTCATTCAACAATTATTAGAGACACGTTTTTATGGTGTTCGGACAGTTTCTGGTGCATTGTAAATGCGAGTTAAAGCGATGCGAAGTTAACAGTTGACGTCAGGGCTTGTCCCCCTCCACCCTCTTTCGTGTATCATCAACATTCTAAAGTTAGAGAGATTTGTGTGTCTGATAATCATATACTCAATTATATTTAAAGTTAAATTCAATGAGTGGTTTCAGTAAAAAAAATAATTATATATTTTTCTTAAGAGACATAAATAATTATTTTTCAACTAACTTAAGATTACTAAGAAAACTATATTTAAAGTTGAATTAGATTAGATTTTTAAATAAAAGATAGTTTTTTTCAACGAACCTTACTTGAAAGATAAAAGACATCAAACTTCTTGTCCCTTATTGACTCCAAACTTAACCATAATTTTTATGATTACTGACTATCGAAATTTAATATCAATATATAAACACATAAGTTGAGAATTTATGTTTTATTAGTTAATAAATGAAGGTAAAAGATAAAAGCAGACGCATGCATGTAGGCCTATGATTGTAAAAACATTTAACAGCGAATGCTGAATTGAGCAGAAAGTTGTTAGAGAGAACAACAGTGAGGAAAGGACGCAGCTTTTGTTCTGTAACGCCAAAGGTACCTACTATAAAACTGCAACAAATGCAGAGATTAATGTGGCTGAACAAAAAGTATACAGTCAATGTGATTTTAAAACTTTTGTTTCAAAAATAAATATAAAAGTTCAAAACAAAATATATTTAAACAATGCTCCACTTCAGTTCTAGTCCAAATGCTCCACCTAAAAATATTCATCTAAAGAATGATTGAACAATTGTTAAAAAAGAAAAGTATGTTTGAAAAAGTAATTAAAACAGAATGTACTTTCTGAAGAAGATTGGGGAAGTTCAATTCTCTGTATGGCTATCGACTACCTTAAGTCCCCAACTGATATCTTCACAGTGTCTCACATGTGGAACAAGTTTACCAGTATCGATACCTTTCTTAGCTTTGCAATCGTAAAATGGTGGAGCGTGGAAACAAGGCTCCATCAACATGGCACGAACACAAGGCGGATTTGGGGTGGTTTGATTTTCGGACTTGTAAAGGATCCATGGCTTCAAACCTCCAAGACCCTGAGCCACGTACCCGAATGTAGACCAAGCACTTGTAACCAACACATCAGTCAAACTCAGCAGATACATTTCTGCCAATGCCTTCATGTTGTGCAATGGCTTCTCACTCTGCTGCTGTTCTTCGTGACTCGGCTGATGAAACCCGATTATTTCACCGGTCTTTGTAGGGTGTTCCCAATATATGTTCCTCATGTTCTCATAGTAACCATAAACCAGGGAGGTCATCAAAACAGCTTTCACTTTGGGTTTTTTTGATGGATTCACTGTGAATCCACTTACATCAACTTCAGGCAACAGTTTCTCCCCTATAGTACAAGCTGAAATTTGATCCTTCACATATTGGAACGGGGCGTGCCCTTGATCGAAAATCCTTACTTGGATGCCAAGCCTCTCATCTGCCTTGGACATGTATGCTTTATAGTACCTTGTGATCAGTCCCCACACATGATTTGAAGGGTGAAAAAGATACCTTCCCAAGTGATGAAATATGGTGACCTTGTCGGGAAACATCTTGTTCAGTTCGTCCTCGAAAGATGGCATCAAAAACAGAGACGGGACAAAGTAATTATCTGTTTTAACAATCAACCAAGAGAACTTGTTCAAAAGAGCTTGATCTTCATCACAGAAAAACATCTTATCATAATCATCGTAATCGTGAGTCAAATGGAGATACACATATGATGGCAGTGATCTCATCGAAGCACTAATCTTGTTATCCTTAAGCAAGTTCCCATATGATTCACGAGACTTTTTATCAAAGCCAACAAACTTTTTAATCATAGGGAAATCCAAAGGCAAAAACCATGATCTCTCCGGAAATGGCTCGCAGAACAAATCGGCCATATCCTTTCCACGGTCAACAAGCAACACTCGTTCAGTTAAAAGAGCATAGAGAAACACTGAAGCCAGAGTCAATATTCTGTTCCCCAACCCACTGTAACATACCCAGACAACATACTTACAGTCTGCCGTACCCACATCACGACCAGACTTGAGTTGTTTCACTGCTTCATTGTAGGATTGAGTGTTGGGTCCACAACGTTTATGGAGATCCTCATATTTTCTAAGCTTGGAAACAAGGTATGAAGATGGCTTATAAGCTGAAGTTTTCCGATATAAAACCAACTCGTATCTACTTAAACAAGACTGTTCGTCAAACCCATCAGCAACAAGACCACCAAAAAGTGGATCTTTAGGAATTTCAATGTGTTGAGAGACATCAACTTCTGTACCAACGAATTGAAAACAGATACAAAAACTGAGATTCACATATAACCCAGAATATCTCCAATTTATTAAACAGATTTGCTTATGTTGTCTGGTTAATTTCACCAAACTATCATTAAGATTCATGTACTTCAGACCATTCTCAATCGATCAATTCGGATATAACTAGTTTAATAACACACAATTGCAATAAAATTTCGACTTTTCAAGCCATTCATACACAAGTAATTATAATTCGATTAACATATTTGAATATGCTTCTCCTCAGATTTAAATTATCATTTCACAGTTCAAAGCTAATGTTACAACTCTGAGATTCAATTAAAATGTTTTGAAATTCGGGAGTAACATAAAATTGGATGTGTACCTACTAATGGGGGCGTAGTAACATTGTTGTTACCGTCGGCGAACCTCGTCAAGCGATCGTAGGGTTTGTGGAGGAGGATCAGCGTGAGCACGATGACAACGGATAGAGCCAGAAGGAATCTAAAGAAGCTCTTGGAGAATCGCATAGCGTCGAATCGTGAACTTTTGGGAGGAGAAGAAGACCGTGACGATGACAATGAAGAAAACAGCGATCGTCTCCTATGCAAATTTAGATCCATTCAATAAGAAAAAGAACGGGGAGGGGGAGAAAACGGGAACAAAATATAATTAGAAATTTTACAGCTGGAATCTTTTTTCATTGAATTTTGTGTTAATAAAAGGTGAAGCAAGAACTGTCAAAGATGACCGTGGTTTTGATTGTTGTTTTTACAGTTCTGCCACTCCATTGCCGTGATTCAAGGTGGAGCAGATCGGCTCCGGCCCAACCGTTGCTCGAAGGTTATGCTCCTAGCAAATCAGCTAGGTCTTTTAAGCTACTACTTTCATTCTAAATGAGTTCATAAATATTTTATTTTTTTCTTTAAATTATAACGTCATTTTAAATAATTTTTAAATTTTTTTAAATTCTAATTTAATTATCAAATTATTATTATATGTTAATTATATTTTATATTAATAAATTTGTTATAATTTTTTAAATGTTACTTAAATATCTATATATATTATGTAATAATATAATACAATATACATGATAATTTAAAATAAAAATAAAATGTTTAAAAAGTTTAACGATCAATTTAGAATAAAAGATATAATTTAAGGATAAAATTTAAATATCTAGATATTAATATAATATAAAATAAAAATCATAGGTATATCTAATACATTATGTATATACTTAATATACTGTATACAATATAAAAATTCGTTTAAATTATAATAAATATGCATTATAATATTATAAATAATTAAAATAAATACTATTTATAAACTTAAATAATTTAATTTCTTTATAATTTAACTTTATTCGACTATATCTAACCCATATCAATATGCTGAAATGAAGATTCCGAAGCTGTTGAAAAGTTCCTCTTCAGGTAGTTTTTCTCCCTACTAATAATATCTTCAGCTGAGGCCACTGATGATTATCACAAGTCTAATGATATCAGCCAAAAAACAACCGATAAGAACCTGGAATTCATAAGAAAAATACTAATAATCCAATCACAGCCGGACTCATTGTCATGAAATGCAGCTAAAAGATTAGCACATCATCAACTGTGTTGCCTAAGGGGAAGACACGTGTTGTTGTTCCACCTCATCATAGACATATCTTCACTGTCCAGTAAGGTTGAGAAAGGTGACAGATGATGTAAAAAAGAACAATAAGTAAAACAAAATCTATTTATTGGTTCAGACCACCTCCATGAAAATGTTCTTGATTTCTTGTCACATGTCAGGTGACAGCTCAAGCCTCTCCTCATCATTAGGTGACAGCTCAAGCCTCTCCTCATCATTTTTAGTGCTTCAGAGAAGAAACCGACCTTTGCAACCTATATCTTATTACCCCCCATTGTTGATTTCAGCAAGCACTGGCGCCATTTCTGCAACATAAAAGATGAAATTCAGCAAAGATTTCAAGAGGCAAATGGTGCCTGAGTGGATAGAAGCCTATGTGGATTACGATGGCCTCAAGCATATTTTAAGAGAGATTTTGCATTACAGGCTGAGTAAGCCCCACGAAACACCCATGAGATCCTTGGAGAAGAAGTTATCTCTGCATCGAACTCTCAGCGGTCTACACCGTCATCCGAATGACCCTCGGAGAAACGGAGACGTCGAGAACCAAGTGACCGGTGGCAAAGGGAGAGAGATGGAGGTTGAATTCTTTAGGAGACTTGATGAAGAACTCAACAAGGTCAATACATTTTATAAGGAACAGATAGATGCAGTAATGGATGAATCGGCTTCACTGGAGAAACAACTCGATGCCTTGATTGCTTTGCGGATCAAGGTAAAACAATCTTGTGGTAATGGTTCGAGTTCGAGTCGAGAGTGGTCTGCAATGCCGTTGCGAGAAACCAAGCAGAGTAAGTACTGCAATTAGTATCATCATCATGTAGTTGTTTGCATAGAGGCTAATAAGTAATGATCCTTATGTATCTTTACTGTATGCTAAAGGTATGGATGCAATATTTGAAGTGGAAATGAGTACACAAAATCCTCTAGAAGTATCTTCCAACTCTCTTAGTGGTATGCATCAGATAACAATCTTCATATAGTACTCGAAATTCAAATGAACTATCAGTGTTCGACGAACTTACAATCTTATTCCGAATTCACAGAAAGTGAAACCATGGATGTGATTCTCAATGGGATAAAGCAAGATGATGAATCTGCTACCTCCTCAGAAATCGATACGGTCAAGCAGAGTAATGGTTGCCAGGATGTAGGCAAAAGCTCTGCCAGCCAACAAGATGATCCTCTGGAAATTCTTGAGAAAGTGAAGATCAATAATACCTTTGAATCTCCTCTAGAAACCATAAAAGGTGTTTTCAAGGATTCTAAAGATGGCGAGTTGTGTTTTAAGAAGGACGAACTGAAGAAAGCCGAAGGAAAGCTGAGGGTCGTATTTATCGAGTTCTATCAAAAACTTCGGCATCTAAAGCAATACAGGTGATAAACAACTTCACCATCTCTTAATTTACTATATATATATACATATATAGATGTGTGAATGTATATGTTTTTTGTTATTCACCTGTATGTTTCATATGGCCAAACCAGTTTCATGAGTCTCTCAGCATTATCCAAGATCATAAAATCATACCAAAAGGTCAGTAATCAAATGTTTCCATTAATATCCAGGTTGTATTTAGAAGCTTAAAGAATTTGGAGTTCAAATTAATCCCACTGATGCAGATTACATCAAGAAGGGAAGCAAGATTATACATGAAAAAAATCGACAACTCTTATATCGGAAGCAGCGATGAGGTTTAGTCTCGGTTACCTTACTGACATATTTTATTTTATTGATCATTACCACAGTTAATTTTCCTGATAAAACACCAGAATCGTTCTATTTTAGGTGAATAATCTCTTGGAGAAGGTTGAAGCTACCTTCATCAAACATTTTTCAAATTTGGATATACAAGAAGGCATGAAATCATTGAGACCAATAACTAAGAAAGAGAAACACAGTGTAACATTCTGGTGTGGTAAGTGTCAGCTTCACTCATTGCTTGATTAGTAAAATTTAAGAATCTCTTTTGAATTTAAAGCCTTGATCTGTTAATCGTTGTTGTCTTGTCGTCTTCAGGTTGTTTTTCCGGTTTTTCAATTGCATTGCTCATTGCTGTGATTTTGAGAATCGAAACCAAGAAGCTAATGGAGAAGGAGCAGGGTGCGTCCTACATGGTTAACATTTTCCCACTTTACAGGCAAATAAAGAAATTACTTCCGAATATTCAAATTCCTTCTAGCATTTAAACTATTTTACTCCCATCTTATACTATTTTGCTCCTTACTTGAATATCTTTGCAGTTTTTTTGGATATATTGTCCTGCAGATGCTTACATATGCTGCAGACATATACTTTTGGAAACGTTATCGAATCAACTATCCATTTATCTTTGGTTTGAAGCGGGGAACCGAGTTAAGCTATCGAGAAGTGATCCTCCTTGGTACAGGTCTTGCAGTACTTGCATTAAGTTGTTTCCTGGGAAACTTGTACTTAGATTTGGGCTCCAAAACTCAGAATTTGAAGACATTAACTGGACTTTTCCCTCTGGGCTTAGTTGCAGTAAGATTTTAGAACTATATATATATTGTATTAAGAAGTGACTCATTATACTTGCTTAAACTGCATCCCCTGATTTCTCTTCTACATTGCAGATTGTTCTGATCATTCTGTTTTGTCCTTTCAACATCGCATATCCCTCGACTCGTTTCTTCTTTATTAAATTCTTATTTCGCTGCCTTTGCGCACCACTTTACAAGGTAACCAAATGGAGAAAAAAATATTTGGATTTGAGGATATGGCAACTGAAATAGTCTTGGATCTCAATTTTGTTCATCTCCCTGCAGGTTACACTTCCCGATTTCTTCTTGGCAGATCATCTTACCAGCCAGGTTTCTTGTTGTATTTATGGATTCAATCTAAGTATAAACGAAAATGCATAGTTTAGATAATGTTCCCGATCTTCTCATCTCAGATCCAAGCTATAAGGAGTCTCGACCTTTATATTTGCTACTATGGTTTAGGAGAACGCTCCCAACGACAAAGCAAATGCCATGGCCACGGTGTTTACAATGCTCTTTATTTCGTCATTGCAGTGATACCATACTGGCTACGTTTCTTGCAGGTATTAGTCCATCTTCCTCTCTTGTTCTGCATTTTCTAAACATTCATACCAACAGATTCATTCACCGGTGGTTTTTGTAGAGCATTCGACGCTGGGTCGAGGAAAAAGAAGCAATGCATGGATACAATAGTATAAACTACATCTTGACAATTGTTGCTGTTATCATTAGAGGTATTTTTGAACTAAAGAAGGGAATGGTTTGGATGGTGTTGGCCCTGGTAAGTTCGGCTGTTGCAATCGTAACCAGTACATATTGGGATATCGTCGTCGACTGGGGACTTTTACGGAGGCATTCTAAGAATCCTTACCTGAGAGATAAACTTCTAGTTCCATACAAAAGTGTCTACTTTGCAGCAATGGTAATACTAGTACCGATCTTATCATCGAACATCTTCGATCGGTGATGATACTAATAACTGCATGTTTTGGTTCGTAACAGGCTCTGGATACTGTGTTGAGAGTTAGTTGGATGCAATTGGTATTCGAATTGAACCTGCATTCACTTCATAGGATGGCAATTACAACTGTTGTTTCTTGTCTGGAAATCATTCGTCGCGGTATATGGAGCTTCTTCAGGTACTGGAACCACTCTAGTTTCGTGCAATATCCTTTACCATTGTCTGAAAACTACTTGTCATCATGTCTGAAAATCCTGTGTTCTAATCATTTAGGTTGGAGAATGAACACTTGAACAACGTCGGCATGTATCGAGCATTCAAATCGGTTCCGCTTCCTTTCAATTATGATGAGGATGTAGAGGAATCAAGCAAGGATGATTAAGCTTTAAGCACCTTCGACATCTGCATCCAGGGGATTTCTTAGAACCAGGCAAGGCAAACCTGAACCTGAATCCGAAACCAAATTCGATCCGATCCGAAACCAGTTCTTGGAAAGCTATTGTGTCTGTTATTTTCTTTGCTTTAATACAGAAAAGGGCTTTTGTCACTAATGCTAATTAATGCACTTTCTGGATGATTAATTATGATTTTTTTTATAATTAAGTGACCAAAACAGAATATTAAATGTTGGATGGTTAACAATGGAGTTTATCAAATAAATAAGGGTCAAACATGTCAAAATCATAGTTTGAGGGAATAAGTCAATAAAAGAAAAAACTTCTAAAGGGTTTTAGGAGGTTTTAAATTTAAACTACTCTGCTTCTTTCAACAGCAAGGCCTTAGTGTTTCACACAAACTCTTTAACTCGGCATTTCGATCCGATTTCAACTCACCGAATCCTTCAATGTCGTCTCCAAATCTGGAATCCTTGGATCCCCAAGCCCATACAGATCATTCAGATCATTCAACCCGAGACCACAACCCGGTTGACCCAGAGCCTGATCGACTCGACGGCGATTTATCGAATTCAGGAGGGGAAGAAGAAGAAGAAGAAGAAGGAGAGTGTGGGTTTTGCTTGTTCATGAAAGCCGGAGGCTGCAAGGAAAGCTTCGTGGCTTGGGAAAATTGCGTGGACGAAGCCGAGAAGAACGACGATGATATCGCCGCCAAATGCATGGAAGTAACAGCTGCTCTGAGGAGGTGCATGGAGGATCACGCCGATTACTATGAACCGATATTGAGAGCGGAGAAGGCTGCCCGCGAAGAAGCCATTAAGGAGTTGGAAAAGGAAAAGGCAGCTAAAGAAGAGTCTGAGCAAAATTTGGAATCCAAGAAGAATTTGAGGAAAATTGAGGTGTCTGCTTTTATTATTCCCCCTCCCCTTTTGGGGTTTTGAATTTTAATTGATTTTAGTGGTGAATTCATGAATTGGGCCATTTTTATGGCAAAGGATGTACTTTTTTTGGGTACTGGTTTATTTTTTTTAAAGAATGTTGAATATAGAGGAAAGGTTGAAAATTCACGAGAAATGTAAAATAATGATGGTGATTAGTCACTAAAGCAAGTATTTTTTTTTTCTTCTATGAATTGTCTGTTTATTTAGATTACTTCTAACATTGCTAGCAGAACTTTAGACATGATTGGTTTATGTGATTTAGTAACTTTGAAATTCTAATGTTAGAAATGATCTTTGAGGTTGCTGACTATTCACTGGCTGGTTCAATTTTGCACCCTGAGTTGCTTGAAAGAATGATCTTTCTACATGTTCTGGGTAGTCAATGGCTCTTTTATTGCTTTCCAAGAACACTCAATGCCTTACTGATTTTTGCCACTGGTTGATTCAAGTTTTGATCATGAATTGTTTGAAAGAACAATCTTACATGCTAGGATTAGCCAATGACTCTTATATAGTGACCTTATTGATTTTAGTCACGGGATAATTCAAGTTTTGACCAGGAATTGTTTGAAACGACAATCTTTCTACATGCTCTGGTTAGCCAATGACTCTTAAATGGCTTTCCAAGAACACTACAGGCCTTAACTTTGTTGATTTTAGTCACTGGCTGATTCATGTTTTGACCCTGAATTGTTGAAACAACAATCTTTCTTCATACTCTGGGTAGCCGGTGACTCTTTTGTAGCTCTCCAAGAACACTCAAACCCTTGTCGACTACAAGGTACATACGTTATCCCATTCTTCAGTTAAAAGAAAGTAAATGAGCCTGATTTTATTCAACCTTTCAAGAACTGAATAAGTGTTTTGAATGTTTTTGTAATGCACTGTGTGAATCCTTATACAGAGGAGTTACAAGGAAATGATTCCATTTTGTCGTGTTTATTCAAATGCGTTCTAATTCAAGTTTTGCTTATTGTAGCAGTTAAATCTTCAGCTGTTTCAGTCTGCAACACAAGACAAGAGAGTAGAGACCCACGGGGTGCACATCTTACATTGGTTGGTTTTATGTTTCCTTCAGTTTTTTTATTGACTGGATACAATGCAAGTCAGTGATCAAATGTTTGCGAACCTGAGTATGATCAGTTAATGTATGGTTGCAGTCGGCAATATATGATGATAATGGTGGCTATCAGTACGAATATGCCTCTTCTTGTTGGTATGCAGAAATCTAATATGAAAAGCACCCCGTCTTCTATTATATACGTGGAGTGTGTTAGTACATGGTAATTTATGGTATTGCTGAAATCCTTGAATGAAGCAAGCGTGTGATACACATCCATCAATGTTCATGGCGCCAAAACCCTGGTCCGTAGTGACCCTGCAAACGTGTGCTATGATACTGTGATGAGCACAAACTTTGGCAATTATCCCATAGGGTTGAAATGGAAGGGGCATATGGATGTTTTCGGAGACCCCTTTTCAGTGCTGATCTGGAAGAGTGGGAGCATGAAAGAAAACTTGTAAGCTGTTTCCTTAGTCACCACAAATTCCATGAGGCAGCGACAAAGATTGATTGTGACAGAATACAAGACAGGGCTCACCCATGTCCTTACTCCAACATATCTCTGAACATGATTTAGTTGTCGACCTTCAAGATTTGTTCATAAAACACATCCTCGACATCACTTGAATTAAGTCCATCGGCTACAATCGCAACTCTCTGAGCATCAAATCTTGAAAAGATCCGTTCTCCCAAGCTTTGGAAGATGTTTTGTGAACTGGCTTTTTACTCGTTTTCTAATGCCCCGTAGTTTGTGGAAGTTACATAGGTGGCTAGCAATCGGAATAGAAAAGGAACTTAAACATGCCTGGGAAATCGTTGATCGTGTCTTTGCAGATTGTGTATCTAAGAAAGATGAGGATGGCTTCAGTTACCAAGCTAAAATCATGCATATTATGCGAAACATTGACTGTACCCACCGGGGGGCGGGGGAGTGCTATCGTGAACAGCTGTTGAAGCCAACACACACCCGAGCAGCCATATGATCGATATGGATCACCGAGCAGTAGCATGAAGAGATTAAATGTGTGCCAAGTCACCAATTCCCGGCATTCATCGGGGCCAATGATTTGTCTAGGGAAGGAATTAGCTTTTACGATGATGAAGGCAACGATGAGATACTGAAGCATCACCTTGCTGAGCCCAAGAATAGTGGTCTTGCCCATGACCATGGACTCATGGCTAGGATCAGTAACAGACGGACTTGATTGATTTCATATGCATGCTGCTCATCTCTCATCTATTGTGAATTTGGTTGTGATTTCAGCTGGTTTTTATAACATAAGGAGCTGCTCTTTTTCTAAACAACGATCATGCAGATTAAAAGGCTAATAAAATTATATTAATATCTGTATCAAAGCAGTTATATTTATGGATTATTCGTTTTATTATAAAATTTATTCGGACTCACTCCGACTTGGATTAAAAATTATTTTATTCAAACCTAGCAATTTAATGTTGTAAAATTAAATTAGAGGAGTCAATTTTAGTTTTAGTTTGATATTATCTAGATATCTCTAATTTGTAAATTAAAAAATATTCTATTTTTATATATTGTATCATTAATATACTGGTCGAACTCAGCTCAATTTAAAGACTGAGCAGCGATATGTAAATAAACATGCCCCAGCCCCCATGGATTGAATGTTAAGACAGATCTGGGATTTTATTTTAGGACAAAGCGAAGCCTAAGCCTAAAGTATTCACACTTTACGTGTCTGTTCCAATCCTATCCCACCACGTTGCATTTGTAACTTCGATCTCTTACTTATTAGGTATTTTCTCCAATTTTAATATATTAATTTTCCCAATCTCTTCCTCCTCATCTTCTTCTTGCATGCACTGATATTTGCTTTCTCCGTTTGTTGAATCGAAGCGACGCCGTTGACCATGATTCTACGATCGGTTCTGGTCCTGGTTCTGTTGGTCGGGATTTTATTCCCTGCATCTGAATCTTTACGGTTTGAGCTGCAATCAAGTCAAACCAAATGCATCGCCGAAGACATCAAAAGCAATTCAATGACTGTCGGAAAGTACCACGTTGTTAAACCCAACGAAGATCACCCCTTGCCTGATTCTCACAAGCTCTCCGTCAGGGTATTAAAAAAACAATCTTTTTTGTTTATTTTGGACTTTGAATTCTGTGAGCAATACTTGAGTTTTAGCTGTAATTTTTTTGTAGGTAACGTCGTCGTATGGGAACAATTTTCACTCGGCGGAAAAGGTGGAGAGTGGACAATTTGCATTCACAGCGGCGGAGCAAGGAGATTACACGGCTTGCTTTTGGGTGCCAGAGCATTCGCCGCAGATCACGGTGACAGTTGATTTTGATTGGAGGACTGGTGTCCACGCTAAGGATTGGACTAACGTTGCCAAGAAAGGCCAAGTCGATGTAAGTATTTCAATCCCGAAAAGATGATCCTTTTTTCATTAATTTGTTGTTTTTAGTTTAGGGTTTAACTTTCCATAATATAATAATCCTATACGTGTGTGTTTACAGCTAGAATTTGACAGAAAGTTTTGTATTGTAAAAGGGTGTCTTCTCCTTGTTCTTTGTCAGTGTAACAAAAGATTCAATTAGGTTGCTTGTTGTAGTTCAAAGTGTTGAAAGCTAAGTAGATTTATTCTAGTTGTCATTAGAATCATCTTGGTGTCTTAGGGAAAATTACTACTTTTGCTCCATGGTCAAGGTTTTTTTTATCTTCGATATTTCATCAGATTGTCGATCTTCGCTTAGCATTAGATGTTGGTTTATGAAGTTCACTAGGCCGGTCTCAATGCTCTTGTGTGGAGGATATAGTTTAAGATGCTGATCCTTAACCGGGGATTATACTATTTGAATAAAAGTACTGGTTTTTATCTCTGATTCGAATGCTAGACAAAGAAAAGAAAAGCCCTATCATTTTTTCTTTTCACTTCTACCAGGCAATGGAACTGGAGCTGAAGAATCTGCTTGATACCGTTCAATCCATTCACGAGGAAATGTTTTATTTGCGGGAAAGGTAAGGAAAACATCTTCTCTGTTGTTGCATCACTATTCTTCCACTAGAAGATTTAATCTTATTTCTTCACTCACTGTTTTGGGTTCTGCATATGATTGTTGATTTCCAGAGAAGAAGAAATGCAGGAGCTGAACAAAGCTACGACCTCCAAAATGTTCTGGCTGTCGTTCCTCTCGCTGTTCCTTTGCCTATCGGTAGCCGGACTACAATTTTGGCACTTGAAATCCTTCTTCGAGAAGAAGAAGCTCATTTAAACTCGTAAGTCCGTAGTTTTTCAGTTTTCATGTACTGGTGCTAGATATTTTGACATAGATCTTTGTTGCTACCTTTAATAAGGATGAAGTTTGGGGAGGGAGAGACTAGAGAGTGAGGTAGTGGGGCTACAAAATGGCAAGCTTGCTAGTTGTTATTGCTACCTATGTATTCATACCCTTGATTTTTAATGAAATATTTATATCTAGCAAATACTCGAACATGCTCGAATTTGGATAATATGATCTTGTAAATATACGAAAAATATTGGATGTATACTGATATCCCTAGCTGTATTTATCGAATCTATTTATACATACCATGGAATGTACATCATCGATTCATCAAACCTTGACTGTTATGTATTGAATGTATGTCAATGATGATTTGTGGATACATTTTCCCTAAATCTTTTCAAGCCTCTTGAGAATATCCAAGAAAGAAGGTCTTTGGTTCATGTCAGCAGCCCAACATTTCTCTGTTAAGCTAAGAAAAGATTCAAGAAGAAAATAATTAGTAATTCCACTTGTTTAGGCTAAAAGCATTTCTCTGTCAAGTAACTCTCTGGTTAGGTAATGCATGCTTCACAATTTCGTGTGAAGTAGAAAACTTTAAGTGATGGCTTACTCTCTCAGTTCAGGGGTGTATGATTTTGAACGGAAAGGAGGTCGGTGTCCTGCTGCGGCGTACTTGGCTGCTTCGTAAGGCTCGTAATTGGAGAATGGTGGATCTCCTTCAAGCATCTGCTCCAAGTAACAGCGTCATACTCATATGTTTAGAGCTAGTCTCGAATAATGTGTCGATATCGTCTCGGTGGAGTAAGAAGATTACCTCGTAAAGTATCATTGCGAAAGAGAAAACATCAACTTTTTTATCATATTTCCGGTGCTTGAAAACTTCAGGAGCCATATATCGATCTATTTGAAATACAGGTAAATAACCTAAGAATCCGGGGATCTTAACTTATCCAAAGGAAATATAAGTAGACACTTACAACTCCCCGTTTCGCCAGTCATCTTGTAGACATCATGACAGTGTTGAACCTTGATGAGCTTGCTCAGGCCAAAGTCTCCAACTTTCAAATGTTCAGCACTGGTGTTGACCAAAAGCACATTCCTGAAGTAAAAAGAAATGAATTTCTTAACATGAAAAGGTCGGTGCGCTTAAAATATTCTACCATGGAAGATAAAGGAAAAGCAATCATAGGAAATGGGTAATTTTTCGTGTTTTCAGAAGAAGGCTGAGTTCATCAAGCATTCCAAATTTGAAAACAAATTCCCACTACATAACCCCGCAGTCGATGAAATGCATAGAGCCTTGAACCAACAACTAATAGAAGAAAACCAGGACTACTTGCACAGCAAAACTGAAATAGAAATTGACTTGCCTTGGTTTTAGATCTCTATGAATTATGACATTGGGCTCATTGTGAAGATAAGCCATACCTCTGACCACAATATATAAAATTGGTATTAGCAAAATAGTCATACATGTGAAAGAAGTAAATGCAATCACACAGCAAATGCATATTCTACAGAGTAACTCCCTGTCCAAAGGACGTGAAGTTGGTAAATTCCAAAGAAAAATAATGATTTTGTTCTACTTGAAAAAAAAACATGATTTATGGTACAATTCTAAGCTATATTTACTTAAATTTGGGCGTGAGTGTTAAATATGAGTATGTATCTTTAGATTTTATGTCTCCGTATCCTTGTGCCAAATACTAGTGTCAAACACGGATAGTTTAAAAAGTTGAAGAGTGCAATAAACATAGGTTCTGTATTTTCTCTCTTTTTCTCCAAGTTTTACATGGGTGCAAAAGCAGGACATATTGACAAAGAGCTACACCTACTATACAACTTAAAAATAGAAGCATTCTTGTATACCTTGCTATGTCCAATGCGAAGTTGATAGCTGTTGATGCACTAAGCGAACCTTTTTCCTTGAGATGCTGGTGAAGATCACCCTGTAATTACACACAGGGTAGTTAAAGTAAAATTGAAGTTTCAAAATAGAATAAACGACTTAGAGATTGGATTGAGAAACATATATCTATTCATATACCCCTCTCAAATACTCAGTAATCAACATAAGAGGCTTCTTGTCGGTGACAGCTCCAAGAAATTGAACTACATTAGGATGGCGGAGCTTTACAAGCACCTTTACTTCATGCCGGAAATCCTGACTGAACCGACAGAGCAGAAAACACAGAATCGTATTATAAATTAAGTAAAAAATCAGGGTAGATGGGAAATTAATCATGATACAGAGAGCATCAGAGTAAACTTTCATGGGAAAGAGTTTGGGAAGTGAATAATAGAGATACATTTATAACATTGTAGGCTTACATAACCAGTTTATCATCTGAAAGTGATGGAAGAATGCGTTTAACAGCTACAGGGGTTCCTCGCCAACTGGCCTTTAAAATCTCACCAAATGAACCCTGGAAGAAAGGGATATAATCAGAAAAAACACATTCCGGATCCTATAAAAAGTATAATCTAGCAGCTTATATAAGAACTAAAGTTCCAGACAGACAAATAATTTACACAAAAGAAACGCACCAACAATTTAAAGAAGTTTGATAGCTAATTCAAACTTATATTAGCCCAAAGAAACATTTCCTCAGATATGAGCTTATAATAAATCTTTCTATAAGCAGAAAAGGGCGTATGCCTTCAACCATCTCTGTTTACAGGGAGATGAGATCATTCTTCTAGAGACGATTCATGAAAAGGGTCAACTTTAATGTAGTTGTCCATTACGATTGTCAAATTCAGACAGTCAATCTTGATTTCATTAAAGAGTTGTCATCTTTCCAGGGAGATGATTACCATTATGCGAATCACAAGGTCTTTTATCATATTCTTTATTGGCAAACACCACACATCTGCATCCATGATAAACACTCTCGGATTTAACTAACAATCACATGCACTTCTGACCCAAAAAATGATGGAAGACATTAAATCTCAGTTTTGATAAGAGTTAACGTTTTGCTTGATCAGGAGTGAAAGGAGGACGGAAAGGGTTTTAATCTGGTGGTTAAGCTACAAAGTTCGAATGTGGTTATGAATTCCAACCATAAGAAAAAAAATTGCTCAGTTTCTCATTTTACATTCTTCTTACAGGTAAAGCCTGAAATCAAAGTAGATCTATGACATTTCGTACTTAAAACAATTTGCTTGCATGACCATCAAGCTTTGCTCTGCAAGTTAAAAACATTAGGAAATTGAAATCACACCTTTCCTATGATATTTGAACTAGAGAAGTCCAGCTCAGAAGGATCAATTTCCCAGTCACACTTGTTTGGTAGAGGCGGCAGAACTGGATTTGGTTCAAAATGGCTTCCACTTTGTCCCTGCAGCAATTAAAATTTTAACTTTTATCCCCCAAAAGCAGTTAAAATGCAAAACAAACAAGCTCTAAATCTTAATAATGTTTCCCTCTAATAAACATTTCCAACTAGCTCCAAAATAAAAATGCATCAGATCACAAGAGATAATTAACAAGCATTATTAAGAGGCGAAAGCAGAGTGCATATCCCGCCATTAATCGTCCATCATACTATTAAGAGTTATTATAACGAAAAATGAAAAACAGCAGACCAGATTTCGAAATTACGTAAGATAATCCACCATATGATTTTAACAGCTCGATCATAGTATGTTTCTTAGCTCCTTCTGCATCAGCTAAAGGCTATCATCATCAAACAAACAATAAATTCAACGAAACTTCAGGGGAAATCCAAAAACAAAATATATGTAGAAACGGTTAAAAGTTTAGACAATAAAAGAAAAAGGCCTTTAAAGTGGCACCGTATTCTTCCAGCGATCTTGAGAATTGACATCGGCGCCATGTTCAAGGAGGCACTTGGCGACATCGATCCATCCGTGGAGTGAAGCGACATGGAGAGGAGTACGGTTGTCGTAGTCCCTAGCATGGACCAAAGACTCTTCTTCCTCTAGAAGCTTACGCACAGCGCCGGTGTCGTTTTGATGAGCGTGCCATAAGATCATCGAAGTCCGGCTCACTCTCGCCTTCTCTTTTTTCTTATCGGTCGACGTTGTCGAGCTCCCTTTCCCGGTCGTTCCACGCGCCGTCGATTCTGCGTAAGATGTGTCCGAGTTCATGCTCAACGATTTATCCGAATAATGGGAGTCTAATCGGAAAATGATTTCTATGGCTTATAATTTCTGGTATAGTTTGGGAAAAGTTTGTTGTAATAGAAAAGTCAATGTAAATAAATAAGAAACAAAACTGATTCTATTTTTCAGCTTTTCTACTAAAAATAGAAGCCATGTTTTACTTAAATTATTCTCTCATTTTTATTTTTTATTTTAATCATGTGCCTAGTTCTAATTAGTTTTTACAATAATTTATGATGAAAAAATTGGTACTTGAAATATAATAAAAATAGATATTGAAAACTATAAGTATACTTCAAGAAGTTTTTTTTTTATAATACATACTATTTAAAATTATATTTAAGAATATTAATCTTAAATTAGTTTTTATTGATTTAATAAAAAATTATATATTGAATATTATTTTCATTCTTCATGTTTGTTTTATTTTGTATATCTGAAACTATATTTTTTAAAAAATATATTTTATTTTTTATTTTAAAATAAAAAAATGAGTTTTAAATTAGTTTAAAGTTCAATTTCCCATGGTTCTTGTGCACGTTAACCTGTTATAGTACAGAGAACTCAAAGTGAACTGGAAAGATATGGTGTTCGGATTTTTCATCAACTTAAACTATTCGATTTATATTTTACACAGAAATTTAGGTAAAATCTGATCATATTCGTATCAGATATGTACTCATATTCGACACTTATACGAGAGTTAGCTCAGATGTTCCAATATATCATGTATCTTCAGAGTCAGATCAGAATATAAAAGCAAGTAGGACAGGAAATTAAAAAAAAAAAACTATATTACATTAATTGTTGAATATGCATTTATATTGAATCAAATTATTTGTATCGTCTATATTGTTTTATTCCATGGCTAGTAGACCACAAGAAATTTTATGCACCTGAACCATGTATGTCTTTGGAAGATCATCTTTAGCATATCATGAGCTGCAAAACCCTTCTGGCAGGAGTTTAATGAAACAACAACAAAATACTCGTCACCAGTACTCTGAGTATGTTGTATTCTCGTCAGGAACTCGATAAATATTAGCCGATAACATAACAGTGGACATAATGATGTCGTTGAACAGAAAACGCCAGTGGAGGCGGTTATGGTGTTTCCAACATCGATTGACATTCACCGTCTGAGTTTTCCATAGTGTAGGATCTGCAACTGAAGTAGAAAACAGTACTCATCATGGAGTCGACAAGCACGACGAATGAATACATTATGACCAACAACGGCCCTTCCCAGATCCTAGAAGACCCATCTCCATAACTCAATGCCTTTACCCTGTGTTCAAACAACCCTTCCACAACTGCTAAACCGATTGTAGATCCGAGAAATATCAAAAGACCAACTTGAGTCTGCCCTTTGATTAGAACACTAGCCCGAAGCATTGCCTGCGGTCCCGAAACTTCTTCCAACACACAGATTACAATTCCGATACTGCAGACAACAATTGCATACGCAAAAACAACTGAGAACACTAGCCCCATCAGTATCACCGCATACACGATGAAATCGGGGGTAAAGCCAATAACAGAAAGTAAGCTACATGCCGCAACAAGGAAAACAAAGAAAGTTGTCACACAGGCAACAATAACCATACACATCCACACATATGTGAAAACTAGCCGCCTCCAAAACTTCAGAATGATCCCGAAAAACTTCAAAGCATCGCCCGATTTCCTCGAATAAGTACAGTCTACACAATAAACCACCGCGGCCTTCGATAACAAAGACAATGTAATGAATAAAGGGAAGCACATTGCCGAAGAAACAGCCGACTCCGCAAACCTATGCGACGACTGTTTGATAAAAGGCCTCAATGGGAGTCCACAGGTTTTGGCAACTAACAAAAGCCTAACAGTTAATCTCTTCACAACGGAATGATCAACTAACAAATTTGACATAAAAACAGCAGATACTGGGCAAATTAACAAAGCTGCAATGATCATAAAACCGGGGAAATTGTACCGTAAAATCCTAACAGTTTCTCTTAAGATCTGTAAAGCATTCATCGAATGGAATTCGTGGCTACCACCACTAATATCATGGGATGATTCTAGCTCAAAATTTTCTTTATGGGTTTCCTTGAATCCTTCTTTATCTAAATGTTCTGATCTCATTCGTACGCTAACAGTTTCCATTTTAATTAAAAACCCAGAAAAAATATCGAACCCAGCAGCTAAATAAACATTGGGAATTACAGAAAACCAAAGATCTGAAGGACCAACCTTTGTAATTCCTGGGAGACACGAGGAAAACACAATGAAAAAGACTCAAATAAGGGATCGAAAGTGAAAAGGCAAGAAGGTTGTGGGATTGGAGGGAAATTCTCGAGTGTTAAAAAATGTCTTACGGAAGAAGAAAGGTTATAAAACGTACGGATTTGGATTATATAGCTTTAAAGCTGCCATTTCTCGAGGTGTTATAATGCTATGGCGCCGGCGTTCGTTAGTCTGTAACAGATTGAAACTGGGCTTCTTTCATTTGGGGGATTGTTCAAGATTGAAAGTATCTGCCGTGGAAGAAACTATGTTTTTGGCAAGTGACCGCCATTTTTGGAATTTTGGGCAAAGAACTTTAAAAAAATGGACTTCTGTTTAAGGATTTATATTCCATAGGTGGAAACAAAAAGTTTGGTTTAAGGGTCTGATTTAATCGGTAAAGTTTAAAATTCAGGGATTGTATTATATTTTAAATTTTAAATTTAAAATTTAAAATATAATTTTATAATATTATAATTAAAATTTTAATTTATAATTTTAAATTTTAAATTTTTACACTTAAATTTTAAATATTAAATTATATTTTAAATATAAATTTGAATCAATTAGTGTTGTATGTTTAGTTTTGGTAGGTAAATCACCATTAAAAATTATATATATATAATATCTTGAACCTAAAATCAGCTTAAACAAAACTAAATTATTTACTAATTTAACTAATTTTTATTGATATTAAAAAATAAATTTTAAAAATATATAATTAATAATAAATATTAAAAAACAAACCCATAATAATATATAAGTATTTTAAAAATAAATCTCTTATAATAAATATTAATAAAAATTTAAACTTCTAATAAAATATTAAAAAATAACTTTTAATAATAAATAGTAAAAATTAAATTTAAAAGTAAACTTTTAATAACTAATATTGAAGAAAAAACACTAATACTAATAAAACTTTAATTAAGTACATAAGATCCACTAATATCTATACTTTTTTTTATCAAACTAATATTTAAACTAAATACCTTTGCCTTATTTTTTTAATAGTTAACTAGGGGAGGTGGAGTTCTGTACTGCGTCATTAAATTTCCAGCAGTTGTATTTATTCCTAATTATGGATATTAAACCCTACACGTCCTTAACTTGGGAACAAGTGGATTAAGGAGATAGTAGACACGCTATTTGATGTAAAGATAGTATAAATTATATAGAGTATTAGTGAAGTAGATAATATGACATAAAAATTATTATTTGATTTTGTGAAATAAAATAAATATAATATCTAGTGTCTTAATTATAATATTATAATTAAATTATTTTTAAAAATAGGTTACTACATCATTAAAACTAAAACATAAATTTTTAATATAATATTTAACAATTAATATAACTTAAAATGTAATTGTCACGGGACAACATGCCCTCGTCACAGTTATTCACCCTGCCTATTCATGAGTGTTTGGTGTAAAATCAAACAATTAAATGGTCATTCTGATATCACTTGTTATTAGGTCTCCTAAGATCCCAAGATCCCAAAATCAAACAAGATCCTCTTCCTAAAAAACATGTCTAATAGAATGTGTAGTACTACCATTTACATATCCCAAGATCTTCCTTTTTTTTCGATGTGGGATTAATATATATTGACTTTTTCAGACGTGATATAATTCACCTAAAAATAATAATTTTTTAAAAGTCAATGTTTTTGAATATGTAGATTAACGTACGTTAAAATAAGCTTAAAAAAAAAAAAAATTATTAGGTAAACTATGTTTATCACGTCATCTGTGATCTTAATTAATCAGGATCGTTTATTTTAATTTTTTTAAGATAAATTATTACCTTTTTTTATATGTAATTAATAGATGAACATTTATTAGATAATTATTTTAAAATAAATAATTTTAATTATTTAAATCATGAATAACACGGTAAAAATAATTCTCGTAATAATTGCTAAAAAAATAGATCGAAAGAGAAGGAACGAGTCCTAATTGGGTTATCTTGCGCGTATCCTGACATTCACATAAGTTGAATCAGACTTTTCTCAAAAACATTTTTCTAAGTTCCATTATAAGCATTAAGCAATCATCTCCTTAGATTTACCACAAACCATCTCCGCCTCCACCTTCCGCAATTCCTCTCTCTCCCCCATCTTTTTCCCCTTAGTCTTCTTTCAAGTCTTCCCCATTAAAACCCTTATCTACAATCTCCTCTACACCCTCACCATCCCCATACTCTCCCTCTTCGCCGCCGGTTCCACCATCTACAGTGTTTTTTACGTCTTTCACGGTCGACCACTCAAGCTTTCATCCTCTATCAAGTCAGCTTTCACTTCCTTCTTCCCTCTCCTCTCAACCTGGCTTGTAACCCAACTCATCATTTCTGGGATCGGTTTAATTCTGGGTTTAACCTTTTTTCTCATTATTCAAAGCAACCCAAGTTGATTACTCTTCAGCTTATTTCATTCTCCTTTGCCTTTCTTACATGATCTGTCTCGTGTTTATCGTGGTTTATGTACAAGTGAAGTGGATATTTGCTTATGCTATCGTCGTGGTTGACTCAAGCTGGGGACTTGAACCTTTAAAACGAAGCCAAGCATTGGTTAAAGGAAGTAAAAGGGTTGCTCTCAAGATTATACTGTTTTTTGGTTTCTTCTGTTGTCTTGGCTCGATGTTAAGATTGGTTGAATCAGTCAGTGATCTTCGTCCCTCTTTTATTCAGCTCGTCACCATTCCCGCTGCCTCCTCCTACCCGTTGTTTATGTTTTATAATCTGTTAGTGAATACGGTTTTGTATATGACTTCCAAGACTCCGCAGGAAGACTTTGCAGGAGAGTATGTAAGTTTACCTTCTGGTGACGTTGTTTCGATCGTTTAAGCTTTGATGAAATCAATAGTAGAATTTTCAGTTTCCTTTTGTTGTTTCTGTTTCATTTATTGTAAGAAAGCCAAGTCACTTTGAGATTTCATAAAATTCTACGTGTTGTCCCTGTGCAGTATTTTCTCCGGATGTTAACTTACCAATAGAAATAGAATAGCAGAAACCCTGAGAGTTAATAAAAGACCCAACACTTTTCGATTTCCTGTATTCTTGTCAGCGGATCACTTCATGCACAATCACCCTAGCTTTATCATCGCTTACTGTAAACTTGTTCATGTCAATTTAAGATCTCTATGGTTGCTGTGATAACAGCTCATAGTTCAACATTTTAGAGGGAAAATACATGAATCAGAGAACAGCAGGAAAAGACGATACTAATAAATGAAAGGAGCAAAATTTATAAGATATGTACATCGAAATGTATGAGTTCAATCGGGTACAGAATTTTTTTGGTTCATTTGGGGTCTAATAGGTTCAAGATTACTCAAATATATGCTCTACCATTATTGTTTATTAATTTTATGATGGGTGAGTTTTTTAAAATTCTAAAATTATAATTAAAATAAGTAAAGTTAACGCATTTGAAAAAAAATCAAAATTATCGTAAAATTTTAAATAATCCTAAAATACTTTTAGATGTGTATAGATTAAACATTTTTCTTATTATTAACCCATAATGATATAATCATTTAGATGTGAATTGTTACATTTTGTTTTTTTATTATAACAAAATTTTGATCTTTTAAAAATGATAAAAAAAAACAGTTGGACTATGAACCATTGAACCTGATTATTTCTTTATAGATCATTTCTACTGTCCTTTGTTTGTTTCCCAATACGACCTTTGTTTGCTCCCTAGGCCTCCTGTTGGCATTTCCATTAAAATTATATTCTTCTTTATTACACCCGAATGAGTCCATCCTTTATTTGGTAGATGTACAGACTACAGAGAGTACAAACTTGAAGGACAAAGCATGCCTTGGTTGCATTCCTTTCATTGAGTCGATGATTCTTTAAATAAAAATATTTCAATTAGTATTTTTAAAAAAACTATTTTTTAATAAATGTGCCGGAATTTATCCAACAAAACCAAGGAAGGGATACAATTATCCCAACACAAAAGAAGTTGTCCAACCCCGAGACAAGATTCCATTCTATACTATGAGTTTATATTTTTAGAGGTCAAATAATTTTTCATTTAAAAAATTTTAATCTTTCAAATCTTGATCCGAACCTAAAAATTGTATTCATAGCAAAATCATAACCCATAATAAAACTTTTAACTTAAACAATTAAAATTATAGCCCTCCAAATCCCAAATATTGAACTAGAACATAAAAATAAACCACGAGACTTGGGATTTGACATGACTATTTAAAAGTTCAATTTGTGGAAATCTTGTCTTGTTTCATTGAATCCTTTGACGTAGGATAAAGACAAGACCGGTAAAACCCCGCGAAATGTCGGGAGAAAACAAAAACAAAAATAGTAAAAGAGGCGAAAGGACTTGGACAGAAACAGAACGTGGGGGGAGGAGAAACAGAGGGAGTGGATTTAAAACCAGAGTTTTTGCAAATCAAGGATCCATCCGCCTATACCGGGAGAGAGACTCTGTCTCCAAAACCTAAAAGTCCAATCTTCTTAACTTCCCCATTGTTTTCGATCTCTGCTCGATATTTAAAAAACTAAAAACGAAACACAAAGACAGGGGACACAACACACAGAAGACACTGAGAGAGAAAGGAATTCAAAGTTCCGACGGAACTTTGTTCCTCGTCCATGCCGGGATTTTAACCTTTCTCTCTCCACAGGTTCTCACCTCTTCTTTCACCTTCTTTTCTACGTCCCGGCTCTGTCGAGAGCAGTCAAAGTTCTCCACAGAGTCGGGACATCAACAAATATATATAATATGATCGTGTGTGTATATATATTGTATACTTAATATTGATTTTCAGGTTTGACTGTGTTAATCTTGCCAAGCTGCTTAAGCACTTTAGTGTCGTATCTTTCCCCTGGATAAACCAAGCTACACTAAAGGCACTGAGATCATAATTGAAGGTATTTATAAAATGTCATAACTCATACGGTTCGATATCGTATTTTTTTTTCTTGTAGTACTCGTGTTCGACGTATATTTATACAGAGTATTTTATAAACAGGCCAGTGATTTGCTTGGAGCTTATCATCTTTGAGTTCCGATCCTTGTTTAACCAGTAGCGTAAACAGACGGTCCGACAGAATGGGTGGATGTGCTTCGGTGTACGGCCAAACGCCCCTACCTAGGCCACACAAACGTCACTTTGGGTTAGGCAAGAGCCGAAAGTTGTCCAGGAAGATTCCCCCTCCCCTCCCTGATGTATGCGGGGACAGCATGTGTGATGCCGAAATCACCGATTATACTGTAAGCGAATACGTTCACGTCGACTACGAGAATGGTGCTTCTACCACCTGCACCCGCTCCGAGCTGTCTAACAAGTCATTTCATGTGACCCAGCTACAATATAACCACAGTCAAATTTCATCCGATGGGAGATGCCAAGAGGAAGTATGGTTCGATTCGGTTAGCATTATGGATTCTGAGTCGGATGATGATTGCCAAAGTGTATTCGGAGGAGGTAATTCACCCGAATCAACCGAGTAATCATTTCCTTCAAACTCCGATTTTTTCCGATTGTTTGTTTGGCTGTTGTCTCCAGATGCACAAGTGCTTCAGTATGGAAGTGCATCATGTTATGTAGATAATGGATATGAAACATTTTATGAATGTTTCAACTTAGAGAAAACTCAAGAGACCGGAAAGAATTCAACAGTTATCATGCTTTCTGTGACGAGACAATCCTCTGAAGGGGATGGTGAAATCACAGATTTTAGTAAGTACACATGATAACTTCATCTCGTACCAACCGTGTCGAATCGAATCAAGCTTGCAGGCTCGGCTCCTAGTGATGCCACCAGTGTGGTTTTGGATGTGAACTAATAACTCAATGCTATATCAATGAATTGGATCATAAAGTTAACGGATTTACATTCAACAGGTGGAACTGAGAGTGAGAAATACGTTTACCGTCCCCGAGCCGGAGTGCTAATTCCTCGCTCAGAAGAGGAGGGAAGTCCAGGAACATGGTCAGAAGTTTCACCATCGGTTTTTAGGCTTCGTGGACCGACTTTCTTTAGGCAAGCCGTTTTAGTTTCCTGCTATTGATCCACTGCCAACTGTTAAGCCAATGCTTCCTCAATGTTATTCAAAGCTTGAATTATATATCATTTGCAGTGATAAGCAGAAGGCCCCAGCTCCGGATTGTAGCCCGTATGTACCGATAGGGGTCGATTTATTCGTCTCCCTTCGAAAAGTGAACCACATTGCAGAGCACCTTGAATTGCCACAAGTAAAACCACATGATAAAGTGCCTGCTCTTTTGATTGTTAATATACAGGTCATTATCTCTCTCTTTGATCTCATGAGTCATGTCGTTTCCCGGCCGGTTTCGATCGCTTAAGTTGTTTCGGTGTTTCTTCTTGCAGGTCCCAACTTATCCTGCCAATGTGTTTCTTGGTGATGTCGATGGGGAAGGCTTGAGCCTTGTCTTATATTTTAAGGTGTCGGATTCTTTTGAAGATATATCCCCTCATTTCCAAGAGATGATAAAGGTAATTTCCTGGGTTAATTACATCACCCGTCCCTATACCATTGACCAAATTTTAAATTCGTCACTAAACTTTGAAACATTCTGATTGAATCCTCGATCCGAAACTCCGACGCAGAAATTTGTCGACGATGACATGGAAAAGGTTAGAGGGTTTGCCAAAGAGTCCCTTGTTCCATTCAGGGAGAGGCTAAAGATTATGGCCGGGTTAGTTAACCCTGACGATCTACAAATTGGTAATACTGAAAAGAAGCTTATTCAAGCTTATAATGATAAACCGGTGCTGTCACGTCCTCAACACAGTTTCTATCAGGTAATTCATTCTAAAAATGTTTGAAAAAACCGAGCATATTCGTATCAGACACTCATCCAAGTCGTTGATATATCATCCAGGGCAAGAATTACTTCGAGATTGATATAGATATTCACCGGTTTAGCTACATATCTAGGAAAGGACTCGAATCGTTTATAGACCGCATGCAGTTCGGGATAGTAAATCTCGGTTTAACCATTCAGGTAAACCGAACCGACTTTATTATAATTTTCAACCGAACCGGTCAATATCGAGGAGCTTAATCATATCTGCATGTTGGTAAACAATGGCAGGCAAATAAACCAGAGGAGCTCCCAGAGCAAGCTTTGTGTTGTCTACGCTTGAACCAGATTGATTTTGTAAATCAAGGCCAAATCCCCACCATTGTAACCAGCGAAGATGGTTCAAGTTGATGAACAGACACCAGGGAGACTTATTGCTTATAAAACCAACAGTTCCGGCATTTTGTTCTTTTTTCTTATTTTTGTGAAAATGAAAGAGAAAATTTTTGTTTTCATAAAAGAAATATATTAAAATCTAAAAAAATGAAATTTGTGGGTAAATTCTAACTATCATCCAAACCATGTATATCTGTATTCATTTCATTTTTTCATCATTTGATACTGCTGCTGCCACTGTAATTTCTGTATCTTCACCAGTACAAAAGAATGCATCAAAAGCAGAGAATCTTAGCATTAAAAGCTGTTATAAGGGTTGTTCATACAAACGGGACTGTTTCGTATCTTAACACTTACAATCCCTTCTTCGATCGCAGACAGATTTTTTACAAGCTAAACAACACAAAGCATGATGCAACTCAAGAATTTTCGAGATCTTATTGGCTCAAAATAATGTCAAACAACATTGATTCAGTATTTCCATGGACAAAAGAATGCATGGAATGGTAGAACGAAACACAAATACACAATAGGCTCACTATGCTAGTTTACAGGCAACAACATCGCCTCGATTCATTCCCAATAACGATCCAAACCCGACTTCTTTCTTACAGTTTCCCCTTTTCTCTTTTGTATATCATATCAGTTGAGTGGATGGCTTCCATTAAAACATCAGCCGTGAGTGTGAATAAAAACTTATGAAAATGACAGATTTTACCTTCCATAGTTATGTTATCTGCTCTTCTTTCAACTGTAAGCATGCTACAGGTTGTCGACTATTGTTACCGAAATCCACAGTATTATTTACAGTCTGCATTCTTGCACGTGATGCATTGCTATTGGCTGTGTTGTGGCTGCTTGTTTTGGCAGCCGGTACCTCATGATTATGTTTCCCCTCGTATGTTGTTATAACAGCTTTGGGATCCGCTGAAGCCCTCTCAACATGCTTACGGACGTTGCATCCCAGGGTTGTACATTTATAGTAGCTTCTGTAGAATCAAAAAGATGCATCAGCAATGGTCAAAATAATTGTAGATCAGAATACAATATATAGAGAAAGTAATAGCAAAAACATTCAACATGGAGGCATTGCCTTGGATAAGGATTGCCTTTGACAACTTTCTGTCCGTACTTTCGCCACCTATACCCGTCATCCAAGAGATCAACTTCGCTAGTCGTCTGCACAATAATTTTAGGTTCCGTGACAGTCCGATGTGACGAAGCCTGCTCCGTGACCCTGATTTCTGTATTGCTGCATATAAAGAAACTTTTTTTTATTTAAGCATTCAATCAAGGACTAAACGGAGTCTATGAGACGGACATGATTTTTTACACACCGTCTTTTGGGGTCAGGTTCGTCTTGGTCATTTTCATCTACACCTTCATTCTCACCTGCTTCCTCACTGTCACTCGTCCCAGTAGCTTGGCTAGATTCTTGCTCCTTAAGCATCAATATGTTTGGGTTGCCACTCTGAAGTTGGCTAGTTGATTCGGAAGTTCCCTGATTACCTGGATATCCATTTAAGCTTCCGGTATCTTTCCCACGCTTATTTGGAAGCGGAGGCTGATGGTTATGCTGCCCTTTGTAAATGATTTCAATCACTTGACCATCTATCGACCTCTCAACTTTCTTCTTCACCGGACAACCAGGATTCGTACACTTATAATAACTTCTCGGAAACTCACTCCCTTTTACCTGTTTCTGCCCATACTTCCGCCAGTTGTACCCATCATCAGCAGGCTTATCAACAACAAACGAAGTGGGTTGGGATCCATGGTCAGATTGGCATGCATCCGATTGTTCTTTCATGGTAAAAGTCGAATCATGTGGCATCTGCTGGTTTGTTGTCACACTGGAACTGAATGCTGAAGATGCAGCAGGTGCCAATGAATATCCCGAATGTGCTTGTGCAGCCTGTGCAGTGACCTGCGCTAGTGCCTGCTGGTGCGTCATTCCGAACGGTCCCTATATGTTTCACATAGGGGGGAAACCGGTTAATTTATACAAGCATACCACCACGGATTCTAAGAATCGAGTTCAATAAGGGTTTTCCTTTTAGATGAACCTTATTGATCAAGTCATCAAACGATTCTTAAAATACAATGCGCAAGCGCAGATCCGACACTGCCTTATGAGAAACAACAACAAATGCTAAAATCTTAACTACCACTTAACTGGAACTTACCAATTGTTCTTTGTCTCAAAACAATGGAAAAGCAATCAAATTCAACAATAAATCAACAAGTGAATCGGTAAATATTTTAAAGTACCAATTAATAGTTCTTCATTTCTTAACGAATTAAGCTTTGAAAATTACCTGGGAACCAGGTGAATACACACTAAAACCAGGAGAGTCCAACAAGCTCGCCGGGCTCAACCCTGTCGGCACCGTAAACATCGGGGGCGGTTGCGCTATCAACAAACCAGTCGGTTTATTCTGCCTGAACCGCAACCCTGTATCGTCACCTCCACGGCCAGAGCCGGCAACACCGTTTTCCCCTTCGGTGGTAGTAATAGGAGGGAAGTTGGGTCTTTTCCCAGCAGCCGGCGAGGCCATGGCACCGGCAAGTAATTGAGAAAACGACTTAAACTCATCGGAATCGGAGAAGAAATTGGAAACAAGAGTCATGGGACCTGGACTAAATCCCATCATGCCGGTGCCACCATTGAACGACGCCTCCGAGAACGGCCGAGGTGGGAGAGTAATCGTGGGCCGTGAAGCTGCCACCGCTTTCGACGGGTGAGCAGATGCCTTCTGCTCTTGGTTTTCACCCATTAAAAAACCGACAAAACTAAAACAGGAAACAAGCCTTGTCTTAAATCTGGTTCTGCGTCAAAGTTTGAGTTTTTGTATCAGAAAATGGATCTGCAACAAAAAGTCCACGCCGCATAAACTCAAAAAGCTGTCTTCTTTTGAGTTATTTTGTCTTTGTTACTTCCGGGACTGGAACTGTCATAGCGCCAACCGATCATAGCCGATTTGTACAAGCGAACTTACTTTTATCTCCCCGACGACTTTTAAAACCACGTTTCTGCCACGCAGTTAGAGATGTCAACTGCAAACTGTACTGGAAGATAAAAGCTTAACCGGTAAACAAACTTGGTTCCATTTTAAATTGGATTGAAATTAACATACAAATTTATTTAGTTTTATAAAAGGTTTAATAGAAAAAAAGAATTATTTTATTATTTATTTTTAAATAATTTAATATAGTATTTTATTTTAAGTTAAAAATAATATATTTATAATTACATGACTTTTACCCATAACTTCAGTACAGTGAACAGTGTACTCCCTCCCTTAAACTAAATATACTGTTGGATCCAACCCTAGAGGAATAAAAGAAACATATAGTACAAGTTACAACCTACAGCAACATCCACACATACCTTACAACATGAAATCATAAACAAGTAAAGTAGAGAAAAAAACAAGGCAACTCCTCCGGACATGCCATAAACATATTTCTCTCCACGCACTCATAAACTGAATAGCCTAATCCTGGTCTAGAATGTGTCCGATTTCAATGTCGATCGAGAGAGGTGGACCTGAATTCCATTGGTTGTGAGTTAAGATCCTGATGGAATAAGTCGGAAGTAACAGAAGGAAGGCGTGGAACCAGCTTACAACATGTTTAAACACATCATAGAACAGTCCGTGACAAGGACTGGAGACGACGACAACAAAATGGAGAGGCCAGAAAAGACAAGGTGGGAAGAAGAACGAGGCAACCAGCGATATCGTTACTGAAACGGAGAAACCTCTGGGACGAATGCTGATGGGGTTGAGAGGGAGAGGGAGCTCAACAGAGGTGGAGAGGAAGAGTCGAAGAAACAAAAATGGGAGGTCCAACATTGGAATTTTCCGGACAACGATTGAGGAGACATTACGGTTAGAATTCCATGTGCTTAAGAACACAAACAAGATCCAGTTTAAGACAGGAGTGATACAGTATCTCAAATCTATTTCAATTTCAAAGCACCCCCTCAATTGTTTTGCTTTTATAGTGGTCAGAACGACGCTGGTGGATTGGAAAATCCATTTTCTAGGTTGGTTCCTCACCTGGGTTTATGGACTCTCCACCCATTATGTAAAGTTATGGACTATCCACTCACGCTGAAATCAAGTTTCTATTAACATTTAACTGGAGACTAATTCATGAAAAAAAAATTATTTAACCAAACAAATAATCTTAATAAAAAATAGACGATAATTATCTTAAGAGATTCAGATTCAATTGCTCATATAAATAAATTATTAAATAGTTAATAATATGTATCAACATATACACCTTATAATTACCTTGATCCTATTACAAAATATTAAATTTTAGAGAGGAAAAAAAAAACATCTCATGCACAAAATATGAAGTTCTCCTTTTGGTCTTGTCTTATGATGGACAAGCACGCATCGACTTGGAAGTTTGAAAAATAAATTATTTGCCTTAATTGAAGAGACGAGATGAAGAAAATTTGTCTGATTTTAAACAAAATGACCTGGAGTCCTTGAACTTGGAATCATTACTGGTAAAACTTCCACGGCTGTTTTAAGCAGTAATCTTAACCCAATAATATTATATAGCAGTAGCTATGCCCTATACACCCAAAAGAAATAAGCAGTGATGAATAGTATGTGCTCAAAATTCTTCAACTCTGATGGCATCCCGAGGTGTTTCGAAAGCATCCTTAGGCCTCGACTTCTTGACTCCGGCAGTGAACCACACCTTGTCGGATTTATAGCCTTCGACTGCCACACATGTGACTTTAACCCAAACTAGGACCTTGGTCTTCATTCCCTCAATGCCTGTGAGCTTTCCCCTAAGGAGAATTGCTTTCACACGCGTAGCATACCTTATAACCGAGGAATCCTTGAAGCCGACCTCACATGGAGAGGACAAGTAAACAACAAGCTTGGCCTTGGTTTCGTCGAATTCGTAACAGATGATGTTCTGGGGAAAGAGGCCTGGCGGTAAGTTGTACTCTCGTAGGAGATCCGGCAAGCTTTTCAGTGGCTTTCCTGTAGGAAGAACGCAATAAACATATAGGTAAAGGAATTTGTAGAACACAAACGATTCTCGGAAAAGAACTTGTTATATCATGAAATATATTCAGGAAAGCAAGCAGAACCAAGTCGTTCAGGGTATTATTTTCGAAAGAAAGTTTCAAACAATAACACATCATGCAAAACAAAGACCGTCTTCTTTCGAAACCGAAGAATGACGGGAGGATTTTCACCACAGTTTGAACATCACAGGAACAAGGATACATTGCTTCATTCAAGCAGGATGATCAAACATCAGTATTTGAAAAGGTTCAAAAACGAAATTAGTAAAATATTGTTATGGTTGAATGGGAGGGAAAGACTCGTGCTCAAAATCTTCTCTCATGAAGCAAGGTAGGCCTCGCAATTAGGCATTGCAATGCATTTTAAGACTACAATCCACCACTCTTCTCAACCAAAAACATAAACAATTACTGCTACTCGACTCGGTCTATGTTTCGTCACTCTAACACAAGCAAACATGGCTAAGCATATACAATTCTGTACCTTTCAGTTTGTTGAAAATCCATTTTGCCTTCTCTTCAACTGTGTTCGAGAAAGTCTGCAGCAAGTAACATTTCAGGGAATCCGAAAGGTAAAGAAGCATCAACTCTAACTATGAATATCAACATGCAAAAGCAAAGATTCAATGTTGAAAGCATCAAACTCAGAATGTTGTATCCGAACATGAATGGATCTTTAGAAGTTCAAATCAATGATGTCTTTCATCTAATATATATACTGATCAGATATAGTAATTTTAACATCAGATCTCAGAAGCTCTTTTGGAACTTAATAACTGCAGTGGTTCAATCAAAGGGCAACAGTTCAAAAACATCCACTGTACGATCAAACTTTGTCCCAAAACTCTTTAGTCGGTTTGAAATGATTCCACATGTAAGCGACAAAAATAAAGGAGATTTTGAAACAATGTAAGAAATTGTGCAAAATGAAACCACTTACAATACTATCTTCCAAGATAAAAATGCAATCTTTACATTTCCTGCACACAAATCTTATCGCAAAAATGCAATCCAACTTTGACATTTTCATCTCATTCGACCAATTGTCAGAAAAAATGTTCTGAAAATCAGTCTTTTTTCTACTTAAAAGTAAAAAATCGCAGATCTTGCATTACTCGGCAATCCCAAATTACACAAAATCCATGAGCTCAGACCACCAACACCAAGAAAAAGCAAAACCCCTTCAAAACAAAGTAGAGAACTTTACTCACAGACAGATCTTCAGTAATGTTAGACAACTCTTCCTTAGCTTTCTTTGAGATCCATAATCCACCAACTTTCAAGCTCCCAACTTTTGTTAATGCTTTCTCCATTTCCTCCTTCCGCTCACTAAAAGAGTAAAGCTTTACCCTTTATTATTCAGTGAGTTAAAAAGAAGAAGAAAGGCAGAGATGGATGAACAAATCCCAAAAGCTACAGACAAATATACTCATATGCTAGCTTTACATTCAAGAAGAAGGAACAAAAAAGCGGCTGAGTTTGAAGATTGGGATTCTCGAGCATTTAACTTCTTGTGAAGGGTGTTTATGTAATTTGAAAGGTGACGGTGAAAGTGCCAATCTGTTGTCTTTTTTTTTTTCAGATTTTTCTGCAATTTGAATTTTTTTCCTATTGATTTGTAATAATTATCTCATTTTCAAATGAACTACAAAAAACTCTCCTTTTCTGTTTGAAAAAAATATATTGATATTTTGTAAATAATTAAATTATAATAAAATATGAGATCAAATAAATACAAATACATAATTTGTATACTCGTATAGATTCACTTTAGTGGGACAGTCTTCAATGTTACTACTTTAGTCACTTTCTCAGCAGCCAAAAGGTTGAAAATTGGAAAAGAAAAGGAGCAAAGATGACAATGTGATAGAAGATTGTAAAAGTTTTCCAATTTTAATCATTTTCAATGAGCATATAGCTTAATAATAATGATCTAGTATTATAATATGATGATGTTATGATCAAAAGATGACTATAGACACACATGGTAGGATCAAGTTTTATTCATTTTCCAGCTCAAAAGTTGACAATGACAAGTTGACAACCATTGTTTAGAAAGTTCTGAAATACTATGCAAATCCAACTAAAATGAGAATCTCTACGAAAGAGAAGCTGCACCTTGCTGTAAGATGACTTTACCTTCCTGAGAAAGCTGTGTTATAAATTAAAAAACGGAAACTCTGTAATATAAAAGGTAGTGATGTTCAAACATCCTGTGGTTGAAGCTTTCCATTAGTCCAACCGTCGCAACAAGTATTCGACTTGAACTTCCTTCGTTAAGGGCATGATCCAATCGCTGTAGAGGTCAGCGACTAAGCTAGGCTTGATTTTGTATACAGGATTTGAAACTGCTTCAACCCCATTCTCCGGGAAGTTTACCTCTTGACCGTATGTTCTCGCTTTCATATCCACTCTGTTTTTCACTGCTGTTTCAACTGTTTCATATGTTAGTAACTCCATCAATTGAGACCGGTCCTGTTAAGTGCACATTCGAACGGAGAGGAAGGAAAAGTGTTAATTCTCAACATTAAGCAGCTCAAACAAAAAGGATGTTGTGGGAGAAATGTAAAAGAAACTTTACTTTTGCTCTGATGGCATCCTCATAAACTGCAGGTGATTCTCGAAACTTTGCCTCTGCTACGAATTTTCCATAGTGAATTCTTTTTGAAAGTGCCTGTAAAAATAGTGAAGGGTTGAAAAGTAACCAAGGCTTTCAAAAGAAAATTCCTTTCAACACGAAAATAAGAGGAGAAGACTCCCTACGAAGAAATAAAAAGGGCTAAACCTATGATAGGAACAAAGTAAACAAAGGAGAGTAGAGACTTCTGATGAAAAATGAAGGAAATTCTAAACTATTCCACCCTCCATAAGAGTAAAGAGATAGGAGATGACAATAAAACATCACATGTTCTCTACTTACATGCTATCTACGATTTTCAATCTAAATTCAGGTTGTAGCAGCTAAGAAATGATGAAAGGAAAGGCTTAAAGGCATACCTGCAAGCAGATTGTATCGCATACAGCAACAGACCCACAATTTCCATCATCCCCAGCTTCAACCAATCTTGGTAGAAGCTCCGCAAAATACACATTCCAAACCTTATTGTTTATGTTAATTGAACCAGCACAGTGATGCAAAACCTAGTATCAAACAGAAGAAGCACCCAATGGTTAATGGATATTTTCTGTAACACAACCTTAACAATCAGTAAGGTATCAAGATACTTAAAAGATCCAATGGCAGCTCATTTTATTGATAATTTGTAAGGTATAGACTAGTTCCACATTGCAATTCAATCATAAAAATGGATATTCTCTTTGAAGTTATGATATCAGTCAAGGGTTTCGTGAGGCATAACATGCTGGCATTAGGATGTGAAACATTGAACTGGAAAATTATTAAAAACTAGGACCATGGAGCCTAAATGTTATAAAGTAGGACCATTTCTGCAGAAGAAATCCTGTGCCACTTCCAATGATTTATGTTAACATCTAAAAATCTTACCTTTGGATATTGCAAAGGAGGAAGCATTGGCTCCGGTAGATATGATGGGAAGAAGGGGTGTTCATCGGGGCTTTTATATCTGCCTACCTATTAGCATAGGAAAATCATCAGAATCCATTCACACGAAGTAATATGTTTACCTAAACTCTTCTCCTCATAAAAGAACACAACCTGAGCATGGAGCTTTTCGGTTTCCCGGACCATGAACTCAACCAACGACAGGGACCCTTTAAATCCATCCATGGAGAAGGCATCTCGGTTATATGTATCTGGGTTATAACAGTACTGAGCTCTCTCCAAAAGGCTAAATATTATGCTATCCTCTTGTCGAACTAAGGACCGTCTTATACTCTGTAGAGTAAGGTTCTCACTCTCATCCACCCTCGGCTTCTTTGAAAACCTGTATGGAAAAAAATGCAAGCGTATGTTTTACAAGTAACCATGGTATTTGAAAGAAAATCCGATTATCTTCGTCTAAATTTACATCATTGTAGGATTTATTTTCAACTTAACAAAAAAAAAAAAAAAACTTAAACAGACAAGAATGCAACAAAAATGAATGAACAAGCACAAAGCTCTCCCTTTGCTTGGCATCTGTTAATAAGTAAAACTCTGCTTCGAATTTCCCCAATCCAGACTTAAATCCAAAACATCAACAGACAAAGGAGAAAATATGGAAACTTTTTCGATCTAATAACACATTCATAATAATTTTTCACACCATAACATTTGGGATTATCCTCCCCATTTCTCCCGTTCTTCAAAAGATCTCCACCATTGCATTCTTCTTATTTGATAAAATTATTCAATAAATTCCAGAATGAAGGAACAAAACCATATACCCCAAAAGGAAAAAAATGTACCCAGATTTTCTTACCATACGTTTGAAGAAGAAGAAGACTGGGAAATTCCAATAGAGCGATAGACATTTGCACCAAAACTCGATGCCGTAACTTTGAGAGCATTTTTGGGCGTGAATCGAGAAATAGGTCTTGAAGAAATTGCAGTACTTTGGTTGAAAATGGAGGAAAACGGTGGTTCAAGTAGCTTAGCTTCCATTGATGCGCACGAAAGAACAGCCTGAGAAATGAGAAATCTCTTTCTTTGTTTACAGTTTCACTCGTTTATAACGGAAGTTCTCCTCCCCCTGATTCATGCCAGGGCATAACCCATAGGAACTTGTTATTTACTTATCTATTGGTCAAATTACTACTTTCGTCCCTCTACTATAATCAAATTTAAAATTTTATACAATTTGGTTTAGTTACGTCTATAATAAAATTAGTTCATCCAAATAGTCATTGACTTTATTGTTTTAATTTGAAATCATTTAATTTCTCTTTTAACCAACAATCAGAAAGTACATTATAATTTATAAATGAAATATTTTGGTATAAATAATGGAAGAATATTATATACTAAAATTACCTATAATTAGTTAGTCTAGTAAAATATGAACAAGTCAAATTAAGTTTATAACTACCATATACCGATTAAATCTCGAAATATACTCATTAAATCTCAAAATATATTAAATTTTAATTTTATATTAAATATTTAGATTTTAATTAAAATATGTTTGTGAAGTTTTAGATAAATAGATTACAATTGAATTACTTGATTAAATATTTCCATGAATTGGGCCATATCCATTAAACAAAGGCTTTTCAATTGCATTTGTTGACCATGAAATATTGGCATCAGTTTAGAAAATCAAAATTACTAGAGAGGAATAGGATCAGAGGAAGAAAGTCAAATAGAAACTCATCACGGGGTACTAATAAAAAAAATTAGTTTAACTTTTAAATGATATAAGCTGAAGTTTGTTTTTATAATATAGGTTATTTAAGAGATAAGATTAATAAATATATATGGTTAGGCGTAAGTCAAGTTTGATTAGATTTAAAAAGTGATTTTTTTTGTTTAATTTGATAAAAAAGATTTAATTTAATTATAATCAAAATTTTATCTTTAAATATATTATATAAAAGATATTTGAGAGAAGCAACGTTACAACAGTCGATTTCATCTAATATCTTACTTCGTTACGATCAATGATCATTATTTATTTATCGCGTAAATCGTAACAAATATAAGATTATAATTTTGAAATTCTTATTTATTATAACGAAAATCCTTCTATTAAGCTAATTTTTCCCACCAGTTCTGCTATTTAACGCTTTAGAAAGCTTCACACAGTTTCCATGAAAAATAGTAAATGACGAGTGAAAAAAGAATCGAAGGGGACCACAAGTAAGAGTAACATTTAATCTAAACAAGTTAGAGACTTTAAAAAATAGACGTAACAATTTAATTAGTTCTTAAATGATTAGTGGCATGTTAATTAAATGATTCGGTTAAGTTAATTATTAATTGAGGTATTAAATGTTAATTTTGGTTATATATTCAAAGTACTCCTATGACAAGTATACATATATTTAAAATTTGATCGATATATCGAAATATATTACAGATTAAAATTTAAACAAGACTAGGTTATTGAAATCATTTGGCTAATATACGATTACTAGATTAATTGATACAATTTAAAAATAATTTAAAAAACGAAGTCTTAATACATTAATTATTTTAAACCATCTAAAAATGATTTTTTGTTTATTTAATTGTTTTAAGTAATCTCGTATCCAAGATTGACCCCTTTTCTCGGTCACATCCATTGATACTACGAGAGGAAGCCACGTGTTAGGACTGTAACAGGTATCTGTATTGTTTTTTTTCATTAATTTCTTGACGGCTTATATTTTTCCTTAGTAAACACGAAAGCAACCACAAAATAAACTTTTAGGTGTTTTTATTAAAGAAAAATAAAAAATTAAATAATTTTTTTATATTATTTATAATTTTATTTAATAAAAATATTTTATTTTATTTTTTAAGTGAATACCATATTTTTACATTATAGGTAGTTATTTGAAAACTAATTTAGAAAACATAAATTTTATTAAACAAATCATAAATAACGTGATAAATATATTTTATCTAATAATTTTTCATAAAAAAGGATCCAACCAATTAAAATTAATCACACAATTACAACACTTGTATATACTAATAACAATAACAATAATAACTTTAAAAATAAATTAACATAAAATAAAAAAATATCGTTTAACTACTAAATCAATCAATAAATCTTAAAAGATAAATCTATAATAATTAACCTACTTTATTAATAAATTATATAAATAAACATAAAAAATATTCTTGTGGCCCCTCCCATTTAATTCATAGATCCACTTTTCTTCACGTTAATGACTTTAACGTAATTGTAATCTACATAATTTTGAGAAGGATAAATTATGCAATTAATCACTAAACTGTAAGTGTTGTCTCACTTTGGTCATTAAATTAAAAAAGGTTTTATTTTATCATTAAACTTTTTAAATTATTTTTGTCTTAGATTATTAAAGTTTAGTTTAACATTATTTTTAAGAAATGTCATGAGAAAGTATTTTTTAAAAGTGATTTAAAAAAATATCTTTTATAGTTTAATTTAAATAGAAGTATTTAATATTATTATTAAAAATGCATTTAAATAAATAAAGTATTTATTTTAAATATTTTTAAAATATAAAAAGATTGATAATATAAATAAATAAAAATAAATATTTTTTTTAAAAATATTTTTAAAAAATATAAAACCAAAAATTTTAATTTTAAAAAATATTTTACAAATCAAATTAAGAAGTTACTTGACCTTAAAGTCTATATGTTCTATATTGTTTTTATGTCAAAATTACTTTTGACCTTAAAAATATTTTTAAAATTGTTAAAGAACGGAGTACGGATCCTAACTTCTTTCAAGGGAAGGTAATATTGTAATTATATCATTTCTTAAGGGCATTTCTCAGCGTAACTTTCTTCCTAAACCCAATCCTTCAACACAGTCAGATTTTCGGACAGAATCAGGGCCCCACCTACTTGTTTGCCATGTTTTAGCCAATTAAAACACTGCTTAAATTGCCAAATCTACCTTGTAATTTGCGCTTAATTAAGTTAGGGCTCAATGCTACTTAGTTTTAATATTTGCCCTTGGGATGGGGAGATTTTATATTTGTAGAACTGTACTATCTTCTTCCGTTGATAATTAAATGATATAATTAATAAGCATTTTCAAAAAGGTCTAATTATAAAATCTATCCATGTATTTTTAAAAATTGAAAACAAGATCATTTTATTTTCGATTTTCAAGATTTTTCATTATATCTTGTGAAAACTTTGGAATTAGTCCATTTATTTTTAATTAAAACACGAAATTGAAATACTAACTAATTATCTATTAATTTAATAAGATAAGAAACTAAATCTTATAAACAAAATCAAAATTTTAAATTTTATAATAAATAATTTTTATTAATAAATTAATGAATCGAATATAAATGATTATAAAAAAAATAGAATAAAAGGAGACCGGATGTTGACAAATTTCATGTCGCTGTTATTAGGAGAAGTTCGTTTGTTTGTGTGGAGATTTCTTATCTCATATTTCTCTCTAACACTTCCTCAAAGTTTCTTTTCCTTTTCTCGCTTTCTCTCTCCAGAATCAAAAATAAAAATTAGATCTTCAAAAAAAATATTCTTCTTTTTGTTCAAGAGAGTGGCCCGGTTGATCGAAATCTGCAGCCCTTTCTTTTCTTCAAATTGATGACGATCTAAGCTCTTTAATGATATTAAAAACCCACCCACTTGTTTGTTTCAGCTGAAAATTATTATGTGAAGTTTTTAATCTGGGAAATTTGAGAGGTTTGAATTATCGTCATGAAAATTTAGCAGCTAAACCCATGGGAGAATCTTGAAGGAGATGTGATTAGAGGATGTGGGTCTGAGGTAAAATTTATTTCCTTTTTCACTTTTAGATTTTTTTATTTATCATCTTATGATTTGTTAATTGCTTATGGATTATAGTCTTTTGTATTTGAGTTGATTACAAATATATACTCTTATTTGTAAGCTATTATTTTTTTTGGCTTCATTTGTTTATTTTAGCCTGTTTTATTTGTTCTATTTATGGGTTTTAGATTGAGGTTGATTGTAATTTTGATTAGATTAGATGGATGATCATAGATTTTTGTAATGATATCTTCAGTTGTTACTGTTTGCTTACATCTCTGGGATCTACTCTATTAGCTTTGCTTGCTAATTTAGTTTCTTAATTTCCCATTTGTTCATAAATTTCAATAATATTTTGTTCCTATTTTTCCTCCTTCAGCAGCACCTTTTTCTGCAAGATTCTGTCTTTATCTGGAAATTTTAAACATTCATGAAAGTTGCTTTGGTGGTTCATTTATGATGGTGTTCCTGCTTTTAGTCTCATTAGTTATGAATTTATGATTGTGTTACTTTGCCATAGATATTTGTTGCTTTGGCTTGCAACTATTCGTGTTTATTCGATTCTGGCTGATATTTCTACTTTTCGAATCGTTTTGTCAAATCAGTAACAGTTGATTGTGATGAAATCTGAGTGATAATTGAATTTTACTAATTATGTTATATTCATGTAGGTCACGAGAAATGTGGTTGTCTCTAAGATAGTGCATTAACAGTTCTGCATTTCAATGATCTACAAGTGATAATTGTAGCTATGATTGTTCATTGTATATTGATTTCAGGAATGGGAACAAAAGTTCAGTCGAAAAGTTATTTGCCAGGATTTTACTCAATGAGAGATCTCAACGAGGATTCTAATAGTTGTAGCTGGTCACTTTATTACGGGGATAAAACGTTGACAAATGGTCCATACTACAATGGTTTTTCCCTGAAGACCATAGCAGATTCATATCCTCAACATGATAAGGACCAAGTAAAGAGAAAAATGCTTGAACACGAGGCTATATTTCAGAATCAGGTAATAAGGTCTCAGCTGATGGTGTGCTCGTACCTTTGGGAATTATTAAAATGGCTATTTTTAAATGAATTTGAGTGTTTGTTTCACTTTGGTTCGTCGATATTTAAGTATGAGTTCTGTGTTTTCGTCCAGGTATCCGAGCTTCATCGCCTGTATAGAATACAAAGGGATTTGATGGTTGAAGTAAAAAGTAAGGAATTACAGAAAAATCATATTCTTATTGAGCCACCGTTATCATCAAACTTGTTAGCGTCACAACTTAAAACTGAAGTTGTTCGCAATTGGCATGTCCCCAACTTCTCTGGGGCAAACTCTGTTTCTGGTAGACCATCGATTTCTGGAGTTGAAGATGGCCATTCTCCCCTTAGTTCCATGAAGGGAAGCAACATCCAAGCTGGTCCCTTTTTGTCCCCAAATGGAGTTAATTCCAAGGATGCTGAGGTGCTAGAGTGCAGGCCAATGAAAGTGAGAAGAAAAATGTTTGATCTTCAACTTCCGGCTGATGAGTACGTTGATACTGAAGAAGCTGAAAATTTCCAGGATGACACAACATCCTGCATGTCAAGTTATCTTCCAAATGGAAATGGGAAAATGCAGCCTGAGAGTGGTGGGAAGCAAGATGCTTCAAGATCTGATGCATGTTTGAGGGGCAAAAATAGTTTGGCTGACTTGAATGAGCCAGTTCAGATTGACGAAACTGACGGTTCCACATATTCTCACTTTGTTGGCCATGATACATTTCATGGAGGCCCTGAACCGTCTGCTAAACTGAAGCCAGAACTCCTTGGCTTGCCCAAAGGCATTTCTGTGAATTCTCATCACCAAAGTGATAATCGATCCATAAACAATATGCATGTTAGAAATAACGAGCATGCTAGAGGATTCTTTTCCCATGTGCTTGAAGCTGGTAACAGTCACCTGTCAACTACAGAACTTGCATTATATTCTCTTTTTAATTCTTACCTGTTTAAGTCTTGTATCATATTATTCGGCTTTGGCTTGATGGTATTAGTCTGATTTCTATGCCACATCTTGTTTGAATGATAATGGACACTCACAAGTCCATTTTTAATATGGTTTTCAGGTCACAGTAGAAGCAACTCGACTACTATTTCACAAAGTTTTCAGCCACAGAAGTTGTCTTTATTGTACCAGCAAGCACCTGGTCTTTTTACCAAAGCTCATGATCCACCAATGTTTTCACTAACTGATCAAAGCAAGGGAGGTCTCTCAAGAGAAAGAATGCTTCACAGTTTAGAAGTTTCCAGAAGAAATCACATTTCCAATAACAGCAATCCGGAGTCAAACCTGGCTTCTAATGTTCCTAGTTTGGGTCCATCTGCTTCTTCTGATCCGGTAAATCTACGGTCTCATTCAGTTTCTTCTTCAGAAAAGCCTTCCAGTAACCAGAAGTCCATGTCAGTTATGTCTCTCCCATTTTTTAATTCATCTGGTCCTTATAGTAAGAATTCTGTGATATTATCACCCCATTGCAATGGGAATTCTGGAGAGAAGTGGCCGATGGGTAACAATTCAAGACTTAATCCAGTGTTTGGAAAAGAATTGCCCAATCAAAATGGTTTTCATTACGAGTCCTCGGGATCCAAGGAATTTGCAATGCACTTTCTTTCAACTAGTTATGATTATACGAATGGTGGTGCTGTTGGTAAGGGGGCCTTTGAGCAATTCTCCACTAATGGTTCAACTAAGCCATACAACTGCTCAAATGATGGTGGTATGAAGTCTACAGTTGATGTGAATTTGAATGTGGTGCTTTCAAACAGTTCATCTAATGAGCTGGTTTCACTACGAGGTCCACAAATAGATGAAGGAAGAAAGCATGAAAATCGATTACCGGGTCTGCCGTGGTTCAGGACCAAGCCTGATTGTAAGAATGAGGGCATAAGTGCAGGAATGGATTTGAATGTTGGAGAGTTGATCTTCTCTCAATCTTCTCCACAGAAATCTACCAAAAAAGACGAGATTGGAAATGGCTCCAGTCAATTTTTTACGCAGAATTTGAAGTCGGTTTTATCCTCCAACAATGCCAATACCAGCAGAAGTGAAATCTGTGAATGTCTGCGTGATAAAAAGATTCTAAGGGTTTCCATTTTTGAAAAACCTTTTGCTTTGAAGAGCGAGTCCCAGTACGCATCTTCTCAGCCATCTGAAGGTGAAGGGGGAAATAAGAGGACAAATATGTTACTCAATATTAATTTGCCTGGTGATGCGACTGTTGATGCAAGCCAGAACATTGTTGCAGAGAATTCAGCCATAGAGAAGGATGCATATAAAAAGTTATCAAATTTCAGACATCAAATTGACTTGAACTCATGTGCCGATGAGGATGAAGATTCTTTTATACTGAATGTTCCGAGCACCAGTATGAGGATGACTGGAGGAATAATAGATTTGGAAGCTCCATTCATTCCCGAACCTGAGGATGCTATTCATGGAGAAGAATTATTGGCAAAGGCAGATGTAACTTTGGAATCAGCAGCACAAAGCCAAGATGAGTGCCTGCAGCATAAACTTATGAAGAATGCAGCTGAGGCAATAGTTTCCATCTCAGCATCCATTCAGCACATTGCTTTGGATGATATCAATTGCACTTCATCTGAAACCTCTACGACAGACCCCCTAAATTGGTTTGTCGAGACAGTTTCCTCTTTTGGCGAGGATCTTGAGAGTAAGATTGAGGCTCTTTCGAGAGAGAAAGATGAGGGCCGAGAGGAATCTTCCTTAGAAGAGATGGATTACTTTGAGTCGATGATTTTGAACCTAGCAGAAGCCAAGGAAGAAGATTATATGCCCAAACCTTTGGTTCCTGAAAACTTTGAAGTGGAAGAAACAGGAACTACCTCATTATTAACAACACGAACACGAAAGGGACAAGGAAGGCGAGGAAGGCAACGGAGGGACTTCCAAAGGGACATCCTTCCGGGCCTCGTTTCCCTATCAAGGCACGAGGTGACACAAGATATTCAGATTTTTGGAGGGCTTATGAGAGCAACAGGTCATTCATGGCAGTCGGGATTGACAAGAAATTCTAACAGAGGCGGTTGTGGCAGGGGCAGACGACGTTTGGTAACTATCTCCCCTCCTGTTTTGGAAGCTGCCAAAACTTGTGCACCATTGGTGCAAGAGCTTAATAATATCGAATTGGGGCTGGAGGATAGAAGCCTTACTGGATGGGGAAAGACAACTAGACGGCCTCGCCGGCAAAGATGTCCCACGGGTAATCTACCATCTCTTGCATTAACCTAATTACGGTAACAGGCCCTTTTATGTATTAATCGAGGATACTATAAAAGGAAGTCATTGTTTCAAAGCCCTTTGGATGGGTAGGAAATATTGTGTCCTCATTTCAGACATTTCAACGTTTACCCAATGTGTCTTCATTTCAATGTTTATACCTAGCATTTCTTCTAAGTTGTTTTTGCATATTTGTAAGGGTGGACAGTCAAAAGTTTGTTGGGTTGATCCACTGATAAAAGTATGTGTCTTAGGAACGCCATCGAGGGCTGCCCCTACTGCCCTCTATCAATGTGCTTTTGTAACCCGATGTTTTACTTTTCTATAATAAAATCACTTTTTTTGGGGAAAGGTGGAGGCCGACTGGACATCCGCTATGCCTAACAGTTCGACTTGTGACTTGAAGGATCAAGTCGATGGCTTGAGAACTAACTCGATGCTTACTTATTTTTGACCAGATTAAGTGAGGATAAAGCTAACTTGGTTGAGAAGCGTCCGTTTCAACTGCCGTACAGCATAGCGACTAAGGCAAAGGCCGTGACACTTATCATGGTCCCGGGATTGCCTTTTATTCACATGTTAGCCTTAAATCTGGTTATACTCGATTGTATGTCTTGGAGTGGTTACGAACAACTTACATTCTCTATAAATAAAGTTGCATGATTTCTCCCGACGGTATGATATCTGACACCGTTCCTTGAGTTTGTGAATAACCACCAGAGCTGTTTTCATTGTTTTCGGTCTGATTCTCACAATACCTGTGGTTTTGGAATCTTAATCCGGTTGATATTTCCCGAAATATAATACGTCTGATCTAAGAAGAATAGAGAAACAGAAGCATAACATAACAGGCTTCTTTTAATCATGATAATCTAAGCCATGTTAATGCAAGTGCTACTCTTTGTTCTCTTCCTTTTCCATCTCTGTTATAATATAAAATCAGTTAGATGAGAGGTTAAGAGGAAAAAACTCGATCATATCCGATCTAAAATAATCTAAATAATTTTCAGCTGAAATTTGTCCCCGCCTGTTGTTTCTTTTACTTACAACTCTCAACCCTATCTCCAATCTTGTATCAATTATTATTTTCTGATTATTTTTTTTTAAAAAAGTTATATTTCTAATTTTCATACACAAAAAAAGAGAAAAGAGAGTGAAGAACACGATGAGAAGTGGCGCGTGGAGATGAAATGAAGAAGATCTAAGTTTTTTAATCGGTCGTTGTCTGAGCAATGTGTGTGTCGGGGGTTGTCAGAGATTGGTTGGTTGTGCGTACAATTTGCCTGGTGTGTGGTCGTTCCTTTTAGATTCTCTCTCACCCAATCACCTTTCAGTATTTTTATTAGTAGTAGAGTTGGGGTTTTATTGACTTTCTATTTGCAAAGGGAATCTTTCAGTAAGGTACTTGAAAAAGTATTTCTTAAAAAAATTAAATTCAATAAAGGGTCTTAGTGTAAAAAAATATATATTTAGACTAAAAAAATTCAAATATATTGTTCATAAAATGTGTAACTTTTTTTTGAACAAGTTAATAATGATTATAGTGGTATTTATTCTAAGATATAATCTCCACCATTTAACAATGGTAAAAATAACAACTGTTCCTTTAACCACGTGGGCTAAAAAGCTCGTGTCATAAAATGTGTAACTTATAAAAAATAGATAAATATTATCTTATAATAATTTTAAAAAATAATACGTTAATATAAAGAATGTCCAATAGTTTAATCAACTAAATTTACGGTAAATAGTTGTTAGAGTAGTAATTTTGTTGAGAACGAATACAAAGTGATAACAATCTATGAATATCATTTGTTTGACTTAAGTAAAAAAAAAAAAAATTAGTTGAGTTAAATTATAAAATCTAATTCAAGTTAAAGTTAAAACCGAATTGTTCAAATTTAATTATAAATGTTCATAATATTATGATACTGAGTAGTTTTAATTTAAACAATTTTTTAATAATCATATACACTAAATAAACAAGTATTTCCTCTAGATGGAAGAATATTCTCTTTGAAAAACAGTTTTGTTCCATCTGCTAGAGCTTGAAGAATTCCCAAAGGACACAAATATGTTTCTTCTTATATGGTATATATCATATAGAATTATACTCGACTCAAACATAAAAACTGATATACTAATTACTAAATATTTCAATTTACAGGAATTATCATCTTATAACTTAAACTTTATTTAAATTTTTTTAAAAAATCAATTTTTAATCAAGTTCTACTCCCTCCTAACCATAAATAATTTAATTAGAAATGGAAAAACCGTTTAGATACCACTTTAAAATAGGATTCATAATTTGGGACCTATAGTGCAATTAACCCAATAAAATTCTTAAACTTTTAGTCCAAAAATATTATATTTTTCAGTGTGATTCAGTAAAAGACTTTAAGAGAGATCTACCTACTAATCAGAAAAAAGACTTTAAGAGAGATCTACCTACTAATCAGAAAAGCATACTTTTCTAGTGAAAAGTACAAGGGAAAGAGATACAATTGCCATGCCTGGAAGCAGTGTCATCATATTAAGCGTTCCCCAAACTATCTATGCAAATGAAATGTTCATGCAGCACCTCCACCTTCATCGTCTTCGGGATCAAGGGGGATTTCATGGCGGGGCCTGTTGTACTTCTCGCGAAGCTGCTTGATAGGGATGAAATCTCCGGCAGCATCCATCCCATAAAACAGAAAAGAAACGTAGGGATGATCGAACCTTCTCTGAGCATGGATATTGGCAGTCACAGTGAGTTAAACGGAATAAAATCAGGTATCATGTTTTGTATTTACGATCCCACTCACCAAGTCTGGTTCTTCTAAGGCTAAAAGATTCTCCTCGGGAACTGTAAAATAGAAGGAAAAGAACCACATTGAGTTCACTGGTGCAGGTAAGAACTATGAGAAAAGAAAGAGAGATGCAGTAACCGATCTTAACTCGATGAAAGTAAAAATGAGACAGACAATGGAGATATGACCAGTTTTGAACAAACAGAGAAGAAGGTAATCAATATCTAAAGGAATCAAACAAACAGCAATACAGAAATGATTTACCATATGCTACTAGTAGATTAGGGTCTGCATATACATCAACCAAGACCTGGCAAACAACAGAAGACCTCGTTAGAAATATATGATTAAACCGATCCATGCCATGCCCCCAATGATCCTATGAATATTACATGGCAAATAAACTTTAAAGTTGGAAAGCAATGAAGATGGTGTGTATAAAGTTCAAAATTTGAATGATCATCAACTAGGTTATAGGCAAAGAGAAGTTAGCACCCTACAGAGCTTGATCAAATCTCTTCATTGCATGGTATAATCTTAAAGGAAGCATACATAAGACCTGCCTGGATTTAGCTGGTCCAAATGATTATGGTTCCTTATAGGAATTATGTTTTATTGGTTTCTCGGTGTGATATATGTTCATTGCATTAAAAGAAAAAAAAAAAACATCTCGATTTAGGGAAGAGTATACCACCCACTCCAGAGAGTTACAAGTGTAGTACTGATCAAACCTGATAAAATGGCTGATTAGAACCAAGGGACAACTTTTCAACCTGTGCAGCTTCCATCCACGTGCTTGATTCACAGCACACCGGATCCATCCCACAAACTACAGCTCGGTAACCTAAAAATGATAAACAAGTAGAGGGAGATGGTAAAAAGAGGACAAAAACGTCATATTAATGCAATGTAAGACTTTAAGGTGTTGTCCTCCACTCTCATCTTCTGTTCGTCCTATTTCTCTAAATCTTCAAAAAGAAAAAGCGGGTGGGGGATGATTGAGTATGAAAGCGGTACTAACTCAATGGCGAGCAATATTTAGATACAAAAAGAAACAGGTATTACTGAACTGAATATTGCAATCTGCATAATATGGTGAAACTTCTGGGAAGGGAAGAATGTGAACAAAAAAAGAAGATTAAAAAGACTAGTGGAAATCATATTTGGTTATGTACCATAAATTTTATGCTGGACTTTCTGTCCTAAACGAAATGCATATTGCGCATTTTCATGTGCCAATGCTTTAGCAGATGCAGCCAAAGAGTCTGCCTCCAGTTTGGAAATGTCATCCCGTAATTGAGCAGCCAAAGCATAATTCTCATTCTCAATTGCATTTTGCAATTCTCCACTGCGACGAAACAAAGAAAACCAATAGTTTAAAGGAACCCAAATGCATCTCAAAATCAAATAAAAAAGAAGATACTCCAAAAATTAACCATAAGCGAGGGACTCACCGTAGACGCACAACACTTAAAGCCTTATCTTGAGCTTCACTCTTCGAGGATAAACCTCTTTTTGCTTCTTGTTGCTTTAGGATTTCTGCTTCAACCTTCAATGCAGAACACATATTAATAACCACACTACAAACACATTCCCAACTCCATTATCGCCAAGAAACTCGGATATAAATTCGAGCATACATAAGATTCATGACAGTATATATAAAGCAGTAAAGAAGTGGTGCATGAAAGGGTAAAAAGAAAAATAAATGATTCTACCAAAATTAATCATTTCATCAACAATTGACAGCCATATGGGGATGAAAGATGTCAGTTCTAACCTCAGTAAGCTTGTTTCTAAGCTGCTGTGCAATTTCATATTCTTCCAAGTTCAAAGCACGCTGCAAATCCACAAAAATACAAACACCAATGACCAATTCCTATGAACTGAGAAAAAAAGGCTTGTCCTTTGTAATAAAAGATAAAAACTCCTATAATCGAACCTGAACTTGTGTAGCCAAGTCTAACTGGAAAAAGAAAATCAGTATATCTTCATTAGCAGCCTCACTTCGCTCTGAGCTTGCACCCAATTCCTGGTCGCCTCCTTTAAATGGCCATACAGCTTTAACCCTAAAGTTCCTTTTCTTCAACAAATTGGATTTGGAGTTGCCTTTGAAGTAAAAACTGGGCACATACCCATGTCCAAGAAATTGTTTACCAATCCCAGATTTCATATTGGCTTTTCCAATTATCTCGAAATGCCTCCTCCCAACCACTTCTGTTCCATAAACAGCTGTGTTTCCTGAGCTTATTGAAAGGGTCTGCACCATTTTTCTCTGAAAAGAAAATGGAATTTTCCTTTCTTTATTGAAATCACTGAAAACAAAATTCTGGGTATTTAATTTCGTCCTCACAAAACTAAGATTACTTAAAACTTCATGTGTTGCAGGCTTTCAAGCGAGCATATGGACATAGCTGAAGGGAAGGGTAAAGAAAATGAAAACCAATATGTAATCTGGAATACGGGGTTGAATGTGCTATTGAACACAGGGTTGACACGTGGGGATTGCTTTAGGCCCCATAAGGACCAAATCCGACATGGATCATTTCTTGCCTCTGCGTTTTGGGCTTGTTTGGAGACATGGTTTTGATGTTCGTTTGATTTGCCGATGTTGGGATTATCGTGACAAATAGAAGTACAAAGTTAATTCTATAATATGTTTTAAATTATAAATGATTCATTTTAAGTCAATTTTTTTTTTTAATTTTAGCCTTCAAACTATTATTATATTTATTTTAAATTAATCCTTAGATTTCTACGTATTATAATTTTATCTACAGATTCCTATTCTTATTTTAAATTGATTTTAATTTAGTTCCTACGTGTTAATCATGCCTCACATTAATAAAATCTTTATAATAAAAAACATGTCATATATAATAATTAAAATGTTCAAAATTAATTTAAAAAAGTTACAATTTAATGATGAGACTAATTTAGAATAGAAACAATACTTTAAGAATAGAATTAAATATTAAAAAATTAATAACTACTTTAAAATAAAAAAGATACCAGATGCAATTAGCTCTTATTTCGATTCTTTTACTTCAGATTTGTAAACGCATTATTTACTTTTTCCTTTTCCCCACTAAACTTTTTAACAGATTCAAATGTTCAACAAATATTATTAACCAACGTGTATAAGAGGAGGATACAAGACAAAGGAATGACTTGCCTTATCATACAAACAAAATAACAAGCAAAGGAAGGAGAAGGATCAATCAAGTAAAACACAAGGAATCAGGAATCAGAAGCTACTTCTAAATGATAAACAACCAACAAAACACAATCAATCATCCGTTCAACTCACTACCTGCCTACAGAAGCTAGGGGAAGAGAAAACAAAACAAGAATTACAGGCTGAAATTGCGTGTTTAAACGACTATGGTCGATGATAGACATATTTTGTTCGGGGGTCTACGATAAGACCCTTTCCACCGTTCACTTCTAAATCGTGCCTGAAACATTCATGTCAATAAAAGATTAGAATCATGAAAACTGTTGTGAATAACTTGATTGGATGATTAATGATGGCATGTTTCGATTTAAATACTAAGAGGATAAGACGAGAACACTCAACTGAAACACGAAATCAGGGATGGTCAATTGCTCTCGAGGAACATATTTGAATAGCTGCACGAGCCTATCAACGTATACCACTTTCTTCCACACCTGCAGATCAATTCCAAGAACATCAGGATTCCGCAGACAGGTTAATCAGTCTTCGATCAGAAATAACTAAAGGCATACCAATTTGTCCACAAACATTTGCAGTGCGAAAATTGTAGCTTTCAAGTGTAAGGTAGGATGGAGAACATATATTGCCTATACAAAACATGTAAGAGAATTAAAAAACTTATGGCGGAGTATGAATATTAAAAATCAATGAATAGTAAGTGATACATACATGCAGGTTACGTTGGTGCTTCCGACCAAGTATTTGCTGTAACCTTCTCATCCATCCTAAATCTGGTTGGCTGGTTATTAGAGAGAGAGAGAGAGAACATACAATTCGAAATATTGTTATCACCAAGCATTTAACGGAACACATCAAATAACATCTGGTAGTTTCTTTAAAGTGCATACAATACTTACACTTGTAAAGATGCTGCAGAGTGAAAGTATACAATAGTATAAGGCTTCTGTATCAAAGGTTCAAATTCCTGAAATCAATAATAAAAAATAATCTTGGCTCAATAACCGGTTATAAATAATGGTAAGCAGTTGGGTGGACACACTAAAAGACCATTTCCCAAATCAAGCTGTTTAAATAACTAGTATTCAATGCGACTATGACTAGGAATCTCAAATATTCAACAAAAATACTTGGAAGCTAATACCTTTACAACATAGTGAATGAAACGTTCAAGCTCAAGACATCGCAGCAGAAAATGAGCTCCAACAATAACCATAACAGGGTGACCTTCACTGTCCACTCCTCCACGATAACTGAGATAGAACAAATAAACTAACTAAACATTATATTCAGATCAGGAGCAATCTAAACGTGTGAGAAATTCATGCGTTTCATACTAAAGGAACCTTGGTTCCACATAGAGTAAAAGCCAACAGAAAAAAATGGGACATTAAGAAAAAGAAGGGTAGAGTAAAATGCAAGACTTTAGCTGATAGTAAAGAAAACCAATAATTCAAGAAGGAAAACTGAGAGATCTGCATGATGAACTTACAGAATTTTCATCTCTGCAACTTCAGAAAGATTAAGAGAATTTGCCTTAGCAAGGTATCTGGAGTGAAGTGAGTATTCTTCAGCAGCAGATAATGGAGGCCCACCAAGGTCGCCAAAACCAAACATCTTAGCAAAATTCCAACCGCCTTGAGCTTGAGCAGTTTTTTCCCATTGTTCTTGGCGTCTCTGATCCGGATCTTTCATCAAGGACATGAAAGCAGGATCCAAATATGTATCCAAGTAACTCGAGTTCCTGAAATATAAACAATTAGTTGACATTATCAATTAATGACATTAAATTGAAAGAACCACGGTAATTGAAAGATGATACTTGAAAACAGATAAAACTACATGGAAACTGGAGAAACAATAGTTGGTTACATTTCACGAACCCTAATTATCTAGCAACAAGACATAAGTAAAATAGTGAAGAGTGATTAGGTACATATTTCATCCAAAAGATTTCCAACCAACCTCAAAGACGCAAATAGCTTTCAGTGGGTATTCATATCTCACCATGCTTGCATGTAATTTTGGGGGGAGAGAGAGAGAGGGAGGGAGAGAAAATAAAATGATGGAGAAACGCATAATCCAGAAAAAGACAGGCAAAGCAAAGCAAAGCATATTTCATAAGGTTTGTAGCTTGTGGAGGTGTTGATGATACAAATGCATGCATATGAGTAACAGTAAGGGGCAAAGAGAGAAATGGAAACACTTTAATTTAAAAAAACAATCAGGATTGCAAGTAGTTATCACCCACAGCAAGAAATATCCTTAGGGAGAATTCAAATATTGAATAGAAACTACTCTGGTTGTAAGTTAAACTTGCTCACGAGAAACTGCTTGGAAGGGATCCAAAGCGTTGATTTTTTACACCTCAGTCTCTTACAGATATGAATCATTAAAATGTTGGAGAAAGAGCATATTAAACCACAACTACACAAGGTTGAAATATAGACAAACCTACAGTCTAATATCTGCACATAATGATGCTTTTTTTTTCAAACAGTCTAGGACCAAGAAGGATATAATAAAAAATAAGGAAAGGTTTACCATGAAAGGATTAACCGACCTTTGTACCAAACCTACATCACTAACGGCGAGTTCAGATGAAGCTTGCGCAGGCTTTGGGATAGTCTTTTTGGGCAATGGCTTTATTCTGATTGTACGCTCATGAATGATAGTCTCACCATTCTCATCCCCAACATCAGCAGGAAGCTTAGATATGGCCACCACTTCCTCATGCTTATCTCGAGGAAAGTAAAGTGGAAGCAGCCTACAATTTACAAAATCAAACACAAAGATACCTCTGGTCTATAAAATTTAAAGCATAAGCAAAAAGAAAAAATAATCGTAAAATTCCTCAAGACATTGAAGGAATTATAACAATGCATCCAGACAAACAAGTCACCTCTACAAGGTAGTAAAAATGAAAAATAATAGTAGGATACCTCTTATAAATCTCCGTATCAGATGATGTGCTAATACAAAAAACAACAGCTGTAATTTTATCTTTCTGCTTTTCAAGAAATCGGCGAACAGTCCCTAAAGAACAGGAAAAAGGTTTGAACACATAAACATCCAACCTCCAAAACAGTTTAAATAGCATATCATATGAAAGACGGGCATGTGAACACAAGCCCAGATTTTTTCAAAGAGCTTCAGTCCTTGTCAAAATTAGGCATTAGGGTGAATATTTTGAATGAAATGTATGCCGGTTGAAAGGAAAAGGTGTTGTACAAAAGTAAATGCCCCCCAAACACTGTAATTCCAATAATGCATTGAAAAGTCACTTAAAGAAAATTATATGCACAACCCATTTCAAATATTCAAAAAAATATCTAATATTACTTTTCTCTTTCATTTTATAAGAAAACCATTTCAAAGTACCTTGGGTTTTATTTATCCATTCCACTAATAATATCAGCACAAAATGAGATGAAATTGGAAAAAAGTATTAAAAGAAAATAAAAACTTTGAAATATCAGATTATAAACAAAATCAGACAAAAGAGTTGTGACATTTAGGACATTTTCTCACTTATAGCCACGTGTGCAGCTGGTTCCCGGGGATAGTTTTTAGCCTCAGTGTATATGCAGCCCATAGCAATACTGCATTGATACACAAAAAGTAGTAAAAATTTCACCTACTAAAAAAGGCAAATAGATGAATTGATCATAGAACACATTATTGGTGATATACCAACCTCTGAAGACCATTTTCAATAAGAAGTTCAAGGCAAGATCGATAACAATGACTCAGCGCATTCTCGGCAGCAGTATGATACTTTACTGCATACTTGGGACCAACAGTATGGATAACCCTCCTATCAATATGATGAAAAAAAATCAGTTTTCAGTGAAGAGAAGAATTCATTACTAAAATATAACCTGTAACAGTTTTGGAGCAAACTCTAAAATGAGAAATATAAAAAGCAAGTCAGCACTCAGGTTTGATGCTCAAACGTGAACCATGAACAACAGCTATGCAGCTTGATCAAAACAAAATGCTGATGTCTACTAAACATGTCTCAGCCTTCTACAATAATGGATGAAGTAATGAAATAAAAGGCATGTGAAACAATTATAAGAATTATTATATGTGAAAGTGTTATATTCCGTAATATAAACAAAAACTGCATTATCAATCTGGTTTCTTTAAAAGAATGTGGACATATACAAACCTAGCAGGAAGATCATATGCATGAGTAACTTTGGCCATCCCTGTTCTGCATCCACCCTGTCCATAAAAGGTACATTAATTCTTTGCTTCATGTTTACATTATTTAAAGCAACTTGCTTTCGAACAGGAATATCAATATGCAACAGATCATGGAAGGCACATATGGAAACAATTTCCATAGAATTTCTTCCTGCATATAATTTATCATACCAATGTTGCGCATTCTTCTGCAAGACCAGGCCCAGCTGCAGCATGCAAACCTTGGCTACTGTGTGCTTCATCCAGGTTCTGCACCCAAGAATTTAAAGAACAATTGAGAAAATTGATTTCCTTAACTAATGATTTTTGGGTGATGGTTTTTGATCCTTAACCAAGCCAAAACATGAAATGAGTTCTCACATCAGAACACTGAGGATCAAACTTACCTCTCAAAAATCTAATAATATTTAAAACACTTTCCACACTGTTAGTATACAAAGAACAAAAATCAGGTCCTATTGAAAAATGGGTTAAATATGCTCATGAATGAAAAAAGAGTCAGCTGGCTCTAAAATTTTGAATAAAGTTGTACAGCACATTTGGGTCAATTTGTATATCTGTGTGATAAGCAATCAAGCCTCCTGAGAAAGTTGATATATTTTATATCATTGGTTTGTCCATCCAATCCTTCTATAGCAATTAATACAGTTCCAATGTATTAACCTGCTTTTCTTGTCAATTCCTTTCCATATTGGCTTAACCATGTAACATACATGTAATAGTGAAAAATGCAAGGTTGCTAATATCCAAGCAATGATAACGCAATTCAAGTGATTCCACAAAATATTTTGCATCTGCAAGCATCATTAAGGAGTTGAAAGCTTACTGTTTACCTCATTTGTAGAATTAACAACAGCATCAACCTCAAGGTTCCATGGCTGTCCCCTCCACAAATATATCTTCGAGTTTATTTCATGATCGACTGGAAACCTTGATACCATTCCATTGCTTCCATCTCCCCCCCTAGGAGGGGCTAAAGGGTCAGGGAAAAAAGATTTTGAAAAAGAATGATCTTCGTTCTCATACTCCAAAGAAGACCTACTCTCTGCATCACTCCATCGTGGGACTTGGTCCAATGTCACAACTAAGTCGCCAGTGTCAGTGGGGACTCCCTCACCAGCTATGGCCGTGGCCACTGGCTGAATCATTGTAACAGCTCCCAATCAGATCAAAGTCCCTAACAGTAGAGAACCTGAAGAGCTTTAGGAAATCAAACTTTAACGATCCAGAAAAATAATGCATTATATAATGAAAATTAACGACCGTAATTCCGACAGAACCCCCATTGCATAATATCTTTATTTTGACCAAAATCAAAGATCATCAACAAATTTCAACACCCTTTAACCTATTATATATCAATTACCAAAGCTACTATTCACAAATTTCCAATTAGCGAATCATCTTCGTTAGATGTGACTAAAATAAAGGAATAAGCTAGAAATCCTATCCCAGATGCCGAAATTTTAAAAAATAAAACAATCAACAACTACCAAATCGAGCTTGAAAAAAAATTAAGCAATTACGTGTCGGGAAAACTACGAAATTTTCGTATAAAATTAATCAATTTACCCCACCGAATCAAAATCAGAAGAGATATATGTAAAAAAAATATATATATATAAGCGTACCTGAAATTGAGAAGCTGAGGAAATAAATTTGGTCTTCAATTGGTTTTAGGGCTTTGGATTTCTTTCTTTATTTTGTTCTGTTATGCGAATAATACAATTGCTCTTCCTGCGTCGATGAGCTAGCGGCAGCGGTGCTCCTTTTGGTCAGAGATGGATTTGATTGAAAAGAAACAAAACTTTGCGTTAACTTTGACGGCTTATGTCGAGGCTGGTCCTCTAATTTTCTGTATATTCTCTTTTCAGTCCCTATCCTTTATTAGTTGTATTCTGTCTTTGCCTTAAACTTCAAATACAAAAACAATTTGATAAAATTGTGCCATTAGAATCAACTAATATAAATACGAATTAAAACAAATTTAATATAACACGCCATTAATTGTAACGTTTAATAAAATATGTTACGGTAGTTGAGTAAATCTGTATAATTATATATTTAATTTTTATTATTTAAATATTTTATTCATTTGAGATATTTAAATAATAAAGATTAAATATATTATTGTATAATAATAAGATATTATAATATTTTCGTTATTACGATTTGATTACGAATAAAAATAATAAATATAAAATTATATTTAAATTTAAATAAAAGATAATATTATTTTGATTTATCGCGAAGACGAGGTATTTTATGTCAATAACATTATTTTGTCCTTTAGAAGTAGAACTTTCCTTTTTACAGCAATCCTCAACGTGTTCATCTTCCAGGACCATTACCCGCCATGGATGTGATCCTGGTTTTCTCCATGTTCTTCCTATCTATTATCTCTCAAATCCAATCCAAACCCAACCTCACCGTTAACCCGAAAACCCTGTCTAAATCTGGTGATTCGGTTCTCATCGAATGGTCCGGCATCGACTCACCATCGAAACTCGATTGGCTCGGCCTCTACTCACCCCCCGATTCATCCCACGACAATTTCATAGGATACATGTTCCTATCGTCTTCTCCCACTTGGGAATCTGGGTCGGGATCCATTTCTCTTCCCCTCACCTCCCTCCGCTCTAATTACACCTTCCGGATCTTCCGCTGGACCGAATCCGAGGTTGACCCGGGGCTCCTCGACCAGGATCATAATCCCCTCCCTGGCACCAAGCATTTATTGGCGGAATCCGAGGCGGTGGGTTTCGTATCCGGCCGTGGACCCGAGCAGATTCACTTGGCGTTGACTGGTCGGGATGGAGAGATGCGGGTAATGTTCGTTGCAGAGGATCCAGAGGAGAGACACGTGAGGTACGGAGAGAAGGAAGGGGAGTGGGGAGATGACGTGGCCGTGGCACGTGTCGGGAGGTATGAGAGGGAGGACATGTGTCACCCGCCGGCCAATGAGAGCGTCGGCTGGAGGGATCCCGGTTGGATATTTGACGCCGTCTTTTCGGGTTTAAAGGGTGGGGTGAAATACTATTATCAGGTAATGTAGGCATATTTGTTGATCAACTTGAAAATGTTGAACTAGGACTAAATTTTGTTCTTTTAACTTAAAAAGTTTCATTTTTTTTTATAGGGATAAAGATAGTGTTTGATTGAAAATGGTTGTGCTAACATGTTGAGCTCCTTGTGTTGATTGAATCACACTGTTTTATGTTGCATTGCCATAAAAATTGCTTTGATTTTCATATATATATATATATATATTGTATATTTATCATGTTAGTTTCAAGTATTTGTTCTATCCTTTACATGTTAGAACTAAGCAAAAGTGTTGAATCATTCCCCCCCTTAAACATGGTGTACTCTCAATTCGACTTCAATAATTAATTTAATTTTGCTTTGCTTGTTCTAAAAGGTTGGAAGCGAGTCAAAAGGTTGGAGTACAACACGGAGCTTTGTTTCATGGGACAAAAATTCGAATAAAACAATAGCCTTTCTGTTTGGAGACATGGGGGCTCCTACACCATACCTAACCTTTAGTCGTACACAAGATGAAAGCATATCTACCATGAAGTGGATCCTGCGTGACATTGAAGCTCTCGGAGACAACCCTGCTTTTGTTTCCCATATTGGGGATATCAGCTATGCAAGAGGCTACTCATGGTTGTGGGATGAATTTTTCAACCTAATCGAGCCTGTTGCCTCGAAGGTGCCGTATCATGTGTGTATTGGTAATCATGAATATGATTGGCCTTCCCAACCTTGGAAGCCTGACTGGGCCAATTCAATTTATGGAACTGATGGGGGTGGTGAATGTGGTGTTCCCTACAGCCTTAGATTCAATATGCCTGGCAGCTCTTCCGAACCAACGGGAACCCGTGCTCCAGCTACCCGAAACCTTTACTACTCATTTGATATGGGGCCAGTTCATTTTGTGTACATGTCTACCGAAACCAATTTCCTTCCGGAAAGCAACCAATATAACTTTCTGAAGCATGATCTCGAGTCGGTTGATAGGTTGAAGACCCCTTTCCTTGTATTTCAAGGGCATAGACCAATGTACACTACAAGCTTTGAAAGGGGAGATGCCCCGTTGAGAGAGAGAATGCTCGAGCACTTGGAACCTTTGTTTGTGAAAAACAAGGTAACCCTTGCGTTATGGGGCCATGTCCATCGATACGAAAGGTTTTGTCCGCTGAAGAACTTTACATGTGGAAGCAAGGGGCAGACGGGGGAGGATTGGGAGGCATTACCGGTTCATGTTGTGATTGGGATGGGAGGACAAGACTGGCAACCAAAATGGGAACCTAGACCAGACCATCTAGACGACCCAATCTTCCCACAACCCAAGAGGTCTTTGTATCGTACAGGCGAGTTCGGGTACACTAGATTAGTTGCTACAAGGGAGAAACTAATACTTTCATTCGTAGGAAACCATGATGGTGAGGTGCATGATATGGTTGAGATCTTGGCATCTGGGAAAGTTCTTAATGGCGGTGATGACAACAATGGTAAAGTTGGCACAGTCCTTAAGGTTGATGTGACACATTACTCATTTTCACATTACGTCTGGGGTGGTAGTGTCTTGGTGCTTGGGGTTTTTGTTGGCTATGTTCTCGGTTTTGTTTCACATGCTCGGAGACGAACTGCACCAGGAAGGGACTGGACTTCAGTGAAAACTCAGGAGACATGAAGAGCTAAAGATGCACTTTGCGCTTCAGATTTTCAAACCTACTTGCAGTGCCATTATGGTGCTTTCATGCTATGTACAGGGTATGGTGCCTTACTGCCTTGATTTATCTCTAAACTTCCATAATTTACAATCTTTCATGGTTCTGAAGTGGAGCATTCTATGGTGTGTTTCACTATTGTAACATGTATGATATTTGGTGTTGTGTCAAACTAGGACAAATTTTAATGTATAATACCAATATCGATAGTTATACATTTCCTCTATTGCCGTGAATTAAAGCAGTCTGTGTGACATTTTGCTTCGGTTTAACATGTATGATTTGGTCTATCTACAAGCAAATTAGTAAATTTAGAGAACAGACATGGAGCAGGATACTTGGATTACAGGGAAAAAAAGTAACCTTGAACATTAAAAATTTGATCAATATATCTGAACATAACGGGCAAAATCTCCACCCTTGAATGAGAGGGAAAAAATGGGAAAGAGGAAATGCAAGAACATCTTAATACAGTTATGTGAAAGCAAACTTGGTAAGCTCTGCAACTGCTTTTGCACGTGTATTGGCACCTTTCCCTCGGTTATTCAGTCCATCCACATCATCACTGAGATGATCAAGAGCTTTGTTCTGTCTGCAGGATCACCAGTTTCATGTAATGATAATATGAGAAGTGCAGATTTTTCAAGGAAACCGTAAAGCCGACTTGATTAGAGGGAAGATTAACAGAACAGCCATGCCCGTTAAATCACCCAAGATGTCACTTAAATCTGGAAATGCATCATCTTGCTTTCTCTTCTCGAGCTGGCGTTAGACGATTAATCTTAACACAATCATCGAATTCTATAATACATGATCAGCAATGTGAACTCTAAGTAGGAGACTGAGAACTAAAATGGAGTTGCCTTCTTGTACAAGGAAATCAAATACCAAAAGGTGAACCATTATCATTTTCTAGGTTATGGCCGGGATGATTATTTCCTCGTCCGAATATAGTTTCCCAGTTACATCGAGTGCCAAGAAAAGGTTGACGAGGCATACAGAGACCAAAAGGTGAGTATCATTTGGTAACTCTTGCGAGAACAATTATCATTTTCTATGTTATCAAACTCATGTTTAATTTATTGGAAAAACAGTGAAAATGGGCATAATTCACCAATGGTATTCGGTTCAGATATAGTCGAGATTTGTTATAAAATGATCCTTCCACTGGTGACATAATATTATGGTGATGTAGAAAGATAACCGATACTACGTGATTATATAATAAAAAAATAAATTTATATGGAAAATATGAAACAAAATAAACTAAAACAAAACGAAATTTGGATCATAATTTCTCACAGTCGACTGAGCCACAAACAGAGCAACAAACGACTTGTGTTTTTAGTCTCCATCAGACACCACCACCACCATGATCATCATCAACCCTAATTCTTTCTTAAAGGCTTTGGGATCATACATACCAAACCAATCAAAAGGATGTTTCTCTTCTTGTTTACTTTCGGTTGATGTCTCTCCAGACCAGATACATCAAGAGAATCTACTTTTAAATTACAAGACATTATGCCTGTTTGATTTGCTTCATCGAACAATTCTAACCCAAAAAAAACACATGCAAGCTGTGATTACGATCATACTTCAACACTTTCTTGCATATTATATACATTTTTTATGTATATGGTCCTTCTAAAGGTTGTTTCATAACCCTAATAACAGCTTTTTTTTTAATGTTTGCCATTAAAGTGGTTGCTTAGCAAATTGGTCTAATTACAACTTCCATCCCTTTTCTTTAATAAAATTGGTAATTTAATTTCTCAAGATTTGGTCTTGTATTTTATAGAAACAGAAACATTAGTTGGGTTTTGTTAATTTATTGTGTTACCTCCTTGTATATTATTGTCAATTAAAAAGAAGGGAAATTACAATTAAAACCTCAACAAATTAAAAATATATTTTGGGAATAACTTTTCCGACTTTGAAAAGTTGCTTTGTGAATAATCAAGTCACCTACGACCTATAGCCTCTAAAAGTGTAGGCAATGCAACTAACACCACTTTATTCAGCAGATAAAAAGTGCAGTTGGCTGAACTTTAATTAATTAGTTAGATATTCCCAAAATATTTCATATCAATCAATCCTCAACACTTCCTTTTCTCTTAATCTAAAACATTTTATGTATTAGGATGGTAAGATTTTCGATTATATTCGAATTCAAATCGGATCGAATATTAATATTATTTTTTATTCCACTATGTTAAGAAAAAAAAACAGGTAAAAGGATACAAGGGATGTTTCAACATCAAGAAACAGACTGGTGCTTTGATTAATAGAAGCAACACAAACAGGTTTTAAAGTGGTTCAACCAAGGAACTTTGGATTGGAAAATATATGAAGAACTAAACGCCAATGGGAGCTTATCTCCTTCCTGGAAAACGCCACAGAAGAGAATTGCAAAAGTGGTCCATCTGCATTATACATGGACACGTGTGTAATTATCATTACAATAATTATGCAAAGCTAAAATTCCATTTTGGAAAAGAAAGGAGAGAGATGCTTATCAACAACTATGGTATTATTACTTGAGTTTGAGATTTGATGTGATTATCCGACGTACGAATAGAAGATTTTTGTCTTTTTTATGTTTTTATTTATATCGAATATTTAGAGGTAAGGTTCATATCGCTTAAGTATGTCTCGAGTTTAAGATTTTATGTACATAGAAAATCTTCGTCGGAAAACTTACCTATCAAAACCAAGTGTACAACGTGATTGATAAAACGGAGCAACATTTTGGTTAGTTTGAATCTAGCATTTAGGTTCATGCATGCACCCCATATATGTATAATGTTTGCTTCTGCAGAGACTAGATTGAAACAAGTAGATGCAAAATTTGTATCATTTGTCGTTAACCCTAGTGCGAGAGAGGTTGAGATTCTTTTAAACAAACCTCTCTTGTATTTTTGCACCAAATTGTGTTGCAGTGAGTGTCACTTTCATATACACATGTGGATAGAGCCATGGAATGGTTGTTTTGAAAGAATCATGGCATTGCCATCTTGCCTTTGCCCACCACTACCTGTGTAATAATTATGATCATGAATAGGTATAGATCAAAATCTTCCTGATAAGAGAGAAATATGTTTATGATGGCTACTGCTGCTGCTCTTTTTTCCAGATTCAATGCTTCTGGTTTTGGTACAACCCCCATTTGGCCCACTTGCTTCATCGTATTCGTATGATCATCGTCTTATGTAGGCACTAGGCAGGGTAAATCGAAAAGAATAAAGAAGACACTGCACATTAGATTTATGGTTTAGGGTTCAATTTAAGGGTTAAGATTTAGAGGTTTATATTTATGTGGTTATAGTTTAGGGGTTGTGATTAGAGTTTATAATTTAGGGTTTAAATCAAAACATAAATCTCTAATATTTTGCCCTAAAAGCTAAACTACAACCCTAAACTCTAACTATAATCTCTTATTTTTTAAACCTTTAAACTTATATACTATATGCTTTTAATCTTAAACTATATCTTAATCTCAGATTTGATGCTTTAAATCTCATATTAGCATAATTATTAGTAAAATTGTCGGCATATCAACTGCTTTATTATGTAGGCAGGAATACAACTATTTAATTAATATAAATAAGCAAAGCATCTGCACTAGGAGTAGGGTTATGACGAGCATCATTTCATGAAAGCGAAACCAAACCCAAAATGGAAAAGAAAAGAGCTATTGGTTCACTTATATTATACCACTGGCTAATCTGGAACGTGATTGGCAACTAGGAAAAAGAGAGAAAAAAAAGTGGTTCTCAAACCCTGAAAGTGATTGCAGCTGCTTGGTGTATTAGATTTCCTTCCAATATACATATTCATAGAAAGCTGTATTTTCCCTCAACATATATCAGATATTTCTGATCATTTAAACAAAAGAAGAGTGAGTTTTCTGGGTTTTGTTAGCCATGGACAGACAACTTTAAAGTTAAAATTTTAATATTTAAATATTTTTTATAATAATTATATAATTTAAATTTAATCGATTAAATTGTGACTTTTATACATAATAAATTTTGGTTGATATTAGATTTTAAATTCGAAATCGGACAGCACATTTTCCATCTCTTTGTCCAATTGATTGATGTTAAATGGGCATCAATTCAGTTGTCAAACAATTTTCTTTTTGTTGATAGAACGTCTTCATCTTCCAATTCATATATTTTTTTTAAAAAAAATTATAAATTAATTTTAAAATAAAATTAAGAAAAACTTCAAGTTGCCGACATGATAAACCTAGTAATTATTTTATTATTATTATTTTAAAATTGATCGATTTTAAATTTTAATCAATAACAAAGTCGCATCGTTTTCTTAGGATTAATTAAAATCCAAAAGCTATAACCTCATTTTTATTTTCCCATTTTTCATAAGCTTATTTTATTTAGAATTTCTTGCTATAAAAATGCAAATGGTTTTAGGTCGGTCCAATATCTATGTCTAAATATAAAATATATTTGTTAATTAGACTTTTGTTGTGTTGGTAGGATTGAGGCCATTGAATTTTAAGTCTCATTAATTTATGTGTACAATATAATTCAAGTTATCAGTTTATTCAATTGTGGTTTAAAAATATGTAGATTTTCAATTCATTTGTGATAGTTTATATGTCATACTATTTCATTTTAATTTTAATTATAAAAAATTATTTAATACATAAATTACGTAAATTTTAAGACTCATGAATTTAGACTTTAGATTTTATGATCTAAAAATTAAAGATTTAAATCTTAACATTTACAGAAAATTTGTATAAATTTTATTTACATCATTTATGTAAAAAATTAGTCTTTTAATAAATGGATGTATTACTTATGTTTATAAAATAAAAACATATAAATTTATTTTTAATATTTTTGTATAATCATTAATATTCAATTCATTACACACATCATTACTACAAAAGTTTTATTTAAAAATTTGTTTAAAATCTTTTAAAAATAATATATTTTATATTTTAATATCTTTCGCACTCATAGAACTTTATTGTATTTATTTTTATACATTAAACTTTTAGTATTCGCAGTGTTATACGTTTTGAATTATGCAGTATATTTTTTAAAAAAATCCATTCTATATTTACTTGTGCATATCCAATTTATGTGGTCCTTGTACAAGGGGATAGCTTGGTCCAACCTAAGAGACTTTATATATATATTCAAGGTTTTCAAATTTATTATTAGATATAAATATCATATATTATCATATTATTTTGTTTTTATGATACGTAATTTATATTAATCGATTAATATATCATATATCGATACTTATACTAGTATAAAAATAAAAACAATAGAAAAAAATTGAGTTGGGCCATGTCCCTTAAAGAGCATGTGCTCAAGAATGTTTACAAAGTTTTGTGTGGTTTCTAGTCAATATTAAAGGCACAATGTGGTGAAGGAAGAGAGCGAGCCCTGTTCACAATTATATGCTGTTATGAAGTTTAAGCTTTGAAATTTTAAAGCTCATAAATTCAAGTCGTATCGATGTAAATCACATATAAATTCTCTAATTAGTTCGAGTTAATTATTCGAGTCAATTAATTCTAAAAATTAAGAGATAAAAAATTTATTTGACTATAACATTTAAACAAAAAAAAAAACTTAAAATATTAATATATTCCTATCAATTAAATATTAGTGATGCAAGGTAGTTAAGGTGTTTTTATTCACGAAATGTAAGATTACTTTTAAGAATTATATTTTTGGAATGTAACGTTACTTGACATATTATTGAAAATATTATATTACCTTATTTGGTTTATTTGGTAAGAACATAAGATTATTATGTTTGGTTAGAGATATATAAAATTATTTAAAATTAAATTTACTAAATTAATCACGTGTTATATTTTCTTTTTAATAGATTAAATTTTTAATATTAAATAAAAACATTTACACAAAAAGTAATAACATTGTTTTTGTTACATTATCTAAACTTAAAAAAATCTATTTATCATATTATTATTATATTAACTATTTTTTTAAAAAAATATTTATATTGCATCCTCTCCTTATCATCTATTAAAATATTTGTGAATTTTTAAATATTGCTTTTAATATGTTTAGATCATAATTCTAACCCACCGAAATATGTTATAAGACCCTAAACATCTTATAAATATATCAAAAGAATAAAATTAAAAACATCAATTTTAATTTATTAATTTTCAAATAATATACAATCCCTACATATAATATTCTATAATATCATAAATATAATATTAATAATTTTTTTCTTGAATTAAACGTTTTTTTATAGATAATTTAGATTTTCTGTGATTTACATTGTATAGATAACGAATTTTATGTGTGTTTCTTTTTCATGAGTTTCAACAAATATTAAAAAATAATTAAAAGAAAAGCTATTGGGTGATTACAAAAGTAAAGATTAAAAATTAAATAATTTTTCCGTCTCATATAAGAAGTCTATTATTAACTTTTTAAAGTTAATTTTTTTAAACTTTAACCATAGTTATTTTAAATATTTTAATTTATTAAATTTTATAAAATATATATTTTTAAACTATTTGATTAGATATTTTTAAATATATTTTTTAATATTTTTATTAATAATAAATTTAAAATTATAATAAATTAAAATTTAAAAAATTTAACAAAATATTAATACTGGATAAATAAAATGAGACGGAGATAATATTTAGAAAGAAAACGGAGTAACAAAAGAGGAAATAAAATAGGGTGCTTCTTCGTGTCGGAAAGTATCGATTTCCCGGGATTTTCTCATTCATGCGCGTGGGTCCCACGCACACCCGCCTCGCCCACTCCATCTTCTTCCTCCCCCTTGCTTAAATATAAACCTCCCGCAACTATTTTCGGTTGACGCCGATTTTTCTAAACTTATCTTTTCTCTATTTCCCCGCCTCACTCTCTTCTACTCGCGCGTACTTTTCACTTTCCATTTCCCTTTTCTTTTTCTGTTGGGATGATGGGACTGAGAAGCTAGCCAAAAACCCTAGCTGTCTCTCCGTCATCCTTTATTTCTTGGAATCTCTACGTTTCTTTTAGATTTCATTTTTATGCTCTGAATGCTTTGATTTTCTTTTATTTTTTTTCTTTTTCGGGCGAGAGGTTTAGAGGATGGAGGATAAAGAGGGTCTTGATCCAGCAGGGACTGAGTTTAAATCCGATTCGAGCTCGAGCTGGACACTTGCTGGACCTGACTCGGTCTCGGATGGCGTCGATTACTTCTTGGATAGGGAAAACAGTATACTGAGTGAGTTCGGTTGGAATATTCTACAACCGGACCATGCCGATGAGTTCGAAAGGTTTAGTGAACTAGACCGGACCGACACCGGAGATGGTTTGGCGGTAAATTTTAGCGGCTCGTCGAAGAACTGTGGTGTAGCTGGTGGTTCGTGTTCAGGAACGGCGTCGAATCCGGTCGGGTCAGCTGAATTGCCGATACCGAATCCGTCGGTATCTTCAAGCTCCAGCGAAGATCCGCCGGAGAAATCAACGGACTTCGGCGGGAAACAGCCTGAGATACCGTGAGTATTAGTGAACCGACGATGAAAATGAAAAGAAAAATCATTTTATCCTATAGCTTTTTGTGTTATTTCGTGGGACTGAGTCGTAATTAATTACAATTTCGGAGGGCAAAAACAACATGTGGTGATAAAAGGCCACGGCATCAAAAAGCCATGCTTAAATCCGAGAGAATCTCTGAGTCTGAGAAGGTGCAATTTTCGGTGTCCGTACGCTGTAACTGTAAAAGGAAAATTTGTTTCATGCAACTATACAAGTTGAGGGAGGAAAGGGTTTAGACTGTTTCGTAAATTTAGAGAAATAATAGGTCCAATTAAGATAAATTGGGGGGCAAAAATTAAAAGTTACTTTTTGGCCATTAACGAAACGGCCTTTCTCACCGCCGCTATTGCGGCGGGAATGGCGTGCTTTGCTTTCTGAGATTTTTCTGTTTATGAAGTCAAAAAGCGGGAATATAGCTGCCGGGAAAAATCCCTTTTCGATAACAAAAATCGTAGATACTGCAAATTAATCCCTTTTGTTCTACATTCATCGCTTCTGGTAAAAGGTAACATATATTGTCATATATAGGGTTTTATTGTTACTTCTGAGGTGGGTTTTCATTGTTTGTGAATTGGGAAATGAACTTTATGGTTTCACTTACTGTTTTCTGAATCACATTCCTGGAATTGATCATTTAGTAGCATTCAATATTCATAAAATGTTCTTTGCTGTAAAAGGGAATTGATCAGACATCTCATAAAATCATGAATTTCTTCCAGATTATGAAAAAGCTCTTTGTATGAGTTGGAAACTTGATTTTCATTACTTTGCAGTATATATATATGTATATGATTCAAGCATTTTCTACATTACATTGAATATATCTTACCTTGAAATTGGTTAGATTGGTCCCAGGACATTTTAGTTATAGTTTTCTTTTATCGGAACATATTCATTAACCTTCTTTTTAGTACAATATTTAAAGCTTAGGACCCCCCTTCATTTTGATAACTGTAGGTTGAGTTTTTTTTCATATATAGGAGCAAGGTGAGGAAGAAAGTGCAAAAGCGAATTCGACAGCCACGTTTTGCTTTCATGACCAAGAGTGAAGTTGATCATCTTGAAGATGGCTACAGATGGAGGAAATATGGACAAAAGGCTGTTAAAAATAGTCCATTTCCTAGGTGTGTTGTTATTTCTCTATTTTCAACCTTTTAAATTGATTCAATGGATGTTTGTTTCTTCTTTCTATTCAACAAAATAAACTTCGAAGTTAAACATTGTAAACCATATTCGTTTTCCTAGATTATAATAAATTTCCTTTTCAAAAGTTTGTGTTTTGAAGAGTTTTATACCTTATAGAAGGGAGTTAGTGATACCTTTCTTCAACAAGGTTGAATATTTAGATTATTAAACCACTAAGTCATAGCATGAGATTCCCTCAGTTCATGTCTATATATATGATTGATAAGACGTATCTATGGCAGATGAAAATTTTCTTATAATGTTAGGTCCAGTGTCCTTTTGATCATTAATTTGACTGATCTTATTTTTCCAGTACCGCATATTTTTTTTTCTTAATTCAGTCATATTTTATGTGAGAATATGCACCATATGCATGCTAAAGTGAGGTCAAATTTATGAAGCACGTGTAGAGTTGCAAAAAGCCTTGATGGGCTCCTTATGTTTGGGGAAGTGAAATTATGACTCCATGCTTAAAATCATTCATTAATGGAAGTAAAAAATTTCAGAATATTTGTGCGAGACACTTGTTTAATTTCACAGGAGCTACTATCGCTGCACAAATAGCAAATGTACAGTGAAGAAGAGGGTAGAACGATCCTCTGAAGATCCCACCATTGTCATTACTACATATGAAGGTCAACACTGTCATCAGAGTGTCGGTTTCCCCCGTGGTGGACTCATCAACCATGAAGTTGCCTTTGCCCGTCAATTTACTTCTGCAGCCTCTCGATTTTATAATCCACATGGAATACATTTACATAGGGGAATCCATCCAAACACAACACAGTCACACCAAGTACCTATTGAAGTAAGAGAATCTCGTGAGCTTCCAGAACCCACCTCCCAGTTGCCCAAAGATGAAGGGTTACTTGGGGATATTGTGCCTCCTGGAATGCGTAACAGATGAGGAAAAAAATATGGTACGGATATCTTCCTTGAACCATGTTTACATACTCTCTGACTGCCATACTATCCCTCCTTGACACTTAATCTGACTGAATTTCTCGTGTGCTTGTTCTCTTGTCTATGTTTGCTTCTTGTATGTTGAATATTGAGCGGAGGATGTTGAAAAAAATGACCATAATATCAAAAGTTTTTTTTTAATTTTATCTCAAAGAGGAATTAGTTTATAGTTTGTGTTAAGTTATAACTTGATGAACGGTGTTACCCTGGTTTGATGTTCTATCTTCAATGGTTTAACCCTGGGGAAGAACCTATGGGATTGAACTGTTGTAAGCAGTAGTACCGCTTCCAGGTCAACAAAATTACAGTCTGACTGAGCCAAGAAAAAGGTAAGGGATATGAAGAATGGCTTAAGCACTAAGCATTTTACTAGTTAGGGCTTCAGCTTAGTTATTGATAAGATTTAGCCCGGTCACAAGGCCTTCACAAGCTAGTACGTAGCTAATGGACCACTGTGATTAAACCCCACAACGATGAGACGTACAGCCCTCTTTTTTTTTTTTTTTTTTTTTACATTTTTTTGACCAGTTCAATCTATCTTGGAACGATTAATTGTATTGTAGCACTAACCCACTGCGACCTTTAACATTGATGGATATACATATACTGTGATATGGTAGATTAGGTCACGGTCATCTTTGTAATTTACTTAGTTCTTTTTCTTGATGCTGCCAGCTTTAGTAAGGTTAATCAAAGATCCTAAAAGGCCTTTCTAGACATGGGATCGATATAGAGGTTACAACTTTATTTTAATAACCAGTAGAATCTTCTAGATTGACGTTTTATATATATGGTTCTCAAGTTGAGCCTAGGGGTTATTAGTAAAGTACATTTAATAAATCTCTAAATGCACCTAACTAGTCACTATCTATATGCATCGGCAAGAGATTTTATTAAGTCGTAGCTTCTTGTATGCTGTTTAAATTGTTTTAAGAAATTAGTGAAGTTAAAAAAATATTCAAAGGCCGTGAGCTTTGAATAAGAATTCGATTCCAATTATTCTTTGAGTATTCATTTACTTTGGGGTGATCTAAAGATGTCTTAAATATGGAGTTAAGTTTATTGTATAAGGATTTCTTGATTCTGTTTTTTCTCATTTCACCAATGTTCTATTTGAAAAGGGCGCCTCCTTTTATATATACCATCCATCACTATCATCATGACTATGCGAATAGATCATTAGGAAATGAATTAATTTTCTTTTTTCTCTTCGTGATAAAAAAAAAGTTTTAGATAAGTCATATTCGTCTAGAATCATAATATATCATCAATTTTATTGAAAATTAAAAATGATACTTATAAATTATTCAACAAATAAATTATTAGTTTGAATTTTAATATTTATCAAAATCCTAATGAAAGTTCAATCAACAAAACTAAATAGATTATTAGTGAGACTCGAACTTTGATATTTGTCCTAGTGTTAACTAGTTTTGACTGAGAATAGAATAACTTTTGGTTCATACCATTTGGTAGAAAAATAAGAACCGCATGTTTGTTTATTAAATCTACAAAAAAGAATATATATATATATATATATATATATATAATCCATATTAGGTCTTTGTTCAACACTTGTGGAGGTGATGAAAAGAATAAGAAAAAGCAAAATGATTACTTCTTTCTTGACACGTCAAGGGATATATGAAAATCTTGTTGGAGTTGATCGTTAAAGTGTGCCTGTCGGTGTTGGAACAAAGCATAAAAATCAAGCGGAGAATATGAAGACAAACCTTATAGTAATATGCCATAAGAATTTAGAGTACAAAGCTAGATTCTGCAGTTCATTCATGTACTTGGGGTCTTATATGTGCATGTGATTATATGTATATATGAATACAATACTTGAAGCTTATGATTGTGGATATATATATATATATGGAAATTCATGTTTATTATTGGGTTTAAACTCTGAGATTGGGTAAAGCAGCTAGTTAGTTCGTGATATTTTATACTTCCAAGTAAAGGTTTAGAACCCCTAGTTTCTGTCTAGCCCTATTCTCTAGGAAAGATATACTCTTATCTATTTTTATTGGAATTTTATTTTATTTTCTTCAAATACATGTTTAATTCTCATAGGGTTTAATCTCTAAAATATATGTATCAAATATAGAGAGAGATAATATAAGAGTTACATTTAATGTATTTCTATATATTTTTGTTCTTTAAGAAGTATTATTTGTCTTTGTGTACAAGTATATTCATAAATCCGCATACATATAGTTATATTTTGATACGCAAGTTACATAAAAAGATATTACATATTCCTTCTTTAAAATTTAAAATCTAAATTCTTAAATTTAAACTTTAAACCTTAAACTAAGGTCCTAATCATATATGTATATATTCATATTTGATACGTCACTATTAGCAACAAAATCTTTATGTATAATAGTATTTAAGGTCTGTTTTTAGTTTAATTATTAATAAATAAATACTTTGACCTTCTAAATTTTTAAATTTAAAGATTTAATAAAATTATTCCTCATAATATTTATCCAAAAGACAACCCTAATTAGATTTTAAAATTTATATTTATGGATTAAATTTTAAATAGATAATATTATATTTGAGGATTTAATTTTAGAGTTTAAATTTTATCTTCATCTTTCCCATGTTTGCATGCCATCTCTATAGCTCAAAGAAAGGTAATATTTTAGTTTCACTCAAATGAACTAAGCTTTTCCTACTTGAGAATCCTGGTACGATGGGAGAAAACATTGTGGGTAAACAAAGGTCAATAAGGACACTCAGGTGTCCAACAGCTTTAATTATATTCAAATTCGAACCAAATTAAATCACTAAACAAGAGATAACGCTGTCAAATGAAGTTGTCAAATGAAGTTGAGAGGAAACTTCATTTCCACTCCATAGCATGAAAACTGTGTTTATTGTTTCCCCCAAAGCAGGTGGTCCTTGATTCTTCAAAAGCTACACTTCAGCAGTGAGATTGGTTGCCTACATTGAAACAATTTAAAGTAAAATCTTTTTCATCATACAAGTTATAAAATACAGAAGCTGACTGCTATAGACTTTATTTTCTACCTTCCTATGGGACTATACTCGTATTCAACACTCGCATCGAACATATAATGAACATAGTTGATAATGTCACAAAAAAGATATACATATTACATAGAACTGAAAAGGTGTAAGAATGAATATATGATTCAAGAACATGGGGGCGGGGTACCTTCTAGCAGAAGGACCAAAAAGAAGTAAAAATTGTTCATTTTATACACTGTAAATTGCATCTTCTTCCACAGAAGCTGGAAGGTTAAGGTCAATTAGAGCTGGCAATGACATCTCTGGTGAGTCTTGTTTGATGACCAATATTGTGTCTTCTAAAGTTGAAACTCCAACAAAATGGGACCTTTTGTGACCTCCTAAAGCTTGGCCTGACTTGAAAGCCCTGAAACAGAAAGGGCACTTATGCCCTTTGTTCCTCTTTGACCCTAATTTCTTCTCAGCATTTTCATTTGATAAGCATTTGAATTTACTCAAATCTTCATCTCCAGATCCACACCTAAAAAACCGAGAATCAGAATTCTCAGAACAAGGATCAGACTCGGCAGATTTCAGCTTGGTCTCCCTTTGTTTCTTAACACTAATCCTCACATCTGTATTACATGATTTAGCCTCCAAAACAACTGAGTTCAACCCTTTCTTACAATCAGAACAATCCCTTGAAAGCATCATCAAACAGACAACAACCACTTCTTGTTCTTGCTGATCTTCAATCTCTAACACAGATGATGAATCATTTGGTATAGAAACTGAGTTGTTAGAAGTTTTGCACCTTGTTCTTTTGGATCTCCTCCTTTTACTTGAGTTGAAACAGTAGATGTTTCGATGTCTGATTGACTGTCCCAATGATCCTCAATTCTCTGAAACTGAAAGACCCTTTGTTTCTTTGAGTGACAAGCCATGTGACCACAAAGTGCTTTCAACGACTGGAAACCCTTACAACATTCTTTACAGATCATCTGTCTGAGCAAAGTGCCATTGCCTAATTCATCAGAAAATCTCTTGCTTTTCTTGGGGTTTCCTCTCAGATCATAAGTTGCATTAGTGGTGGAAACAAGCTTGTTTATGAAGATTTCAGCACAATTCTCATTGTTCGAATGAGTCCTTATGTGACCCCCTAAAGACTTACCACAGGTGCTGCAATACTTGCACACAAACTTATCCTCTTGATTTTGTTCCATTACAGAATGGTCACTGGAAAACTGAAAAATACCCTGTGAACTACACAAAAACAGTAATTCATTTCTTACCTTAAATCTTCAGAAAATTGTATTTTTTTCAAGAATCAAAATCCAGATATAGGAGAAGAGGAAAGAAAAAAAAACAGATCAGAAAGTTGCTTGCTTTAATTTCAGTGAAGATGATGATTGACAGTTCTCTGTTTCAACTACAACAAAACAGATCCGACCCACAAAAGAAAAAAGATTTAATCTTTAAAAAACACATTTTCTCACCTCCCAAACACCTTCCAATGGAACCAAAAGAAAATCCTTTTGAATTTGAAGAAAATCAAACTTTTAGAAGGTGATGGGTCGCTAATGATGGCGATGAACAGGTTTAAATGAAGAAGAAAGAAGAAAAAAAGTCATGTTTCTTTCACTTTTCTCTTACTATACCCATTGTAGTTGGAGGAGAATTTCATGCATGTAAGCAAAAATAAAAGAGATCTGTTTTAAGGATCCCCAATGACTGAGGAGTTCTACTGTTCCAACAACCAAACAATGCCTTAGCTTTTGTCTTATAAAGCTCACACAAGTGTAGGGGAAGAATCTCCAATTCATCATCCCTTTGCTTCCACTAAAAGAGATCAATTCATATACGCATACCAAAATGTCAAATTGTGCTTCCCATTTGTATAGAGTCGAGTCAAATCAGACCCTTAAATAAAAAAATCAACAAATTCTCTACTACTGAACTCGAGAATGGCCTTTCATATGTATCGCAGAGATATGTTCATTAGACATTAAATCATGGCTACCACTAAGTTATGTACACAAAAAGGAAACTTGATAATCCAAATATGTGCTAAATCTCACCAAACCTTTGAACACACAATCTTTTGGTCCACTTGAAAATTTCAGGCTGTAATTTCTTTGTCAATGGCCCTCTTATATATTGTTCTTATAATGCCAATCTGATATTTCACCATGTTTGTGGTACAATCCAATTTACTTTGATTAGGATTTTTGGTATGCACTTTGGTTTATATAGAAAAAAATTTATTCGAGGAAAAATTATTTGAATATGTCGCAAACCTCATAAAACAATGAAAATAATACTTAGATATAAACTCATACAGTTATTCGAACATATCACAGATTCAAATTCTTATTCCATCGAATTATATATTCAACACATACATAGAAAGAGAATTGTTTTTTCATTGACAGTAAATAATAGTTGGGGTTGTATTCAAGATGACACAAACCAGAGAGTTCTTTAATTTTTTTTATTCTTTGGAGTAAACCAGAGAGTTCTTTAATATTTTTATTCTTCGGAGTAAACTAATTTAAAAATATTTTTATTCTTCGGAGTAAACTAATTTTTTTTAAACCGATAATGATAACTAATCCTTGCATTATGAATGTTTTTATTAAGAAATAAACGAATAATCAATATACATTTTATTTTCAACGAATGTTTTTATTAAGAAATAAACAACTGATCAAGAAATATATTTTATTTTCAAACGGTGAAAATAACTCCAAAGACTAGCAACCGCCATTAACAACACTTTTTAAACATGCTGAAAGCAAAATACAGTTGGTAGATGAATTTACAGGAAAAAATGTTGAAGGACCAAAATCTTGGCCTTATCTGATGAGAAGATTCTGGACAATTTAAGAGCAAACTATATGTTTCTTTAATCTCAAATGTCTTGTCCGAAAATCTCTTCGATTATGTTGTATGTCGGCTGGAGATCGATGCCTTTTGTCGAAGATGTAGAATACCTAGTGTCCCAGATTTTGGCATCACATGTATCCAATAAATAAACATTGCTCACCAGCTCACTAGATTCATCTAGTTTATCCTGCAAAGACTTGCCAGGTTCGGTCTTCATTCCATTAACATGCAAGTTAGCCTTTGTGTCGATTGGATTATGAGCATAGGCCATGTTTGGTTGAAACTCCAAAGACATACCTGAGTCGTCCTGTACATTGATCTCCTCCATTGTTCCAAAACCCTTGTCTAGTTGTCGGAAAACAGGACCAAACTTGCTAGAATCGAATGATTTCATCACTTGTCCTTTGGACAAAAGATTTGTACCATAATAATCTCTTGTTGCAGCCCTGTTATAATATCCAACACCATTATCACCATCAGAGTTGTCACTATCATCATCCCCGTCATTGTCGTCCTCATGGTTTTCCAGATCTGCCTGATCAACAAGAGATTCAATCGCAGAGTCTTTGTCTTCTTCTATAGCTTGAACTTCGTAAGACTGTTTATTTCCGTAAAACTCATCGTCATCACTGTCAATGTCCAGACTACTGGATCTGTTTTGAATAGCTCGCCTCTGAAGGATAAAGACATTGAAATAATAGCTGACAAGCTCTTTCTTGGATCGTGATGGGAAAACCAAGGACAACTGCTTCCAAAATTTCTTACCCAATGATACAGGATTACTGTAAACAACCTCACGAAATATGTCTTCATCTTCTTCACTCCATTTATATGCTACATCCTCTCCCATGTTATAAAACCCCAATTTCACAAATTTTTCATGCCCAAGGGATTCTCGTAATAGTTTTCGTGCCTCCATAACATGATATTGCACACATCTTGAAGAGCCCCTATCCAGGCAGCTGCAATCAGTTCTGCCAGCACCAACATTACAACTGCTGTTAGCATACAAATCCGAGTCAGGCATTGGAATGATACATGTTCCCATCTTAATAACTTCATTGTCATTATCTGTGGTTTCTGGGGCATCATTCCGAGCAAACTTATTTTTCTTTATATGCCTACCCCATGATGGAACAGTGGCTTGATGATTTGGTCCAAGTGGAACTTGTTTTCGAGGAGAACGATCCAAGAGTAAATAATAGTCATCCTCAACAGGAGAAAGTGTTCTCCATGGGAAACCACAGTCAAAATACTCAGACGAAACAGGCGAAATAGCTGCTACACCAGTGCCTGTATCTTCCTCACTAGAAATGCTAGTGACCAAAGATAGGGGAGCAGTTGTCTCGTAATCCTCCTCAACCAAATGAGTAACATCATCCAGAGCATCAGTCTTAAGTTCTTCATACCATTGGTGTTTAATAAATGGACCCTCTACTTCAACCGCATCACACAGGAAGGTCACATCAGTATTAGAACCATGCAGCAGAATATGAATCATTCGCATAAAACAAGCATAGCTAACAGTCACCCATTACCTGAAATCTGAGGCATTTGAGGACTATAACTATGGGGGATAGTATCAGCAAACCGAGTCAACTTGTCATTGTAGCCGAATTGTCTCGGATTCTTGAAAGAAAGTTTTTGCAGCTCCTCATCTTCGAAAGGCCGCTTAAATCCCATTTAACACCTGTGGGAATGCAATTCATTACAAGAGAATGTTAATACAAAAATACATCACTTTCAAGATTAAGCTTATGTCTTAGGGCAATCGAACAGTAAACATTGGTTGGCATAACTAAGAAATTTTGATATAACAATGTTTTGGAAGCACATTACTATTGACATGACATCACATTCTACAAGCAAAACTAAAAGCAAAGGTTTTTCACAATCACAGCTTAAAAAATTACTAGTTTTACTTTGGTAAGCTAAAAAGGTTAATAAACAATGTCATGAGAGCAAAAGAATAAGAAATTAATCACTGAAAAAGTTAAATAAATCTAATTTTTAAAGATAACCTCTAAATTGTCTTGAATTAGAAGCCTTGGGCTGCTAGAAATAGCACTATAAAGCTGGGGATCAATTAATACCACAGAAGCCTCAATTGAGATGAGAACAGCAATTAATTTCAGACAAAAAATATTTCACTACGGAAAGACGCGTTTCCCCTAATTAATTTGACTACCTGGAGAATCCCAAAATTTAGAAGAAAACCCTAACCCTAAATTTCGATTCTGCAGAGAGAAAAACAAAATCACGACAGAGAACCCCTCTAAATATTCACTCCACGGCTTAAAACATCGAAACCCTCCAATAATTTCAGATGGAAACGAATCCTATCATACGGAACAAATACAAACCCTAAAAGGAAAACGAATCGAGAAAATCGAACGAAATTAGACCAAACGAAAGGGAGATATTAACATGAGTAGACGATAAAACACAAACCCACAAGAAATAAATAGAGAAAAGGGAGTCGATCGAAGAGATTGAAGAATCCTAACCCTAGAAACACGAAAAATCAACAGCCGGGACAGAAAAAAAAGATCAGTCGAAGGGGGAAAACGAGAATTGAACGAATATTTACGCGATTTATAGATTAGAGGAAAAATTTAGGAGAAAATCGAATTTTCGGATTTAATTTTGGGATCGAGAAAGAGGCGGCAGACAGGGTAATTGAAGAAGGAAGAAACGGTTCGAGGGTTTTTCTTTATACAAAAAGCGGTCCAACTGAGAAACCGAATTGGGTTAATTTCAAACAAAATATTTTTTAAAAATTGAAATTTATTTTAAAAGAATAATATTTCGTTATTCTAATACTATAGTCTAATTCTTATTTTGTCCCGGCCTAAATAAATTAAAGAGTCCAATTATTTACTTAGTAAAAATACAGATTCGATTTCATGCATACTTTTAAATTTGATATTTTTTCGTATAAAAAAACGATATTTTTACTCAATTGAATTAAGATAAATAAAAAAATAAAGTTTACCTACTAAAGTCTAAAAGAATTACTTGAAGGAAATATTAAAATAATTAAATTTGATACGTTGAATACTTCAAAGTACTTGATTTCTTTTCAATAATTTAATTATAATTTAATTTCTTTTTTAAAATTATAAATTAAATGATAATTCAAATATTTTTTAATCAAATATTATCTTACTACTAATATCTCAATTAATATAAGCCAACATAAATGGCTCCTGATCCATCTTGCTGCCTAAAATTAGGTAAATCTTAGTACTTCAATCTTTAAACTCTAAACCTTACCTTCTAAGTCTTATGCGAAGTGAATACGGAAAAAAAAACCTTTTTCTCCGATGAACAATAAAAAGAAACCTTCAAGTTTCAGAAATGGTAAAAAACATTTAGTGGTAAATATTTTATTACATTAGAAACGCCAATACAGACGGAGATTCTACCGGCTAAAACGACAGATCCAGAGACAGCAATCTCGGATAGATAGAAATAACAGAACCTTAAAACTAGAAGCAAATATAAAATGCAATTGGAAATATATTTATATCTGTTGTGCTATTTGTCTTCCAAATTTTATCGCTACTCGACCAACCTCGAGCAAGTGGCTTCAGAAACTGCTCTATGCCACTGCTGGCATGTCCTTCAGCCACTCATCCAATGGCTTCCCAATGGAGTACACGATAAACCCGATTTTCCTCAGCTTCTCTACGTCAACGACGTTCCGGCCATCGAAAACGAATGCAGGCTTCTGCATGTTATCGAAAATCTTTTGGTAATCAAGCTTTTGGAACTCGTCCCACTCGGTGAGAATGCAAAGTGCATGAGCATCCTTTGTTGCAGTATATGCATCCCAGACGACACTAACATCTGTGACCGAGGTAGGGCTCATCGGCTGAAGATGGACTGGATGGTCCCAGTCGAACTTCTTCATCGAAAGATCCCTTTGAATCTGGTCTTGGTGAACTTGAGGGTCGTATATGCTGAGTGTAGCCTTGTCACCTATCAGTCCTTTGCAAACATCGATTGCAGGTGTTTCCCTAGTGTCCCCGGTGTCTTTCTTGAATGCGAATCCGAGAATAGCAATCTTCTTTCCCGAAACCGTATTGAACATCGAGGAAACAACCCGGTTTACGAACCGGGTTTTCTGATAGTCATTCACCTTAATGACTTGTTTCCAGTAATTGGCCACCTCGGGGAGACCATGGCACTCACAGATATAGACCAAATTCAGAATATCCTTTTGGAAACAAGATCCACCGAAACCAACACTGGCATTCAAGAACTTGGGACCTATTCTTGTATCCTTCCCGACAGCATGGGACACTTGGCTCACATCGGCACCGGTCGCCTCACACAATGCAGACATAGAATTAACCGACGAGATTCGCTGAGCCAAGAAGGCATTGGCAGCGAGCTTGGAAAGCTCAGCAGACCAGAGATTGGTGCATATGATTCTATCCATGGGGACCCATTGTGCATAAACGTCCCTCAATGTTTCGATGGCCTTTTTACCTTCCGGGGTCTCCCTGCCACCGATAAGAACACGGTCCGGATTGAACAAATCCGAGATTGCAGTCCCTTCAGCAAGGAATTCAGGGTTGGAAAGGATCTGAAAATCGACCCCTTTGCTATTGTGTGTCAAAATCTTCTCAATCGCCTCGGCTGTCTTAACAGGGACGGTTGATTTCTCGACCACAATCTTGCTGGATTTGGCTACATCAGCGATCATACGAGCGGCACTCTCCCAGTAGGTCAGATCAGCCGCTTTCCCCGCTCCGAGACCTTGGGTTTTCGTCGGGGTATTGACTGAGACAAACACTATATCAGCCTCTGAGACATGTTTTTCGACATCGGTGCTAAATGAAAGGTTTTTTCCCTTGCATTTCTTCACCACCTCGTCGAGGCCAGGCTCGTAGATGGGGAGTGTATCACTGTTCCAGGCATTGATTCTGGCTGTAGATATATCCACAACAGCCACTTGAATGTTGGGGCATTTCAGCGCAATGACGGCCATGGTCGGACCGCCGACATATCCGGCTCCGATGCAACATATCTTCACCATTTTCGATTACAACAAAAACCCTGCTCCTGAAAGTAAACGAAAAAAAAACCATTAAATTACTATATCAGGCTAAAAACAAAGCTATCAATTAGCAGGAAGTCAGAATTGCAGTAAACAGAAAGGAATGGCAAACAATAGATAGATAAATAGATATAACAATTAAACGAAACCCAGAATATAAGAATGGAATTCTTATATTACCTTTTCTGGGGTTTCAACTATTCGATCAAAGAAAGAAGATTAAGAAGGGAGAGAAGTTGGGAAAAGTTCTTCAGGCGAAGAATGAGGAAATCTGAACACATCCCCACTGTTTATATATATACTAAATTCAACTAACGTTTGCATCCCATTTTCATGGCCAACATTGCATTTTCTTTTCACTTTTTAATATAAAAATCTTTTTCTTTTATTTTATAATTTACGAATTATCATGTTTGTATGATACATTTTTTAATCGATTTGTATGATATATTAATTCATTTAATGTTTAGGATTTATAGTTTAAAGTTAACATTATTTTTAATGTTTTACTAAATTCAAAAATAATTTTCTAAAAAGTAAACATTTCAGGAGGAAAAATCTTTTGAGATGAAAAATTATTTTGGGGAATGAAATTTTTTTAAACCTTAATTATTAATATTATTTTAAATCTTTTATACCCTTTTTAGATGATAATAAATAATTATTATTTTATTTTTTATGGTAATTTTTATGACTTTTATCATTAATATCAACCATTCATTTACCTTCATCTAGTGATATTAAAAAATATAAAACTTTCATGTTTTATATATTATAAAAGCATCTTAGATAATTTTAAATCAATATGTACACTACAGATGAATAAAATTTCAATCGAAAAAAGAATAATTTAACTAAACTTGAGGCAAAAAATACTCGATTTGTCTTAATTTGACTCGAAATTTATAGACATGAATTATTTTTTTGAATAAAGTTGTAGTTGTAAAATAAAAATTCGAATAACTCAATATTTTTAGTAATATATATTGATATATAAAAATATAAATAAATATTGTCACATATGAAAAAAATATGAAGAAATATATATACTAATATCTTATATGATTAGAGAAAGTCATTTAAAAAATATTCAAATCATACTATAATATGATAAATAATTATAATTAAATTTTATAAGAACTTGAAAATCCAACTCAAAATTTAATAAACTCGCCGCGAATTAAAAAAATTCAAATAAAGTTTGTTGTAAAATATGATGGGTCAACTAGAATAACTCAAAAAATTTTAACTTGACTCGATCCAATGCTCACCCATATCAATACGTGTATAATTATTAACTACAATTTAAAAAAATGTTTTTAGAATTTATAGAAGTAAAGTTTTTAGTCTATACCTGGTAAGGAAGAAACTGAAAATCCAGAGTTATTATTTAGAATTAATTACTTTGTGTGTCCAACGTTAATTATACATTAAGCAGAATCCAAACTAGTTAATACTCATTAAGACAAACCACATAAAAATTAATTACAGTGCTGATTCAAGCGCATGCATGGCTTAGACTTTGATAATTTCCATTTTTTTTCCAAATTAATATCTAAGATTCCCTCCGCTTTCACTCTATTTAATCTCGCTAATCTTGCTCTCAGCCAAAATATAAAACAGCAAATCACTAATTCAGCTGACCGGGTACGTAAAATGGCTGCCAAGGCTACTACTCGGGTGTTCATTTCCATGGTTAAGCTCTTGACCTTGTGTTTCATCTTTGACCGAGTTGCCGGTTCGGAATCAAATGATATGTGGAGAACAGCCCATGCAACCTTTTATGGTGACATGAACGGGACCGAAACGATGAGTAAGCTTCGACATTTTAGACAATATCCATGTATGTATGCATGCATGCATGTTGTGTTCTGATTGCTTGAATTGTTTTGACAGAGGGTGCTTGCGGCTATGGTGATCTTTTTAAACAAGGATATGGTCTAGAAACGACGGCCTTAAGTACAGCTCTCTTCAACGACGGTCTAACCTGCGGAGCCTGTTTCCAAATCCGGTGCTATAACGATAGACAATGGTGCCTGAACGAAACCATCGTCGTGACCGCTACCAACTTTTGCCCTCCGAACTACAGTAAACCAGAAGAAAACTGGTGCAATCCACCGTTGAAACATTTTGATCTATCCCAACCAATGTTCCGAAAGATTGCTATTTATGAAGCCGGCATTGTTCCCGTCATTTATATGCGCGTTCCTTGTGTGAAAAAGGGCGGTATTATGTTCGAAATCAAGGGGAACCAAGGGTGGTTGATGGTGTTGGTGTACAATGTAGCTGGCGCTGGTGATGTAGTAGATGTTAAGATCAAGGGTTCCAATACAGATTGGATCCAAATGTCGCGGAATTGGGGTCAGAATTGGCAAACTTCGGCTATTCTTACCGGCCAAAGCTTGTCGTTTCAAGTGACAATGAGTGACCGAAGAATGGTGGAGTCCGATGATGTCGCACCGGCTGATTGGACATTTGGTGGTGTTTATGAAGGGAAACAATTCTAAACCTAAGAAAATGTGACAACTGCATGTTAATTGACAATTGTTATAGATTGAATAACTATGAATATATACAATCTAAACTTCCGAAACACTGCGAATCTAAACTTCCGAAACCTCTTATTCGACAACAATCATTATGTTCACAGTAAAAGAATAAATTCCATACAACTATGTTATATGTTGCAGCCTGCAACAGTGTGTTGTACTAAGGATGAACAGCTGCAATTCGATTTTCGCCATTTTTATGCCGTTGCAAGGAAGTTCTTGAACCATGTGACTGAGTCCTTAGGGTATCTCTTGAGATTGTCTTTATAGTCCACGAAATATAGCCCGAATCTTGCCGTGTACCCCGCTCCCCACTCCCAGTTGTCGAGTAGCGACCACACGAAATAACCTTTAACGTTGCAACCATCTTCCCTGCAATTAATCATTAAAATTTTTGCATTCATTCCTTTACACCTCGTTACATGGTCACAACGTATATATACATTTATGTAATAATCGAACATATATGTCGATAAGGGATCGGTATATACTTGATAGCAGCAAGCAGGTTAGTTAAGTAATCAGTGTGGTACCGGATTCTTTTCTCATCCTTGAGAGCATTTTTAAGGGAGATGAATGGGCTGTTCGGGTCATCGTAACCTATAATAAACGTACACAAAGAAGGTAGGTAATGTTTAGATCTTATTATTTAATGGCAATCCAAGAGAGAAGCTAACTTCATTACCATTTTCTGTAACAATGACAGGAGGGTTTCCATATTTTTCCTTAACATAATTCATTACACTTCTCATACCACGGGGTACGACGTATATCCATATAGAATTCGCCTGTAATATGACAAAAGGATAATTAGGTACGAAAGTTGAACGGTAAGAACAAAAATCCGGGTTCTGTACCTTTTCTCCTATAGGTTTCCCATTTTTGAAAGCTGCGTATTAAGAACGAAGGTGCGAAGTCGGTTAGTTACTACTACTAGCGTATGAACATAATAAACGATCAGTACCAGAGGATGAGCTAAAAACAAGATGATAAAGAAAGATGTTTACTTACGGGACGTGAAGGTACCGGAGTCGGCAACAGTATCATTTAGTAAATGACCGATCAGAGTAGTTTTGTTGTCTCTTGCATAAAAGGTGGTGTAATGGTTAATGCCAACAAAATCCAAAGACCCCTTAAGAAGAGCGGATTCAGCTTCAGTAAACCTCGGCAACCGGCTTCCTACTCGGGTTATCATCGAACTTGGATAATCTCCAAACATCAATGGGTCCAAAAACCTGCAGATATCAAAGCATTGCATCACCTAGGATAAGATATCTTGAATGTTATGAGAAGATATTATGATAGCATGCATGATTAGTTTTTTTACGAGTGTAACAAAATCGAACCCCGGTTCTAATCCTATGTTAAGGATGCATAAAATTCGGGATGCAATGGACTTGGAGTTACCAGCCAAGCTGAAAATCTTGGGCTCTTTGAGCTGCTTCAATGTCTTCAGTTGAATTAGTCTCTGGTTCAAACCAAATAACATTAAATGATACCCCAACTTGTCCTTGTTGCTTTGCCTGCATAGCAACAAACTGCTCTTAGATGCCGGTTCGTTTTGTAGTTCGTATATACTTACTCTAATGTGAACCAAATCTAAAGTTCAAAATTCATCAACTCTGCCTAGATTCTTTCCGATTTTCACGAGAGTAACCCTATAGTATCCATCCCAGATTTTACCTTGTACTTTTTCCTGTAAATATCCACTGCAGTTGCATGAGAAAGGAGAACATTATGGGCTACTATGTAAGGCTCGGTTGAAGAGTCTCCAGCCTTGCAGAACAGATGAAGAATGATGGAGCAGCGTCCCGGTGCTTGGAGACCCACATCGTAACCTTGTACCGTAAACGTATCAGGTTCATTAAAAGTTGTCCAATGTTTCACTCTGTCACCAAATAACTTGAAGCATGTCTCAGCATAAATTGCAAAGTCCTCTCTGCAAACGAACAAAGACAGTTTTTATCACTACGCAGAGAACTAAATCCTGATGAAATCATTTAAATAACAATGATAATTCTATTCACATGATTTGGCGATCAAGCCATCCATTGTATTTGTCCTCCAAAGCTTGAGGAAGATCCCAGTGATAAAGAGTCACAACTGGTTCGATTCCTGCATAAGAAACATGCATTTCAAATTGCTACTACGTATTAAATATATCATGCTCTACACTTCATGTTCAAAGCATGTAACAGCAATCCAGAACTCTGAATACCTGCTGCAAGCAAAGCATTAATGAATTTGTTGTAATGATCAACACCTGCCCGATTTATAGCGCCTGAACCATCTGTTTCAAGCCAAAAATAAGTGAAACTGAGAAACCAAATTGCTGGAAGAAAAGGGTGATGGTAAACAATGGTGTCAGCAATGTGAAACTTACTGGGGAATATCCTAGACCAAGCTATTGAAAACCTATAAGCATCCATTCCCATGTCTTTCATGAGTTGTATATCTTCCTGTTTCCAGAAAATGAAGCAAATTACATGCCATTCATATTTTAGGAACACGAAAAAGTCATCGGAAAAGTGGAATACCGAATGAAGAATTGAACATCATCATTCATCACTTACCGGATAGCGGTGGTATTGATCCACAGCCACATCTGCATTACTACCATCAAGTATCTTCCCTGTAAAATAACAGAGGGTGAAATGCTTAATGATCCTATACATACACATACACATACACATATAAAAAGAAATTATTACCAAAAGTATGTGAGAATGTGTCCCAAATTGTTGGTCCCCTTCCATCCTCCTTTACTGCTCCTTCAAACTGAAAATAAAATGTATAAAAAAATTAATAAACGTGTATATATATATATATATATTCAACAGTAAACTTTAGAATTTTCACATAGCACGGCAGAGGAAACATAATTTTGGATGACAATCTGTCATGTTGGGGAACAAGTTGATGTTAAACAGCAAATACTTTGTCGTTTTGTTCTTAATTTCCTAGAAAATTCCCCTATTAGGTTTGTCATTTTCCAGCAAAGCCATAATTGCAAAGAAGAATCTCATAATTTTTTGCCATTTAAATCCTTTTCACACAAGAAAAGAAGTAACTCAAATTCGTAATAATGTCTTTTTTTAAAGCATCACATGAATTGGACACCTAATCATATTTCATTTCTTTTTATAGCTCCTCTTTATTCTAGATTGACTTTTTGAAGAAAATAAATAATTTTTTTTTGAAAAAAATTAAAATTTTAAATTTATTGTTCGAGTCAGGATTGTTTCGAATACAAATATGTATTCAAAATTGATTACTCAATTTTCTACATGCATTTAAATGGTGTAACTTCATATCTTAGGGGATACAAATATTGAAATATTTCAATACAATTACTTACTATATAAAGTTATATCATTTAAATGCATGAAGAACAAGATTAATAGCTAAGTTTGACCATTTTAATATACTACTTCTATTTGAAATTTGAACCAACTAACGAGGTATTGAATATAAAATTTGAGCATAGTGGAGGGACCAAAAACAGAATTCGACCAATAACGGAACGTACAATAACTATCCAATTTCTTCATAAACCATTGTCGACCACCAAAACGTATTCCATTAAAACATATTCGAACCCTTGATCTAAGGTTGTGCTCAAATTTCATCATATTTCAATCCCTTTTAGTCTGAGGTTGTAATTTATTCTAAAAAAGTGAATTGAAAGTCTGCAACTTTAATGGAAATATTTAAGTGGAGAAGAAAGCTTAGAGCAAAAAGAAAGGAGAAAACCAACCTGGAAAGAAGCCGAGGCTGTTCCGAAAATGAATCCTTTCGGGAAACTAGCTCTGCTGATATTCTGGGAAAATCCTGCTTGGATTAATCCCAAAGAAAACACAGTGATTACTGCAAAAGCAATGCCCTTTCTAAGCAACACCATGATTTCTTCTTCAGCCAATGGAATGATAAGATTCTGTGAAAAAGATTGAAACTTTGGATGAGATAATGTATATGTGGGGAAGATTTGGGTTTGGGGTTTAGTATTTATAATGAAAAAAATGGTTTGAGATTGAGATGATGGAAATGTGAAAAGAAAATCTTGGTTGGATATAAATGGTGTTTACAGGATGAATAATATGTTTTTTATAGAAGAGAATACATTTATGGATTTCTTTAATTTGGGTATAAATCATGAATTTCTTTAATTTTGACACAAATCTATCAGATTCTCAATTGTAATCGGGATGAGCTGGATGATAAATTGTAAATTTATTATAACAGCCTGTATTTTTCTCTCTTTTAATATTATGTTTATTGATGAGATTAGTGGGTAAGTTTGAAGCTTAATTAGTTTGCTTCTTTTGCTTTCTTTTGGATTTCTCTAATATAGTTATTTATTTCACGAGAGGTGGATTGGTGGGAGTTTTTTAATTTTATAGTTTTAATTAATAATAAAAATAAAATAATATATAAATATAGTGGGTTTCAAATTCATTTATAAAATTAAAATATTTTAAATAAAATATATCGGTAATCATAATCATAATTGTTATATAACGATAATGATATCATTCAAAACTAATATTTTAAAAGAAAATGATTTATTTTAATCAAAACATTTTCTATTTTTTATAATCATAAAAATATATCGTGATTAAAAAAAATGACGTAATCGAAATTTAAATCTATGATATATATCAGATAAATAATAAATCGATAATGGCTTTGATGTTTGTATGCATTGGATCTGTGTCATTCCATCGACGCGGCAAGAATGATGTGTTTTATGGGTGAAAACAAAGAAAGTAACCAAGACAACAAAGGAGATGTTTTATGTAAAGATGATTCATGTTTTGTTGGATGTAATAGACGTGAGTTTCGCTTAATGTAATACTTCTTATTTGTTGATCGGGTTTAGTATTTTGAAAAATTCATATTTAACGGGACATGAGTTCTACGAAAAATTAAATTATAATGACGTGAATTTATCGTACTATTGCATAAAACTTCAATGAACTAAAAAATTTTAAGGTGTAGTGTATCAAACTTCGCATCAAATCGAAATTAACTTGGAATTTTGATATTTATCGCTTAAACTTTGAATAATTGCCTTTCCAACTAACCAATAGTTAGTTTCTGATGAAACATTGGTCAACGGGTTAATATCATGCGAATGATTCGGACATTTGTTTTTATATATCGGGATATATCCTTAGAAGTCGGTCCAAACTAATAAATCCAATTGAATAGTACGATTTAAGGGTCAATTGTCTATCGGTTTAAATCGTATGTATATATAATTATATTTTATTATAAATATCTTTATTTATATGGATATTTATATATATTTTTTATTATTAATGTTAAGTATTTAAATAAAAAATTAATATATATACTTCATGTACTTATTTGTTATATAAGTCTTTTCAATATATACTCAACAAATAATTTTCAAAATCAGCCTAAAATAAAACAAACCTTTTTTGTTTTATGTTACACGTTCTATTTTCTTGTCCTTCCAATTATCTTCCAAGCAAGGCTTGATTAAACTTCAAAGCGACGTAAAACCATGCAAAAGAACAAGGTCGTCCACATCATTTGAAACGTGACCGTTATGCTACATGAAAATTTAAGCAACTTTTAAGCTAAAAACATCCAAAGAAGAAACTCTTGTGATCATCAAGTTGGCAAGCAGTTAGAGTTTGATTACAAGGAAAAGCAAAGAATATATGTTATATCCAGATTCGACAAGTATCGGATATGTATATTCGTGTTCGAATCATGTTGGATATATACAGACGTGTGTGTGTTATGATCAAGCAGATGACAGGAAGTTTTTGAACCATTTAACAGAGTTTTTAGGGTATCTCTTGAGGTTATCATTATAGTCCACGAAATATAGACCAAATCTAGAAGTGTATCCAGCAGTCCATTCCCAGTTATCCAGCAGAGACCATGCGAAATACCCTTTTACATTGCAACCATCTTCCCTGCATCATAGTGTTATAGATCGAACATATGCGTCGGATACGGATAATTAAAAAAATGAAAAGTTCGAATAACGTACTTGATAGCAGCAAGCAGATTAGTTAAGTAATCAGTGTGATATTTGATTCTTTTCTCATCCTTCAAAGCATCTTCAATTGGGATTAATATGCTATTTGGATCATCCATTCCTATGACAAAATCACAAATTAATGAAAAATTAGCTCTTCTCATAATGCATGCATGTATGTATGTAAATGTATGCATGCATACCATTTTCAGTGATAATGACTAAAGGGTTTCCATACTTCCCCTTGATGTAATTCATCACGCTTCTCATGCCATAAGGTACAATGTATAACCAGATAGAATTTGCCTGCAATTCAATAGAAGTTAAAAGAAATCGGAAATGATATCGGTTGGAATCGGTAGTTCCCGAGACGATAGATGAAAGTCCGAATCGTATACCATATCTCCTATGGGTTTCCCGTCTTTATCGAAGGCTGCATACATTAAGAACAAAGCAGTATCTTCAGTCAAATGGCTAAGGACAGCAACTAAATACTATGATCAGTTCAAGTCATAAAATGCAGTTACTTACGGATGGCATGGGCATCGGCATCCGATACAACATCGTTAAGTAGATCGCCGATGGTATTAGTTGCATTTTCACTTGCATAATAGGTGGTGTAATGATTGATGCCAACAAAATCTAATGATCCCTTTAGAAGAGCCGACTCAGATTCTGTAAAAGTTGGCAGTCGAGTTCCAACTCGGCTTCTCATCGAGTTCGGATAATCTCCGAATACCAACGGGTCTAGAAACCTGCAGAGGATTTTGGCCTAACATCAGTAACCAGAACTTGACCGAATTTGCAAGAAACGAATGAAAATGATTTCAATTACCAGCCAAGCTGGAAATCTTGGGCTCTTTGAGTTGCTTCAATGTTTTCAGTTGCATTTGTTGCTGGTACATACCACTTAACATCCAATGACATACCAATCGATCCATTTTGTTTGTCCTGCATAGTATGTTGCAGAAAATGTGAAACTGCTGATGTTGCCTGCATAGTCACAGTCGGAAGTGAAACTGAACAGCCGAAAGTAACCCGAATTTTCTACCTTGTAGTTTTTCCTATAAATATCTGCAACTGCTGCATGGGAGAGGAGGACATTGTGGGCAACAATGTAAGGCTCAGTCGAAGAGTTTCCAACCGGACATAACACTGTCGAGCAGCGCCCCGGTGCTTCGAATCCTGTATAATAGCCTTGTATGGAGAACGAATGAGGCTCGTTAAATGTGATCCAGTGCTTCACCCTGTCACCGAATTTCTCAAAGCACGTCTCAGCGTACGAAGCAAAGTCCTTTCTGCAAATGTCCGGAGCCATGTTCATTACTCAGTAAAAGTTAGAAAAGCATATATATATATATAGAGAGAGAGATGATTTTCAACGATCATTGTGCGTAAAGACTAAAGAACGTCGTTCACATAATTTGGCGATCAAGCCATCCGGTGTACTTGTCCTCCAATGCTTGAGGGAGATCCCAATGGTAGAGTGTCACATATGGTTCGATTCCTGCATCATAACACAATAAAGAAGCTTCTATATGTATACACATACACATACACATACACATTCTTTTTTCAGGTAACAATACCTTTAGCAAGCAGAGCATTGATGAGATTATTGTAATGATCAATTCCTGCTTGATTGATTTCTCCACTACCATCTGTTCCAAGAACAACAAAATCGTTACCATTTTCATCTCTTCCGAAGACTAAAGGTGCAAACTTACTAGGGAATATCCTAGACCAAGCTATCGAAAACCTATAAGCATCCATCCCCATGTCTTTCATGAGTTGTATATCTTCCTGGGGAAACAAAATCACATGCCATTGAAATCAAAAGAGTAGTTTTGATGAGTAAATTGCAGAGGGTTGGTTTCATTAGGCTTACGACATAACAATGGTATTCATCCACGGCAACATCAGCATTACTGCCATCAAGAATTATACCTGCAACCATAAAATTTTCCATATGTTTGGAGGATTGTACCGACATATCCGTATTCGAACGTTGAAGGGATACGAGTAAATACCTGTAGAGTGTGAAAATGTATCCCAAATAGTTGGTCCCCTTCCATCCTCCTTCACTGCTCCCTCATACTGGAAAATAAATAACCAAAGTGATCATAATTCAAATGTTAAGGTAACTAAGTCAGTATTAGATAAAACAAACAAAACCCAGATCACATATAGTGGAAAAGAACAAACTAAAGGGATTAAAAAGACCAAAACCTGGTATGAAGCAGAGGCAGTTCCAAAAACAAATCCCTTTGGGAAACTGTCTCTGCTGATATTCTGTGAAAGCCCTGTCTGGATTCCAAGAACCAATAGTAGTAATAGTATTGCCAAAACAATGCCTTTCCTTGTATCCATGTTTTGTTTTCCAACATAAACAGGATATTGTCTTGAATTCCTCTTTGCTTTTATATATCTTTGGTTTCTGTGTCTACTATTTATATGCAAGTGTATTGTTTTTCTGGTTTGGTTTTACCAATGGGAATGTCCGACTGTGTTTCTTCCTTGGTTTATCCGGCCAAGATAACTCCAAAAAACAGCAAGAAATAACAACTGGGTAGGGTTTATCAACTTTCAGCCATGTCTTCACCCTGTGTGACCATTCCACTATGGGATTTATCCTAATTTGATACCCAACTAAAATATTTAACAAATACACCATTAAACTTTTTAATTTATCTATTTTTTATTTTATGTGAAATTGAATCTTGCTGTAGTAAAATAAATATCTTCGGAGCTTATGAGATATTATTATTTTGTTTAAAGTTTTGTAGAGTGAAACTAGCTCAAAGCCCAAAACCATCATTGGATTAAGAAAGGACTGAAGGCCCAATTTTCTCAAAAAATCCATTAAACCACAGAATCCACAGCATCTTCGTCTCCAATGCAGCAAAGGGGAAAATAGAAATGGCCGACGACCAAGAAGAGCCGCCTCTTGCTATTCGAATTGATCAAACTGCCGAGGAACCATCACAGTCCAATCCAGACCAACCTCAAAACGAAAACTTTTCAGTTGGGGTAACCGTCATCACTGGCTACCTCGGTGCCGGCAAATCCACAGTAATCAAGCCGACTCATCAAAACTTTTTATTTGTTCCTTTTTTTCGAGCTGATTATAGCCTAGTTGTAACTTCAAATTTTCTTTTTTGGGGGTGTGTTGTTTTCAGCTTGTTAATTATATATTGAATGCCCAACATGGGAAACGGATAGCTGTGATTCTGAATGAGTTTGGTGAAGAGATTGGAGTTGAAAGGGCTATGATAAACGAAGGAGAAAGTGGAGCCCTTGTTGAAGAATGGGTTGAACTAGCCAATGGGTGTGTTTGTTGTACTGTTAAACACAGTTTGGTTCAAGCGTTGGAACAGCTTGTTCAAATGAAGAAAAGGTAAAACTACCAATTTTAGCGCTAAAACTTGATTATTAACAATGCTTGGCTTATTTTGTGATATGATGAACATTGCTGTTGCTTCTTTTTGTTAATAGACTTGATCACATATTGTTAGAGACCACTGGGTTAGCTAACCCTGCTCCTTTGGCGTCTGTTCTTTGGCTGGATGATCAACTGGAATCTTCAGTCAAGCTTGATTCTATAGTTACTGTAAGTAACTAAATACATTTATGGTCTCGGATATAAATTCAATGATGTCGATGGAGTTTTAGTGTTATGGATCTCATTGATTTGTTGACTGTTGGTTACTTGTTGAGGATGACATGTACATTTTGTAAGTAAATTAGACTACTTAGTAGTGGAAAGTGAATATTATCTGTTGCATTTAGTTTGAGGTATATGTTTGTATGTATATTTTGTTCATGTTATGTATATACACGTCCGTTGATTGCTTATGTCTGATTAGATGTTGTGAAGCTTGAGTTATTGATAGGTTCTTATGTGCTGAAGAAAGATGAATTGAAAAAAACAACAATATGTCTTGTTGACTCTCGTGTTTTCTTTTGCTGTTCGAATAGGTTGTAGATGCCAAGAACCTGCGTTTTCAGCTAAACAGGCATCGCGATTCTTCCTCATTTCCTGAAGCATTTCTTCAAATAGCATATGCGGTACTTCTGATCTTGTCTTGTGTATTACATCTTATGGGAACCACTTTGCAGCCTTTTTACAAATGGCTAGACCGTCATCTCAATTATTATCTGATATTTATTGGTTACTTACATAGGGGTTTAGCACTTGTATATGCTAAAAGTTTTGTCCTTTCTTGTAGGATGTTGTAATTCTTAACAAGGTTGATTTGGTTTCTCGAGAAGAGTCTGAAGGTGCTCTTGAGGGGCTGGAGAATGATATACGTAGCATAAACTCTCTCGCTAATATCATTCGTTCAGTTCGTTGTGAAATAGACTTGTGTCAAGTCCTGAATCGACAGGCATATGATGCTACAGTTAGTCCTACAAAACTCAGTCATCGTAGTATACATTTTCTTGGAGCATGATATCATCTCTTCTAACTGATATTCCGCATTTTGTTTTCGAGTTTAGCATGCCTCTCATTTGGAAGCCCTCTTAGAAGAAAGCAAATATATATCTTCCAGAGATCTTCATGATAGCGGTGTGCGTACATTATGCATTAGGCAGACAGAGGGTGTTGATCTTCAAAAGGTATTTCTTTGATACTGTTTATCAGATTCATTCACTTCTAACTCAGTGTACTTCAACAGTTCCCAAGAAGTATGGTAATTAGACGAATGGCTTGCAGCCATGTTTCGTGCTCACAAACACGAGGCTTCATTTGTTTGGTAGATGGCCGAGACAAGCCTATAGCTGAATTCGTTTCTATTTTTTAAAAATAATTTTACTGCATTTAGGTGGAATATATTTCTCAATTTAAGACCTCATCATGGTTAGTTGCTCAAATTCCAAAATTACAGTATCATTAGAAGTAACTTTTCATATTTTATGAGCTTCCTTATGTACATAAATATAGGTGAGAGACATTTATATTTCTCCATGATTCCTAGTTTTACGTTTTAGGTTCGATTATGGATCGAGGAGATTCTTTGGGATAAAAAGTATGGCATGGATGTATATCGATGCAAAGGGGTTTTAAGCATTCGAAACTCTGATCATCTACATACTTTGCAGGTAATCTCTTACATGCCCTTTATTTACTTTTGGTGCCATCAAATTTATTTTACAAACCATCCTTTGTTCAACATTTCTACAGGCTGTAAGAGAGATATACGAGATTGTTCCAGCCCGCCAATGGAAAAACGAGGAAAAGAAGATGAACCAGATAGTTTTTATCGGTAATGTACTCAACTAAATTCGGATTCCTCTGTGCTAATCATCTTTTTCCCTTTCAAAATCTTATTTTTATTAAATTCTTGGTTTTCTCAGGTCATAATCTAGATGAAAATACACTCCTCGATTCTTTTCGAGGTTGTATATCAGAACTTACTCCGAGTGACACCTTTTGAACTCATGTGATGTACGATTAAAGATTTCAGGTAGGAATAGAATATATTATGAATCCAAACAACAATTGGAACTGTTTAATGTGTTGTGATTTTTAATTATATCATCTGCATGTATAGTACAGAAATCACTGGATTTTTTGCCCAATGAGATGAGATATCGGGTCCTTTAAGGAAAGTTAGAGGGTTTTATAGTGATTTTTATATTATTCGATCTGGATTAATCATTTAATAAATTAAATAACAACGATTATACTAAAAATATGATATATATATATATATATTATACATGTTAAAATTAAAAAAAATGATATATAGATAAAGTAAAAAGTTTATACAAGCTTTGTAGTTTTAGGGATTAAGCGTTTAGTTTAGGGTTTTAGATTTTAAGGTTAATGTTTAGAAATTAGGGTTAAGAATTTATGATTCGAGTTTTATAATATAAATATGTAAATTTGGTTTTTACATAGTATGTATATCAAAATTTTACTCTTAAGGCTTTCAAAGCAATCATTTTCATAGTTTTACCAAAATTTTTTAGTAATTAGAAATATATTATATTTTCATATAGGATTTTAATCCGTACTAAATCAATTAATGAATCCTAATTATTTTTTAACATACACCAATTATTTTATTTGATCAATAAAAATTCCTTCATATATAATATATTCATGTTAAAAGTTAAATTTATTTTTTAGTTCAAACTGGAATATGAATTAAGTGACCGGAATAGATCGATTAAAATATTATAAGTACTATTTAAAAAACAGAAGTCGAATTCGAAAACTAATTAGAACTTTTAACAGTTAAATTTTAGACTAAAGTTATAAAATATCTTTAATATTTATTTAACTAATTATTTTAAATTTTATTTTTTTAGATAATTTATTTTTTAATATTTTATTTTAAGTTAAAATAATATTTTTGTAATAAAAACTATTAAAAAATATGATAAATAATTTAACATAAGTCAACCTAAAAAGTTATTTTATATTATATAAGATTGTTTTTATTATAATATTTTTTAATTAATATATTTATTTATATGATCTTATCATATCAGCGTGTACTGTTATATAAGTTTATTACGTTATTTTAAGTTATTTATTATTATTTAATTAATAATTTTTATTTTATAAGAGTCATTTTAACTCAAAATAAAATATAAAAAATCAAATTATTTTAAAAATAAATTTTAAAATAACTATTTAATCAAATATCGATATATTTTTTAAATTATTTACAAAGTTACACTTTTTTAATTTTCTTTTATCAAAACACTTTTTTTAACTTGAGCAAGAGAATCAAAATTTAGGTACCAAATTGAACAAGGAAGTCAAATTTATGTACCAAAAATGTATTTTTACCCTACATATATAATAGCTCGTACTTTCCCTTATGTCCTTCCTCGCCTAGATAACTCTACCCTCCCGCCTCCTCTCTCTCTCTCTCTGGCTTCTGCGATTCAAAGGTAGTTATCAATTTGAAACTTTTCCTTTTGCGTTATTTATATATCTCGCTAGTTTTATAAGTTTTTCTTTTTCCTGGGTTGTTTTGATACTCCATTTGATCTTGATTCTGGGTTTTGCTGCAAAACGGTGTGGAACTTGGGTCTGTTTATCCGTTTAGTCTCAGGTAGTACATAGATTAGACCTGTTTCTAATTGGAATATAATTTTCTTAAATCAAGATTCTATGAAGGGAATTTGATTTTGTTTCAATTGAATATAAAAGTATCGATCTTTATTCTGACAATATTGAAGAATATTTACAGTTTTAGCAAGTCATATGAACAATCTCCACTTTTAAATGATTTGCCTTTATTGTCTGAGCAGCGAAGTTCTCGATACGAAACCCAGTTTTTTGTATTCAAGAGAAAATGGCGTTAGTTGTAATTTGTGGACAGCCCTGCAGTGGGAAATCCACGGCTGCAAAATGTCTGGCTGAGGCTCTGAATGATTCGGAATGCAAACAGACGGTGAGGGTCATCGATGAATGTTCTTTTCATCTCGACCGTAATCAGAGTTATGCTAATATGCCAGCTGAGAAGAACTTGAGGGGAGTTCTGCGGTCTGAAGTTGATAGATCTGTGTCCAAAGATAATATAATTATAGTCGATTCTTTGAATAATATCAAGGGTTATCGGTACGAGCTATGGTGTTTGGCTCGTGCTGCGGGGACACGGTATTGTGTCGTTTATTGTGATGTTGAGGAAATGCAGTGTAGGAAATGGAATGAAGAACGTAGGGAGAAAGGAGAGGCTGCATATAACGATGTCATATTTGAAGATTTAGTCAGAAGGTTCGAGAATCCAGATAGAAGAAACCGATGGGATTCACCATTGTTCGAGTTAAGGCCTCAAATTGATGGAGTGGAGAAATCATGTGTTGCCATTACGGATGCAGTTTCTTATTTGACGAAAAAAGTGGACTCGAAATCACGTGATGTTAAAGTTTTGCAGCCGACGATCGCTACACAAAATACACGGTTTTCAGACACGAATTCTTTGTATGAGATGGACAAAGCAACACAGGAGGTGATTAATGTTATTGTGGAGGCACAATCCCAAGCCATTGGAGGACCACTTGCTGGCATTTCCATCGGTCAGGGTTTACCAAGTATCGATATTTCCCGCCCTGTTGGGTTGCCTGAGCTACGTAGACTACGACGTACATTCATCAAGTTAACGGGGCAAACGAGTTTGAGTGGGCGACCTCCACCTTCTGATGCAGACAGTGCCAAAAGGATGTTCGTAGACTATCTGAATAGAGAATTAGGAAACATATAGGCTCATCCCTTCATCATTGTTGTCAAAGATTAGTAATGTTTTGTTTATTGTTGCTTTCTCTAATGAGCAATTATTGATCACCTTAGAATTCTTGGACTCGGCGTTGAGATCTATGTAGGGGCCAGTTTTCTTTCACAAGATTCTGTTAATGTGTTCGATGTCATGTTGCATTCTATCCTTATATTTTGGGATTCTGTTGAGTTGCAGGGTTTTGCTGATCAAGTTCCCGATGTTACTCGGACAATGCAAGTATGTATCCTGCAGGGATATGGTTAGACTTAAGACTTTTCCTGTTCATGTATTTGAAGAATCCTAGGAAGTCATGTCTTCGAGTTCAAGCGGCATAGCTTTCTCCCCGTTGTGGGGTGAAATCGGACTTGGATTTCTATTAAAATTATAGGGCTCCACTGTTCATGTTGTTTCCAGTTTGGTTTATTATTCAAGTCTGGTTCATGACTAAATTCGACATGTCCATTCATGGTACACTGAAATTGTGTTTTCATCCCCAGGACAATGATTTACAGGTCTGTTTCATGTCTCAAAAGCTGGATTCTTGAGTCCTTTTCTGCTACATACTGCTTTTTACTGACATGAAAATGGGGTATAAAGGATTGAACTGGGTTTTCATCCCCAGGACAATGATTTACAGGTCATTGGAACAGTTCACTTTAACCGGGGATCATTGAATCCTCAAAACCAATGTGCTGAAACAAAGGGAAATGTCTGTCTGATTGTCTGAAATTTTGAACTTGGGATGAGGGGAATTCATTTGTTGTTAATGGGGTCATGGTCAGTGGGCACAGCTCATTCTCTGCTAATGCAACCCTGGATTCTGACACAAGCCTTCAAATGGCATACCATGTTAGATGGTAACTGTAAACACCAATCCTGGGAGAGAGTAAAATTTGATTCTAAAAAATAATTTTTTTGAATCCAATCATAATTTTATAAATTAGATTAAAAAAAATAAGTTATAATAAAACTTGAATAACTTGAATTTTTGGATTCATGACCATTAGTGAGTAAAATATATGAATAATAACAAATAACTTTTTTATCTTTAAAAATCTCATTATTTTCAAGTTTCAATCTCATTCATTTCACATATCAGTCATGAATTAGTATAAAACTAAATAAGTTTTTGGTATTAATTGATTATAACCCTATATATATTGCATGTGAAGAAATATATTTATATAGTATATAGTTATAAAAAGTCTTTTAAATTAGAATTAATTAATATTATTATATTATAAATTTTAACAATTAAATTTAAATATAAATTCGAACAACTTGACTTAACTCATCTCTAATTTTATAAAATCAATTTGAATCTAATTTTTTAAATAAAATATAAATTAAAAATGATATTTGTCAAATTGACCAACTCAAAAAAAATTATCAAACGATTTGCTGAATGTTTAATTCATTTACATCCTATAAAAATGATTATAAAAAATATTAAGCTAAATATTGAATTTGAGCAAATTAGAGGGACCGGAACAAAATTTGGAAAGTAATAAAACAGATAATATATATATATATATATATAAATAAAAGTCGGCCAACAGCCAAACATCATAAATTCCAAATTAAACAAATCATTTTCATGTTACAAAATCATTTCTGCTCTGTGTTCGTCCATTTGCCTTCAGATCTGATTATTTTATTGACATAAAAAAATACTTTTTCCCTCATTAATAACACTTTTGTTTTTGATGTTCAATCACTCGCTCCTCCATTTGTCAATTTCCAGATTTTGAATCTCCACCGGTAAGCTTCCACGTAAACCCTATTTACTTCTGTGTGTTTTTTTTTTGTATTTTTGATTTACTTCTGTTGGTTTTTAGTCATCTTGATCTGTTATGTTTCCTTTTTTGAGATCTGACTTCCGTTTTGTGGATTCTAAAAGGGGAAAGTTTAGCATTTCCGGTAGAAAAGTATTGTTAGATTCAATGACATTTCATCTGCCAAATTCACCTTTAATGAATCGTAATTTCCTTGTTTTTGAAACCTGATTTTAGTGGATCGTTTGCAGCTTCATTCGATTTGGTTATTTGCTGGAGATTGAGGGATTGACATTACTCAAAATTGAGTTTCCGTTGGCTCTGTTTGGATTCTAGGTTTGGATCAGGAGTTGTGCAATTCACTTCTGGAGGAGGAAACACTGATCCGTGATAAGGAATTGAAATTCAGCTTGGTTTTTGTGGATTTTTATATATACCGGTTATGGTGGATTTATAGTCAACATTGGATTTTGTTCTATTTATTTCTCTATTGCCTGTGATGATTAGCGAAAGATTGGTGCTGGGAGGAGTGTAGGATAGGGGGGGTTCGATGCTTGTTGGGCTTATCCAGATTCACAGTAACATATTCAGAAGCTTGTATGTGATGATAGGTTATGTTTTTCGCTATTCTTGCAGGTTTAAGCTAAAGGGGTTGGTGATTTAGTGGTTTTCCGATCTTTAAACGTTTCAAGTTTTGGACATGAGAAGCCCTTGTCTCTATAAACTATCTATCATTTTCGGTCCTAGACCGCCTGTCAGTTGGTTGTTATTGTGCTTTGTCAGTGTGCTTGCGCTGATTGCAGTCTTTGGATCATCTTCTTCGAATTCCTTTGACTCCATAACTTCGATTCTGGTACCTGAGATCTATACAAACTATAGAAGGCTAAAGGAGCAAGCAGCAGTTGATTATTTTGAGTTGAGAACTATCGTGTCGGGAGCTAGTCGGCAAAGGGAGCTTGGCCTTTGTAGTAAAGAAAGAGAAAATTATGTACCTTGTTACAATGTGACAGCAAATACGATATTAGGGTTTAAAGATGGAGAGGAGTTTGATCGGCATTGTGAACTGTCTGGGCAAGGAAACTGGTGTTTAGTTCGCCCGCCAAAAGATTATAAGATTCCACTCCGTTGGCCCGCTGGTAGGGATGTGATATGGAGTGGAAATGTCAAGATAACAAAAGACCAATTCCTTTCTTCTGGAAGCATGACAAAAAGGTATTTGTTAAATGCTTTTGGATGCTCTGTAAAAATTGCAAAGTATGAGGCCTATCTCCTTTGTTTTTATTCTTCATTATTCTGTATGTGATCACAAGCAGCTTTTTGATTTACCTTATTTATATTTTGACAAATTTTCTAGAATCATGTTGCTAGAAGAGAATCAAATTGCTTTTCACCCCGAGGATGGCTTAATCTTTGATGGTGTCAAAGATTATTCTCGCCAGATTGCAGAGATGTTGGGACTGGGAAGTGACTCCGAATTTTTTCAAGCCGGTGTATGTCTTTTATACCACTTTATTATAGTTTTCTACTAGTTCTACCGTTGTGAGGTTCCTTGAGCTTTAGGAGTACGATATATTTGGAACAAAATTTTCTAATATTTTAGCTTGTCCTCTTTAAAAATTTAAGAAAGATATTGTATGGTCTTAAGGGGAACTAAAACTATCTGCAATGTATGGTATTTAATCTCCTACTTTGATTACAGGTGCGCACTGTACTTGATATTGGTTGTGGATTTGGAAGTTTTGGAGCTCATTTAGTTTCACGAAAGTTAATGACTCTTTGTATTGCCGCATACGAGGCAACTGGAAGCCAAGTTCAACTAGCTCTTGAGAGAGGTCTTCCAGCAATGATTGGCAATTTCTTATCAAGACAACTGCCATACCCATCATTATCTTATGACATGGTTCATTGTGCTCAGTGTGGTATTGTTTGGGACAAGAAAGGTACTTTATCAATTTGATAATAGGATTCTGTTATTTGTTGATACTCTTCTCTTTAACTTTCAGAATTATTTGGGGCGAAATGGGCTATACCACAATTCTTTTCCGTCTGTTTTTACTGATAATCACTATGTCATGTTTCATTATATAATTTTGTTGAAAATGCACGACGTTATGCCAATGCACCAAGTGTACTGCATTATTAACTGTGCTTTATGTTAAGCTTAATGACACTGATAGGCATGAATTATATTTGAGTGTTGTAATTTTGTCCTCAAATAGCTGCCCTGTTCTGAAATTAAATATGATTTGCTGTCTAACTATAACTTTGTAAAGCAGAGGGGATGTTCCTTATAGAGATAGATCGGTTACTCAAGCCTGGAGGTTATTTTGTTTTAACCTCACCAACAAGTAAGCCACGTGGAAGTTCAACAAGTACAAAGAAAAGAAACATGTTAACACCACCACTGGAACAGTTTACTGAGAAAATTTGTTGGAGTCTTATTGCTCAACAGGATGATACTTTTATCTGGCAGAAAACTGCTGATGCTCGTTGCTATTCTTCTAAGTGAGTATACATTTATAATTTTCACTCTTCTGTTGTTAAATCTTAGTTAAATTTCATAATGGAACTGACTTTTAATCTCGTAAAATGTTTTTTTTTAGGTTGTCTTATACCCTTTTACTTTGTATTAGTTGTATTTGGTTTTCTTAACTTGTAACTGTCAGACCTGCTCTGTTGTTTTTCTAACTTCTGTTTCTTGAATATAGCAGGAAGGATGATGTACCCCTTTGCAAAGAAGGATATGATGCACCCTATTATCGGGCTTTGGTGCCATGTATTACTGGAACTTCCAGCAAACGCTGGATTCCTATTCAGAACAGGTCCTCTAGCTCAGATTTGAGTTCAGCGGAGCTTGAAGTTCATGGAAAGTATTGGTCCAACTCATTTTTTTTCTCCCTGCACATGCTTTTGTTTGTTGCTATTGTGCTGCAACATGCAATCTGTAGTTTATGTTGTAGATGGTTTAGTTGGCTAGCATATTGATAAAATTTAATCTTTGCAGGTGTCAGTCAGGAGGATTTCTTTGAAGACTTGCAAGTCTGGAAATTATCTTTAAAAAACTATTGGTCTTTGCTTACACCCTTAATTTTCTCTGACCATCCCAAGAGGCCAGGAGACGAAGATCCTTTGCCTCCCTTTAATATGGTACGCAATGTGATGGACATGAATGCTCGTTATGGGGGATTGAATGCTGCATTATTGGAGGAAAAGAAAATGGTGTGGGTGATGAATGTGGTGCCCATTAGGGCACGTAATACACTTCCTCTCATTCTCGACCGGGGTTTTCTTGGTGTTTTGCATGACTGGTTAGTTATTTTACAACTTCATTAAAGCAATATGTTTAAGTTGATAGCTATGAGCTTGTTTTTGAGTTTGAATTTTATCATCTTTGTTTGGGTATAAATACCTTCACAAGTTTTAGGAGTGATCTTACTTTTTTATGCTCCCAGATTAAGATAACATTTAAATCTTATGGTATGTTTTAATACACAAGCTATGTAAAAATAATTATATAACCCTTCATATTTAAGTTGTAAAATCTAAAACCCAAATCCTTAGCTCTAACACCCTAGAACTTAAATCTTAAACCCTAAACTCTAAATTCTTATCATAAATCTTAAATTTTATACCTTGCACACTAAACTCTTAAACTCTAACTTAAAATCTTAAACCCTAAAATTAAAAGTTTACACAAGTTTATGTCCTTAAATTTTTGGATCATAAAAATTCTGCTAAAGATTAAAATGGGTTCTTTTAATTCAGATTCATTCTTAAAATTAAATCTTTCTGTAGTTTAATTGGCTTATTTGCTCAAATCAAGGTAGCAAGTAAAGACATGGTTAACTTCCCTCCAAAACAAAAGGAGACGATTAACTACGATAGATTGCTATTGGATAATAAAATTTACATTTGGAGTCTGTATATACAATTTTCTCTCTTTGGGATCAAGTTGAAAGTTCAAATCTTTTTAAGCTTGCTCATTTCTGATGTATTCTGAACGCTGAAAGAACATTTTTTTATCTCATGTGTCTGGTTCTGTACAGGTCTGAACCCTTCCCAACATACCCTCGAACATATGACATGCTTCATGCAGATGGACTCCTCTCACTTCTTGCTTCAGAGAGGTGTGGTTTGATGGAATTATTTATAGAAATGGATCGAATTCTTCGTCCCGAGGTATTAATTTTTTTCAGAGTTTGTGCTTGAAATTTAGCACCCTAATTCTCCTGAATAACCCTCCAACAAGATTTTGGTTTTTAATCAATGCCGTACATTCCATTTGTTGAGGCACCGTAGAATTTGTTGTGTCAATTAATTGTTTCTGAAATAGTTATTACCTACTTGCAAAATAGAAAAGAAGTTATGAATAGTCATAATCAGAGCTTGTATTATTTGCAGGGCTGGGTTGTGCTCTCCGATAAATTAGGAGTTATAGAGTTGGCACGTGCACATGCTACACAAATACGATGGGATGCACGGGTGATTGACCTTCAGAATGGTAGTGATCAGCGCCTACTCGTCTGTCAGAAACCTTTTCTGAAGAAATGATTGATTTAGCACTGAAAGGTCTCAAGCCTGCGGATTGTAAACTTTTCTTGATCTGGTAATCTTCTAAATAATCCTCCAAAACACCTTTTGTCACACCAATGCTGCACACACACACGGTCTACGTAAAATGTTTATGCTAGAGCTGTTTGTTTTCTTCCTTGCTAAACAAAACGCTTGCCATGAATCGTTTCTAGCTTCTGATGGTATACGTACTACAAACTGGATTTTAGGAATCAGCACTTACCAAAGTTAGCTAGAATTGTGTGTAGAGAGATGATGTCTTAGAACTGATGATGTCGTGTGTTTTGGCAGAGGATGAACCTGTCGGCGACATGACAACATGAACTACGGTCTGGAGTGTCAAGTGGTTTGATACTAATGACTGAAGTAGCAGGGTGGAGGATTGTAAGATTAGCTTTAGAAACGAGGTTTGCTGCAAAAGTAGCTGCGATTGCGTTTTCTTTGTAGCAATTCATTCATCCACAGATATAATCCCCCCCCCCCCCCTTCTTGGTCTTAATTTTGATTTTGTTGATTTCTTTATTATTTTGGTATTGAACCATCAATTTTATTGCTGTGCAATGGCGCCATGAAATGTGGTGATTACAAATAGATATCAAACAACCTCTCTCTCTGATGGGTTTATGTTACAATTGTTACTCGTTTTGCTAATCAGAAATTGTTCCAATTATCTACTTATTTTATCATTATCTCCGAGATTAAGAATGGATATGCTCGGATACGATCGTATCTTTGACATTTTTTATATTTATACTAATAATCTAATTTCACACCTTTCTTAAATTTTTAATTTAATTTTTAAAGTTTTTCACTCTCTCTCTTCTCTTTCTGTCTTACAAATAAATATGGATCATTCGTGTTAATTTTTGTATTTAAATCTATAAGATAATAAAAAAAAATCGCTATCAAGTATCAATTTATTGACCTAACAAAGTAATTGTTCTTGAATTCATATGAATTGAATGTCTAAAATTATCTCAGATTTTATAAGACTCAATTCGTAAACAAATTATTTGAAGCCCATTACGCGAACTTGATCAATTTCATGAGCGAAAAAAGTAAAGAACCCTATATGTGAATTGGTTGAGTAAAAAGGGAAATGGAGCTGCAGGGGATCGAACCCTGTACCTCTCGCATGCAAAGCGAGCGCTCTACCATTTGAGCTACAACCCCATTGATCATTCACATTGAGAAGTATTTTAAACAACACTTAATTATTCGATTTTCCCTCCATACAATATCGACCGTTTTGTTTGTGTAAATTAGCCTCCAGAGTAAATAATTATTGAATTGTTGCACCAATCATGTAATCTTAAGTTTTTTGTCCACCAGATTCTCTAGGATGAATTAATCCGGATTATCTTGGTCAACAATTAATTATTCGATTATCCCTCCATGCATTTCATTATTATGAGTAAATATCTCAATTAAGAATTTTTAAATATATAAAACTTCGAACTTAAATTATATTTAAGTGATATTAAATTATTTATCATTTAGATAATCTTTGTAGCATTTAATTTTAATTAACACAAAGTCTAACTTTAATTCAAGTTTCTTAGCATCTAAGCAGGTAGTTAGTACATAAATTAATACTAAAAGGAAAGAAGAAACAAGAGAGATTAAATTCCGAAAGACCCCAAACTAATCCGATTCGCAAGGCACTTGAATAAGTCCTACGAACTTCAGAAAAACAAAATAACAAAGAAACAACGAATGGCGCGCTTCGCCTTTCATAGCCTCCCTTGAACTTTTCTCACCCTTTGATTCTCTTCTATAAGTTATCATCTTTATCCTCTCCTCTTTCCCACTCCCCTTTGATTTTTCTCTTTTTGAAAACCACACTCTTCTATTTGGTCTTTCTCTATTCTCAATATCGACAATGTCCACTCCAGAGAAAGAGAGGGAAAATCATGTTTACTTGGCCAAACTCGCCGAACAAGCCGAACGTTACGAAGGTAATGAAAAAAATAATTATGGGTTTTTAATTTCATTCGAGATTGAACAGGTTTTAACGATTCAAGTTTGATTTTTTTTTTCTTTCATGTGTTTTTGGTTTTTGGGTGAGTTAGAAATGGTGGAGAGTATGAAAAAAGTGGCAAGACTTAACTGTGAACTCACCGTGGAAGAAAGGAATTTGCTTTCTGTGGGATACAAAAACGTGATCGGTGCACGGAGAGCTTCGTGGAGGATCATGTCTTCGATTGAACAAAAAGAGGAATCCAAAGGAAACGAAGAGAATGTTAAGCTGATCAAAGGGTACCGGCGAAAAGTGGAAGAAGAGCTTTCCAACATTTGCACTGACATTTTGGGCATCATTGATAAGCATCTCATCCCTTCTTCCTCCTCTGGTGAAGCCACTGTTTTTTACTACAAGATGTAAGTTATGTTTCCCATGGATGGATTTTGGGGTATATTTTAAACCTCTCTCAAATCTCAATAGTAGTATATTGATTCCAAATTGCCATTGAAGTAATGTTACCTGAAATGTGTATCGATTGGAAACGAATACTAGAATGCAATTTGTTAGCTGTATAAAGTGTAATTCAGTAGTAGTAGTAGTATTGTACGACTAAGAACTTACATGCTAATGGGGTCATTAGTTTTATTGAATTAGATCACTAGAGTTCTCTGTTTGCGAACTTACCTATCAAGTCGAATATCATCCGGAAAATACCTCGGTGATGCAGCAATTAAGTTAGATATATATTGAGACATTAAAGTAATTGAATTCAGGAAAGGTGATTACTACCGGTATGTTGCTGAGTTCAAGTCAGATCAAGAGAGGAAAGAAGCTGCTGAGCAGTCATTGAAAGGTTATGAGGTAAGTTAGCCATAATTTATTATAATCTTCTTCACTTACTGCAGACACCTAACTTCCCTTTTTTGTTTTACTTGTTAGGCCGCTTCTGCTGCTGCAAACACCGATCTTCCCTCGACTCATCCGATTCGTCTCGGCCTTGCCCTTAACTTCTCTGTGTTTTACTATGAGATAATGAATTCACCTGAGAGGTATAAGCTCAATATCTATTATAGTAATTAATTGAATGGTCTAATTGGCTGAACCATTTGGTGACGTGTGCTCATATTTTGGGGGAACTTGCAGGGCCTGTCATTTGGCTAAGCAAGCTTTTGACGAAGCCATTTCCGAGTTGGACACTTTGAGTGAGGAGTCATATAAGGACAGCACCCTAATCATGCAGCTTCTGAGAGACAATCTCACTCTGTGGACTTCTGATTTGCCCGAAGATGGAGGTATTATATAGTTTAGTTTTGAGGAATCCATTGTGCTAATTGCCTAGTTTCTAAGAGCTTGAATGATGGCTTATATTGTCTCGATTCTTCATTTTTCTTAAAGTATACGACCATACATAATCTACTTACCAAGAAAGAATTAGGAAACTAGCTAGTTTGTAAGAGAAAATTAAAGAAATGATGGGTTACATTGCTCCAACTCTTAGGATATGATCTTTCGAATACCTTCTATATACATGAAAGAATTAGAAAAGTTTTGAATATATCTATGTCGGGTACATATCCATATTTGAAACCGAATCTCAAATTCGAGTAACATAATGGATAGAAGCCTTGGTTTCTATGTTTGGGAAGCATTGTCTTATACAAGTATATGAATTTGATACAGGTGAAGACGGTGTAAAAGGTGAAGATGCTAAACCCTCAACAGCCAAAGTTGCTGAGGCAAAAGACGAGGTAAGAGCTTCTTTTAATTACACTAGATTCCCTCTATTAGGTCGGATTTTAAATTAGTCCCTAAACTTCAAAACATGCTAATTGAGTCCATAATGCATCAAGTATCATATCAAATCAGGTCCTTTTCTTATTTTAAACACATAGATCAAATTAAAGTACTACATATACAGAGGACCCTATCGATGCGATAGTAATACTTTTGAGCATTCAGTTAGAATGTTTCGAAGCTTTAAAAACAAATAAAGCGATATACTACGTATCATATCAAAATGTCTACTTTTTTGCAGAAACATTGATGAAGAGAATCTGGGAGCCTGCAGTGGGGGGCAAAGTCAATGTGTTTTTCCAGTGCTCTTTGCCTGAATTGGCTTCCTATAAACCGCTTGCAAGAGGATTGGATCAACCAGTTTAGCCCATTTTACAATGCTAAACGATCGTTTTTAGTGCTACCATAAACCAGATGATGAATTTTGATTCGTTGATCCAAACCATGATTTTAATTTTCACTTTTGTTTCCATTTTCCTCTGCTTTTTGCTTTAATTTAATGTTCTTTGATATGAAGTTACTTGTTGACATTATGGAGATTTGTTTTTGTTTTATATCGTATTGTTTTCCCCCTTTACTTTTGACCATATTGTTTAGCATTGCTTCTTTGTTTGGCGTTTCAAAAGTGCTTTTTTGTTTTAACCCTTTACTTTTGACCATATTGTTTAGCATTGCTTCTTTGTTTGGCGTTTCAAAAGTGCTTGAAAAAGCATTGCTAAACGGGACATTAGTGTTTTGGTTGATCTGATGATATGATATTTTGAGATTGGAAATGAAAGATTTATCGAGATTAATTATTAATGTGAATAAAAAATTTAAGAATCAGATTAAAAAAATGTTACAAGTTCAGGGATTAAATATTTGTTTTACCCCATCAATTAAAGGAGAATTTATGAAAAAATGTTTATTGATTATAGATGCTAAAGCATAACATCCGTTTAGATTACAAATTAAGTTTTCAATTAAAAAATATCTAATATTATCAAAAGTCTAGATTTTAAAAAGGGAAAATTCTAAAGGAACAAGTTGACAAACAAGCTAATTACTTTCCATCAAAATTGAAACCTAATTTTTACATTGATAGGCAACATGATCAAGGAACATTATCAGTTATCACAGTAGAAAAAACAAGTGTAGTGCAAATATGTGGGTGCCCCAAATCCCCCAAAATTGATTTAGGGTTCTTCCTTCACAAAATAGCTTTGTGGCAAGCAAAAATCTTCCTCATGATTTAGGATATCAATCTCTTCATCATCTGGTTTCTGAAATGTACAAAACAACAAAATACCTTAGCAATAAGCCAATAACTACCATTCAAGATGACCGAAAAGCAATAGCACCGTTTAGGGTTCTAAGGTTCTAAGGTTTTTTCCGTTAAAGAAGAATTCATTAACTAGTATTCTAATTTTTCAGGAGGTACTTTCCTTTTATATTACTCAAACCCGAGGGTGAGTGTCATTCTTGGGTATGTGCCAACATAGGCATACTTGGTTTTTTCAAAGTTGTCTATATATTTCGATGATCTGATCTGCCAATAACCAATGTTTGAAGATGATCATCTAAGAGTACACAACAAAGCTACCCCTTTTTAAGTTGGAAAAGAAAAGGATTGAAATTAGCCATTTATCATTTGCAACAACAATGAGTGAAAACAAAGGATTTAAACTAACCATTTATCATTTTTGTCGATTTATACAGACATGGAAACAACCAAGACGGTATTCAATGCAAAAACTCATCTTCGATGGAATATCAAAGTAATAATGGACATGAAAATAGGTTATGAACAAGTAATTACCAGCACTTCTAAGTTGTAGAAACGATCTAGCAATTGCAAAACCTCATCTGGAGAAAAATGCCGGTCAAGGCTGCGACAACAACATTAAGCAAGCCATAAGAGAGTGCAAAAGATAGTGACCCATCGCAACATTGGGATCGAACGAGGGCAGTGATACAGAGCACAAAGAAGAGGAGGCAGAACGAACCTTTTCCGCAGGAATTCCATCAGACCATAGAGTACAAAGTGGCGATGCACGCCTGCAGGGAAGTAAATTCGATTCGAAGTTATGCTTTAGTATAGATTGTTAAAGACCAATGAATCCTAATTGGTTTACCATAAACATGTGCATGAACTGATAGATGCACCAATTTCTTTACCATGTATAAGTTATTTGAACTAGCTCTAGGGATTCAAAGCTTAACATCAATCCATAAACACTAAACATGAAAATGCACCATCAGATTCTAAAACAACCAAAACAAATACACAATATAAAACCTAACCTTTCACTGCAAATACCAGCGGAAAAGACATGTTCATTAAGGGTTCTTGCTGAGAGTATAACTTAACCATTTTTCACCACAGCAGTCAGCAAAATCAAAGTAATTCAAAAAAATATTATTATTTTCCCTTCACTTAATTCCTAAGAATCCATCTTTAAACTGAAACAAAAACGAACTTCTCCTTATAGAAACAATTAACATGTATTTATAAACGTGCCTCGTAATTTGACGGGAGGATAAATTTCAAGTGCTTCCAATAGCCTCAGCTCCAATTCTACCTCCTGTTGCTCCTATTAAATCAACAAAATAAATACAAAATTCCACTAGAATCAACGAAAAATAATAACAATTATACAAAACGTAGAAAGACGAACGCCGGCAAAAGCGAAAGCGACATAGATAGAGATATACCTTAGGAAGAGAAGAGGCGGATGACGGCGGAGCTTTGCAAGGGGAATGTACGGAAACGCCATCTTGTTCCTCTTCTTTTTCTCTTCCACCCTCCATCACCTCTTTAATTGTTTCTTTCGCAGCCGTAACAACTGAAAACACTCTCTAGTCTCTAGTAGGTGAAATTGTTCCTACCTTTTCCATATTAAACTTGAAATTTGAACAAACTTTTGTTAGATTTTCTGGGCTGGATCTCAAATGTGATGGCCCATTATTTAATGGATGAAAAACACTTCGGCCTTATTATTAATTTTATAAAAAATTAAAATATATTTAAAATTTTTAATTGATGAAGATAAAAAAGATTTTTTTGAAATAAATTATATTATTAATTTTTTTAAACTCTGTATAATATATAAAAATAATAATTGTGAGATTGAACCCCAAACCCGAATGTTCCAGACTGAAACATAATTTTTTTATATAAGAACTTCAATTTCTCAACTTTACTAGAAAATCAAAATTATTTTATTTAAAAGATCAAACAGTTAATAAAGACTAAAACCTATGTTTAAACATTTAAAGATCATATTATTAAAATAATTGATTATGTACTAACATGAAAAAGTATAAAAAAATACTACATAATGGTCAGTGGTGACAGCACATTGATAAAGGATCTGTAAAAGAGGTCCCAAATGTAGGACCCTCAGGCAGGCTTCACTCTTCAGCTTCCCCATGGCCATGGCTTCACAATCACAGATCTTACCCTAAACCAGGGTAAGGGATGATCCTTCACTGGAGTTGATGACCGTTTGAGAATATAAAAAGAAGCATATGCAATAGGATAAATAAATATTGAACAGACAAAATTGCATGACAAAAACACTTTTTTTAAGACATTGTTCACTTCCCCACGTTCCCATAACACTTGGAAAGAAAAAAAAACTGGATAGTACTGTAGTATATTAGGGTGTTTTTAAGACATAGATAGCCACACATTGCAAGTTGCAACATTATTGTAATGAAAACAGGCCTATATATACACACACCGTCTTCCTTTCGTAGAACTATTTGTCTAGAAATCTCCATTGGATCTCCTTTTCTTCCTGTAGTTGTCTTTGGTTTCTCCTTAATTTCCCCTCAAAATCTTGCACAAATCATGGCTCTTTTAATTTGTCTAGTGCTGTTCTTAGCCATGAGTGGCCATTCAAGTAAGTTGTTTGGATTTCCTTTCCCTTTCTTTCTATTATTTTCCAACTTTTAAGGATAGATGTAAAGATTTCTGAGATGGGTTTTGCTTTTTTGCTGGAAAAACACAAAGATAACTTCTAAAAGTTTACATTTTTTCCTGGCTTTGTATAGGTGCTACTTATTGCTTATGTAAAGATGGAGTTGGTGATCAACAACTTCAAAAGACACTGGATTATGCTTGTGGAGCCGGAGCTGATTGTTCTGCTATTCTCCAGAAAGGTGGTTGCTTTAACCCCAACACTGTGAAAGATCACTGCAGCTATGCTGTCAACAGCTATTTCCAAAGGAAAGGCCAAGCTCAAGGAAGCTGTGATTTCTCAGGCACTGCTACTGTTAGCGCCAATCCTCCTACAAGTAAAGTCCCTTGAAAGTTTAAACCCTGTTTTCTTCCTTCCATTTATGGGTTTTCCCTAACCTTCTTTTCTCTGTGATTTGCAGATGTTGCTTCAACTTGCAGCTTTCCCGCAAGGTTTATTCAATCACTTTCATAAGTTCTGATGTTTTGACATGTTTAATCTTTCTTTGTCTTCATTTCCTTGTCAAATTCCCTCATTATTTTAACATTCTTTATACTATTTGTTTTTGTTTTTGCAGTAGCATGGGCACAACCACAACCACAGGCACCACACCAACCGGCACAACCGTCGGCTCAACCACAGGGACTACTCCAACAACAGTGTTTGGTGGTGCAGGGACAGCACTAGGGCCGACAGACATCAATGATCCAAGCAATGCTGTGGCTGTGGGTCTCTTCACTAACAACTTGTTCTTCATTTTTGCTGCTATGGCAACCCTTTGGATTTTAGGGTTACCTTGGCTCTGAATTGGAACTTGAAGGGGGAATATTTTGGGGATTTTGATCTGATTTTGGCATGGCTACTGTAATATTAACCATTGATGTTTGTCCATGATGAAGAATCTCTCAGTGACGATGACAAATCCCCCACTAGTGGTCTTTTTGTTTTTGTACATCAAGAGAGGGTACTTTTTTGTTTTTTAAATGAAATTTGTTTAATAATAAATATATATAATTGCACTTTGTTTATTTCAAGCTTCTTTTTTATTTATTTGTCTGTTGAATTGACGTGTACTGATGCATGAACAGTCAAGTTTACAACGTTCTAGATAAGCTCCAGAATGTGACTCGTTAACTACCTATAGCATATGCCGTAAATAACAGCTGCCATTATATCAAAAGCAGTACATGAAGAAATTTAACACTTAACAATTAGATCTAACAACTTATTTTGTTTTACAGAAACATCCTCCTCTAGGTCAGAGTAATTTCTACAGGTCTTTGCTAAACATACAGGAAAAAAACAAAGGATTAAAGCAGTTGTCCTTCATCAAGCGCTACCAGTGTTGGTAGACTGCAGTTGAGCATTGGGCTCTTTCCATGGTGTGCTAGTAATATCCATTGCTGCAAGTCCTTCTAAGTCTAGGATTGCACCAATTGCATTGCTGTTGCTTTCACTAGTAAACTGAGGCTTTAGTGCTTCAACTGCTTGCTTCACTTTTGATTGCTGCAATCAACCATTATTAGAGTATTTATAACTTGGTTTGTATATGCAACATATATTTCGGACATATATATGAAAAACAACTCTCCAAATACATTAAATGGACTGCAAAAATTAAATTCAACACACCCGTTCGAACACGTAGCTGTATCTACCTGCATTCAAGTAGCAAAACCAAACACTAATATATTTATAAATAGTACACTTAAACTCCATATCATACCACTGTCACCTACTTATAATTTAGCATGCTAGCAATGGTGTTTTGACTTTTTTGCTTCTTTTTGACCTAGTTGCCGGTTGCCCTTCCACATAACATGTCCTAGATTAATAAGGCTTAATCTGAAGGGCTTTTTGATAACTATCGAAATGAGTGTAGAATACAATTATACAAATATAGTTTATGTATACAAAAGAACATCTTCCCATAATCCTGTGTATATATATGTGTAGGACATAGGTATCAGATACGAATATGACAGAAAGAAGAAAGAATAGAAGTTATAAAAATATCAACTTTACTTACAAAGAATTCAAGTTTTTCCTTGAGGTCTTCATATGCTGCTGCTACATCCTTCAATTCAACCAGGTCAGTTGTTTTGTTAGTTGTTAGGTAAAAAAGAAGGGAATAAATGTCAAAAGGCAAGGAAACAACCATAGATTTAAAGAAGAAGGCAATAACAGAAAAGAACATGATAAATGAAATGTCAATGTCTACATATATAACATCCTACTATACTATTATTGACCTAAAAACTATTACCAAAACAATCCATACACATTGCAAAACCATAACATGTAATAGAGAGATTAGCTTGCTTGTAAGCTTCCAACCAAAAACGACACTGACAGAGGGTTTACCTTCTTTGGGCGGCCTACGGGCTTCCCAGTTGCTTTCATGGGCTTAGCAGCAACGCCATCGATCTTGGGTGGTCGACCTCTCCGCTTTCCATTGACAAGGATGGCAGCAACTCGAGCCGTGCCCTTCGGCCTTCCTCTAGGCCTTGGAATACCAACAGCAGCAGTTACAGCAGCAGCAGTTACAGCAGCATCAGCATAAGGAACCGCCACGGGTTGACCAAGGTTCGGTATAACCGCCTGTGGAGGTAGCTGGTTCAAGTCCTTACGCGGCCGTCCACGGCCTCTTTTCATAGCACTGGCTCCAACCACTGACCTCACCGTCTTCAGTTTCTTCGGCCGACCCGGACTCTTCTTAAACCCACTTTTCGGCGGGGGACCCCGACTCCGAATAACCCCAAGTTGACCCACGGGCCCACCTTTTCTGGGTCTACCAGGGGACCTTTTAGGCAAATCGGAAAGAACTGACTGCTGCTGAGGGTTGGAATCGGTGGCCTTGGCCTTAGGAGGACGGCCGCGGCCGCGTTTGGGCGCGGTCGAAGTATCCGAACCTGCAAAAGGAGCTTCAGATCTAACGTTCGAAGCAAGCTTGTAAGATTTCTTAACCAAAATAAAAAACACCACTATTTTTCAAGCTCTTCAAGTGGTGAGTCAACAAGGCCGAATGTGTCGGCGGCAGGTCCTTATAAGTTGACTCTATGTACTTACCTATGGCCGTTTTGCTTGCTCCGTTGTTCTCTTTCAAAGCATCGATGGCCTCGCATATCATACCGGAGTATGGCGGGTGGCTGAAACCCGGAGGCATGCCTCCGGCGATTGTCGTCGTTGGGGTGGCGGCGGCGACGGGCGGGGGAGGAGGGGCTAGGGATATTGAAGACAAAGAAGGGTCCATCCTTCGGATATGGATGAAAAAAATTAGGAAAGCGATAAACGTGATGATAGAAAATGGAATATACTTGTTTTAAGGAAACTGTATTATAATAAAACGTTAAACTACATCCAAGGTCACTTGTCTTTTAAAAATTACAAACCAGTCACTCATTTAATATGATTACAAATATGCCCCTCATTTAAAAAATTATTACAAACATGCATCTCATTTAAAAGATTGATACAAACAGATCACTCAATTATTTTTTTATTATAAACATGCCATTTTCTTTTAATACAACATGGTATAATAATATCTATAGTCCTAAAACTTGTATAGTCTATTAATTTGATCTTAATTAAAAATAACATAATAAGTTTTGTTTTTATGACATATTGTAGTTATTGACTTATTATATAATAACCTCTCTTGCTTTAATAATATCGTAAAATAATTAAATTTATAAATTTATAAATATAAATGATTTAATTTATTAAATTATTTTAAATTATGATAAATTTAACATAATATATTACATTTTAAGCACTAAAAATATTAGATAAACTACGTCAATAATAATCAAACTATTGTTTATATTTAATTTTAATTGTCTAACTATTTTTTATAAAAACATCATTGATATTTTATTTATTTTTATTTTAATTATTGACTATTACAAATATAACGATAATATTAATTTAATTTTTTTAATATCATCTTCTCTCTATCATCATATTATATATTATTTTTATTTTTATTTTATTAAATATTATTTTATTAAAAAATGTCATATTATTAATTAAATAATTTATTATTATTTGATAATTTAAACTACATAATATTTTTTATTAATTTATTTTATTTTATTCGCAAAATAAAAACAAAATACTAACTTTATCTAAAAAATTTAGTGGTGATCGGGTTTCCGTTTTAAGATGGCTCTGGATCTGGTTTCAGCGGCTCTTCAAATCAATGAGCCTATTTTCTCTCTTTATTTCTCCTAAAACCATTATAATAAAAAATAATATATGATTTAGGTCAATTTTAATTATTAAAAAGATTCAATAACATATATTTTTTAATAAACAAAAAAATGGAAATTTCTGTGAATTGCATTATCCGTTGATTTCCAGCAAATATTGGGTCATGCTTAAATTTTTCTTTATTTTTTCCATTTAAGAGAAAATGAAATATATTAAAAGATTATGTTAGTCAACAAACCATATAGTCAACCACTTTACTTTGTTATTTTTGTCCAAAATGTTATTTCTACGTGATTGTGTGGCGGACTGTCCAATTTCTTGAAGAAAGATTAGTAAATGTATATTAATTTGATTTATTTGAAAATATAAAATAAAATATCAATATTATCGGTTTATTAATAATAATGACAAATAATTATCAAAAACATAGTGAGATGAGTCATTAGTAGAATCGTTTTTTAGATTTTAGTCACCTTAAGACGAACATAAATTTTAGGACCCTAATAAGGACATCTCTAATCATTAGATCTTTTAAACAATGTCAGAGGTTCGAATCATAATACTATAAAAAGAATAATATTAAAATTATCGTGTTCACAGTGTGTCTTTATAATATCTGATGTGAATTAGTTATTCAATAATTGGACACCGAGGATTAAACCAAAATAATTGCATGAGAAAAAAATCAAATTGTGAACATTTCCAATATTACATGGACAAAATCAGACAGCGGAAATTGAACATGTTTATGCGTTAGTTGTTTTACAACTTTCCTCCAAGCTTCGTTCCACTTCCATGGAAAGAATGGGAAATAAATCTATATATACATACATACACATATACATAGAGAGAGACATAATAGAAACTAAGAAACAACACATTGTTATATTCAACCGCCATGGAGCCTCCGCAAAATAGAGTGGCGCCGCCGTCTTCTCCAGCTCACTGCTGTCGTTCTTTTTCTATTCTGATCGTGTTTGTCTTTGAATTCACGGTTATCGTTTTCCTGGTACGTACCTTCGTTCTCCACTTTCCTATGTAAAAACCAGAGGAAATTATTACAATTAAACTCTTTCGTTTTAAAAAAATTATATGTTTTAATTATTTTATAAGTTTACGATCGTTTCAAAGTCAAACATTAATACGATTTTTATAATTCAATCACGATTTCGTATCTAGGCACTTTAACTAGGGCTAGTATAGTTCAGTGAGGATTGATCTTAATAAAAGAATTTATATTTATTATGATTTTTGAAAAATCAAACTGAATATCAAAGATAATGGTGTTAAACAGAATCGGATTCGACAATTTAATTTATTAAAATTCAAAATTATTTTAAAAATATTTTATATAGTATGTTAGTGTTATTTCTACTAATTTAAATATTAAATATCTATTTTCTATCCTTTAATTCAACAATAGATAAAATTAAACTTAAAAGGCATAAAGATAATTTTTACCCTTAACGTTTATAATTTTTGTTATTTTGGTCCTCATTCTTTTGGGGATAAATTTAACCTTTGAACTATGTCTTTTTAACAAATAATTCATTTTTTAACTATCATGATAACTGAACCGTTAAAAATTTAATAATGATGACATGTCATATATATGTAATAATATATTTTAAATGATTTAACATCTAGTATATCAAATACATACACGCGGAATATAGTTTTATTCCAATCTAAAAATATAAAATATTAAAAATTATTATTTTTATTCACTAATCTAAAACAAAATGCTACTAAACATTCTCAACCTTAACTATAGTAAAATCAAATTTTTATCTAAAAAGGTATGAACATAATCTGAAAAGAAAAAGGTTTTGTATAGTTTGTTACCGGTGAATCAAAAATAAAAGATTTTGATAATAATCATTTGGATTTTTATTATTTTAGTTTAGAATTTAGGAATTTTAGTTTTAATCTAAATCGGAGTTTTAGGGTTTTATAAAGATATTTTAGTTTAGTTAGGGTTGGGAATATTTAGTAAATTTTTGTTCTGGATTTAATTAATTTTTAATATTTTATTTAAATTTCAATTGTTGTATATTTTGTACTGGAATAAAATTATATTCTATATATATATTTAATAGGTTATGTTCTATGTCATTTAAAATATATTATCAATATATATGACATGTTATCATTATTAAATTTTTAACGGTTTAGTTATCATTTAGTTAAAAAATGAGTTATTTTAACTAAGAGAGCTAAATTTATCCAAAAAAGAATAGGAGTCAAAATGACAAAAAAAATAAACATTAAGGGTGAAAATTATCTTTATACCAACTTAAAATTATTGCTTTTGTATTTTATTTATTTTATAAGGGTTGGATTTTTCAGGCAATGTCTCCGACATGTTTCGCCAACTCTATGAACACTTTGTCCATTCTGCACCAAGTCCCTGAAGGTCATGTTGGTGTGTATTGGAAGGGTGGGGCGCTTCTTAAAACTATAACTGAGCCAGGTTAGGCTCCATTCTTTGTTTCATAATTCATCAATAGATATCATTAAATTTGGATTACGTCCTCATATTTTAATTTAATATATTCCAATCCTTTCAATATTATTAATATATATACGACATATATAAAAATAAAATACGACTCAAAGATTTAAAAAGTCCTCCTATTTTATTTTTTTCTATGTATTTACCGCTGTCCATAATTAATCTCAGGTTTCCATCTGAAGATGCCTTTGATAACCCAATATGAGCCTGTCCTAGTGACTCTTCAAACCGATCAGGTACTGCTCTTTCTTTTCCCCCGAATTATGAAGAAATTATTGCTATTTTAATGGAACATATGTATATTCTTACAGGTGAGGGATATTCCATGTGGAACCAAAGGGGGCGTGATGATCAACTTTGAAAAGATAGAGGTATTGAAGTGCTCAGTTTATAAATAAAATGAGTTTCATTAGACACTTGTTTGAATGTTATTATTTTATGTTAGGTTGTCAATAGGCTTCGAAAAGAATATGTGTACGAGACACTGCTGAATTATGGAATACATTACGATAATACATGGATATACGATAAGATTCATCACGAGATCAATCAATTTTGCAGCTCACATACTCTTCAACAAGTTTATATTGATGTCTTTAATCAGGTACGGCAATATAACAAGTACGAGGTGTATATATATTATTTTTTAATATATTGATGTAACGATGTAATAATATACGTACATATTTTACATATATATGTTCAAAATCAAATTTTCTAAAATAAATACTATTATTTTGTTTTTTTATTAGAATTACTCGAGTTTATATATGTATATATGATTATTATTTTGTGTTTTAGATTGATGAAAAGATAAAAGATGCACTCCAAGGTGATTGCACAAAGTATGCACCTGGAATTGAAATTATTAGCGTTAGGGTTACAAAGCCAAACATACCCCAAAGCATCAGAAGAAATTATGAACAAATGGAAGAAGAACGAACTAAGGTATCAGGAGTTTTTTTCGATTATTTATGTTAAAAATGAATATTCGATTAAATCGAGTCGAATAAAAACGGTTAATTAATCGAGTTAATGAATCTTATTTTATAACTCTAATTTTATTTTTAATTTTTTTAATTGAACCAAATAGAATCAAGTTGCTTAGCTCTGCTTCATGTCACAACTTGTAGGTTAAATTTATATCAATTGAGACATTTTAATTTGAAGTTCATCAATTGGTACTCATAGTTGTTCCGTGTTTGGTTATTGGGTAGGTTTTGATATCAATTGAGAGACAAAAAGTAGCTGAGAAAGAATCCGAAACCCAGAAAATCATGGCTATTAATGAAGCTGAGAAAAACGTTACAGTGAGCAAGATCATAATGGAACAAAAGTTACAGGAGAAGGAGAGTTCCATGAAATTGCAGGAGATGGAGAACAAGATGTTCATTGCTCGCCAAAAATCTCTAGCAAACGCGGAGTTTTATCGGTAAGAAAACGTTTTTCGAATTAAAAATCGTTATCATGTACTATCGAGGATCAATCTTCTTCATTCCATGTTCTTCAGTGCAATGACAGAAGCTGAAGCAAACAAATTGAAGCTGAGTCGTGAATTTCTTCATCTCAAGTTTACAGAGGCCATTGCTAATAACACAAAAATTTTCTTTGGTGATAAGGTATGCTATTAATCCTTGCTTCCTACGTATTGTTAATAGTTTAGAAGTCTAGTCCCGTAACAATATACATGTATATATATATTGATATGTATCATATTTTGCAGGTAGGCAATATGGTTTTAGATCAAAGATTATTGCTGAGTAACTTGCTTGAGAATGTGTCACAATAGGTACATGGTGAGAAGGGCAAATGAAATAATGTTGAACTTTTAGAAGAATTGAAACTATAATTTTATTATAATATTTTTTTATTTTATTTTGGATGGTGTGCAATTAAATAAAGCCCCACGCCATATGAATCACGTTGTTTGCTTAGTTTACCCTCATTTCTTTATTTTCTATTTTAAAGGATAAAAATTATTTATATTTTTGGTATTTTTATGTCTATTATTAAAATTTTAAATTTTAAGCTTTACACCTTAAAAAATACATCATTATCTAAACTCTAAACTTTAAACCCTAGTCTTCAATCATACATATCATGTGTAATATCATTTAATAATAAAACACTAATTTTTTTTATCTATGGTAATAAAAAAAACTAAAAATTCAACAGCTATATTTAACCCAAATATCAAACC
>JAUCBN010000024.1:307500-367500 GCA_035048815.1 Abelmoschus esculentus
TGTTGTTATGAACTTGAATCGGTTTTAGATGCTGAAAAAGTTGTGGCAACTATGACTGTGTTAGGTGTTCGGCCTGATGAATCCAGTTTTGGTTTTCTTTCCTATTTGTTTGCATTGAAAGGGCTTGAAAAGAAGATAGACGAGTTAGAAAATTTGATGGTTGAGTTTGGATTTCCAAATAAACAAGTGTTTTACAATAGCTTGATCGTTGGGTATGTTAAGTCGGGCAAAATAGGCTTAGTTTCAGGAACGATTTTGCGTAGTTTAAGGGAAGGTAATGGGAAAGATTTGAGTTTCAATGATGAAACTTATTGTCAAGTGGTTAAAGGGCATCTTGAAAATGGAGTTATGAAGAGTTTAGCTAGTTTGATCATTGAGGCTCAAAAGTTGGAGTCTTCCATGCTTGAGGTTGACAAGTCTGTTGGATATGGCATCATTAGCGCTTGTATTAATCTCGGGTTATCAGATAAGGCACATAGCATTCTCGATGAAATGAATGCTCAGGGTGGTTCTGTGGGGCTTGGAGTTTATGTGCCCATCTTAAAGGCTTATTGCAAGGAGCTTAGAACTGCTGAAGCTACTCAATTAGTTATGGATGTTAGTACTTCGGGGCTTCAGTTGGATGCAGGAATGTATGACATGCTTATAGAAGCATCCATGACGAGTCAAGATTTTCCGTCTGCTTTTACATTGTTTAGGGATATGAGAGATGCAAGAACACATGGCTTGAGAGGGAGTTATCTTACTATAATGACAGGTCTGATGGAGAATCAAAGACCCGAGTTGATGGCTGCATTTCTAGATGAAGTTGTTGAAGACCCTCGCATTGAAATAAAAACACATGACTGGAACTCAATAATTCACGCTTTCTGTAAAGCCGGGCGGTTGGAGGATGCTCAGAGGATTTTCAGAGGACAATCACAGAATGATTGTTTGCTCTATACTGACAGAGAATTTAGAAACTCCGACTCAGTGTAATCAGTTTGAAAGAACAGTCTACATTTTCTTTTTACATATTGCAAAATGCAATGAAAAAGGTTAAATTTTCAAGAATGAAGTGCTACTGAAAGTATTTGTTTTCACATGAACAGACATTAAAGTCCTCATTTAGACATTTACCCGCTTCTTTTTATACAAAATAGTAATGAAAAATCCATTGTGCTTTATAGCTGGAATGCACATAAAGACAGGCTCTTCTTTTAAGAAGGAATAGGGGAAGAGTGTTGAAATTTGATTACTTCGACCAAGAAGAATACCATTTTTTTTCTGTTTCTCATACCATTTTAACTATTAGCTCATTAGCTACACCTGTAATTCTCTCTTCATCTGAAACCCTTTGTTCATGTCAACTCTACCAGCCGCTTCTCTCTTCCTCAGCATTATCTTCTTGCTTCCTAGTCTCGATAAAGTTTCCGCAGCCGACAATGCTGCCGGCCGCACCATCCCAACCCGTGGTACATGTAACAACACTTGTGGTACAATTCCGGTTATGTTTCCTTTTGGCACTGGATTCGGATGTGGCCACCCTTACTTTGCTAGATATGTAAAATGCAATGCTGGTACTCTACAATTCTCAACTGGCACTGGCATTTACACTGTTTCTTCCATTGACTACCCGACCAGCACTATTGTGGTTGCAGACCCTCTCATGTCGACTTGCTCTTCGATGCAGAATTCTGGAAGCTTTAGCTTGGATCGTATGAGCCCGTTCACTCTAACAGGTTCTAATATCTTCGTCCTGCTTGGTTGCTCCACTACATCTCCTGTGTTCGATCCAAGCGAGGATTTGTGTGATACCGGATCTGGTTCTCGTGTTTGTAGTGGTTTATATTCTTGCAAAGGGGTGAATGGAATCGGGTTGCCACAAAATGCACCCACATCCACCTGTTGTGTTTATGACTCATTAATGGGAATAGGATCAGGTTACTCTTTGGATCTGCCGAAACTCCAGTGCTCATCGTACACTTCTATATACGAGTTCGGAGATGAAGGGGATCCCATGAAGTGGAAATTTGGTATATCTTTGCAGTATAATGATTCTTACTATACTACGGCATGTAAGGACTGTGAAACCAGTGGAGGTTTATGTGGATTTGCTGGTCTGGATGACTCATTTTCTTGCATTTGCAGAGATGGTGTGAACACTACCACAAATTGCTTTGGCCATGGTTAGTTTAAGGGAGACTACAAATTCAATTTAATTCATTATTTTCTTCTTTTAATGCCTTTTATTTACTGAATCTTGTTTCTTTTATGTGTTTTATATGATTAGGGTATACTTGGAGTGGGGCATGGGAACCCAAAATTCAAACAAAGACTATTATTGGAGGTATGTAAATGACACCACCACATCTTATCAGTTTATTTTCATTAGCTTTTTTACCCCCAGAAGTCTTCCTTTTGCAGGACTTTTTGCAATAGCAGTGTTTTCTAATACATTTATACTTTTATTTTCTCTCTTCAAAAAAACCCATCATTTGCTTTCAAACATGCATGTTTACCACCATAGGTCTCGAGTTCAAGCCTTGTGAATGAATAAAACAGCCTCGAAAAAGGGTCTAATCTGACTCAACTCTAGAGGAAGTCGGTAAACATGCACCGAAAAAAAAACGTGCATGTTTGCCAACTTCCTCCATCCCTTCCCCATGTAACATGTTTGCTTTACTCTTTAGTTTAATAGAATTAGACGCACTCTTCAAAAGAAGGCAAGGGACAATATCACATGGTCACCGGCCCCACTCTTATTAACTCTTTCAGTACATTTTTTTACATTATTATCACAATTCATACACATTCCAAAAAGAAAAAAACTTAATTTTAGGTTTATTTTGTCTGTTGCTTTGTAGTGTTTGTGCTGTTGTGGACTTCGCTTCTGGTTTGAAGAAGACAGCAATCATTTCATGATGAAAGTGTGTGTTGGCTGTTGCTGGAAAGCTTCCTAAGAAGATCGTATGCTGTTACATGCAAAGTTTACCTTAAATATCTCATGTAGTTTATGGTTTCTTTTATTTTGTGTTCGAAATTCATGCATATTCTTTCCATCAATGTAACAATTTGTTATTATATGAAAATTTTGGTGACAGCTATAAGCCTTTAATGTCTACTTTGCTGTTTGTTGGATGTATTATGCAGTGAAGTTTTGATGAACATTTCACTTGTTTATTTTGCCGTTTTTGTTGACAATGCCATGTGCTTAACTGTAAATGTTGATGGCTTAACAAAGCTGAAAAATTCGAAATCACAAGAAATATCATGTGAAATAGATCTGATCGACTCGCTTGGAATCCGACTCGACCCCCTCAATCGACTGACTGGTTTGAACTCAATGATGCAGCTAATCTTTCCTTTGCTAATTGTTATTTGAACTCATATTTTGCCCTTAAGCCTCTTCTCTAGTTCCCTTGGCAGGTCCACGTTCCAAGTTAGCACAACTGATTGGAGGGAAGGGACAGAACAATATAAATTCATCGAGCACTGCCTTGCATCAGTTGATAGACAAAAGAAACCATGGCTGATTTTCCTTGCACCTCGAGTGTTTGGCAGAAGTACAAAGTTGACTTTGCCATCTATGGTCATGCACACCACTATGAAAGGACATGTCCGATTTACCAGGTATGTCATGATCATCAGTTCATCACACAGTGATGAAACTGTTAATCATGCATTTTTTTTCAGATAATCGATTTAAAACTTCGAATCACGCCATCACGTACAACTTTAAGTGTTGTTCCTTTATCGATTCACATTAGTAGCTCAGAGAATAGATGTGTGCCTCTGGCAATGTAATCTGCATAACGATTGCTGCCGGATGCGGTCATCTTCATTAATATTCTTCTGTAGTGTTCTGAATTTGTATCTTTTATTCATGTATTAGTAGCTTAGAGAATACATGTACCTACCATACGTGCAACTTTCTGCATGCAGTCGAATAAAAGTAATGTTCTAACTTGAAATTCAACTCGTCGAATGCTCATCGGTCAACTGATCATCACTGCTGTAGAATATATGCACCAACAAGGAGAAACAACAATACACAGGACCCATGAACGGTACTATACACGTGGTTGCCGGTGGCGGAGGAGCAAGCCTTGCGAACTTCTCGACCCTAAACACCAAATGGAGTTTCTTCGAAGACTATCATTATGGATTCATAAAACTAACAGTGTTACCAGAAGAGCAGTGATGGAAAAATTTATGATTAAATTCTGATAAATTAAAACGGAAGGACTAACTTCTAAAATTTATAAAGTGAAAGGGTGAAATTCAGAATTAGACAAATAATAAAACGCTAAAAGATGGCGCGAAACGGAGATATAGAGAAATTAGTTACAATATACAAAATAAAACCAGAAATTCAGAAAACAACGCTCCTCCATCAACAATTCCATATCCAGACCATCTTCACCATTTATTTCCTTTTTTTTTTTTTCATTTTTCGTTTTAATTTCCTTAATTTTTTTTCAACGTTTACATTCAAGTCAACTCTAAAAATTCAAGAATTTATTGATATTTTGATTGCCAAATATCTGTTTAAATTTTTGTTTTGTTTTTGTTAATCTCTGATTATTTATTTGTATTTTTAAAAAATTAATCTGTAAATACGAATTTCAATTACTTGTTGAAAACAGAAAGGCGGTTGAGGTCGGAGGCTGCCTCCGACGAGTTTGATTTCAGCAGGTGCTCTAATGTTTCGAAGTAAGTTCGTTTTTTATTCTCTATGATTTTCGTTAATATTTTCCTTTTTTTTGAATTTTTTTTGTTCATGTTATCAAATTTGTAAAATTTGAAATTGGATCTCGACATTCCCTCGATTTCTTTGTCAGGTATTTTAAAAAATTAATGCTTTCTATGTATTAGTTCCTAAAATGGTGTTAAAAGGTTCAATTTGAAGAACGAATTCATTAGTTTTTCTGAATTGATGTTAAGCTATGATGCATTGCACTGCTAGGGTTGTGTGTGTATTTTTCTTATAGATTCTTCAATTTTTTCCATTTATCAGTCGTGGGTTTTTATGTTTCTAGGTAATGTTTGTAGCTGTTGAAATCTGAATCTCCTAATTCTTTATGGAAATGGAAACCTGATTTGGGATTTCACTTGGTTCCTTTCAAGTTATGGGCATTGGCCATGAAAATGGAGCTGGTAAGAGTTCTAAAACAGACATTGAATAAAGAGAAAGGAATGGAATCCGTGAGCATTCATTGAGACAACCGGAACTTGGTGCTGAAAATAGAGGTGGAAGGGATTCAAGTGAGAGTACTGTAACTAGTGATCAATCGGAAAAACATAATTTGGTGTTGAAATTGGAAGTAAACTTTTTATTTTTATACCGGAGGTGTTTGATACAATCGAAAGTAGTAAACACATCTCGTCTGAACGGCCGAGGCTGTCATCCTCTTCTTCATCATCATCGTCTGGTTCATCTATGGATGATCAGGATAGAGCTACTGTAGAACTATCAGAGCCCAGATCAGGCATTGCTTCGACTTCTTATTCTGAACCTGGTGATGAACATCATGTTTTTAGTGGTGCAACATCTATTTCTCCGGTTCCTAGTCATATGCAAGAACCAACATCGACACAATCTCCTCCACTCCAAGTGATGGTTAGAGTTGATGAAGGACTCGATAGGTTACCCTCTTCAGTCTTCCATAGAAGTAAAGTAGAAAATCCTGCACGGTGGAGTATGGCATCTAATGATTCATTGTTTAGCATCGAACTAGGGACCAGTAGTTTATCCAGAGACCATTTTCTACACATTAAATCTAAGGAATTTTTCAAAGATGAGTTATTTACATTAAGTACTTCACCAGTTGCATCTCCATTGGACCCTAGCAAAACGAGTTTTGAATTTGACAAGATATCAGATTGTACAGTGAAAGATAAAATAAGTCCAAGTGTCGAAGGATCGATTGAGGAAAAGCCAACAAACTCACCCAGCCCTTCTCGTCATTCTGTTGAAACTGGAATCAGTGCACATTCCTTTGCCTTTCCAATGTAAGTTGATAGCATTCTCTATCAGCAATTATCCTACTTGTGACTATCACATGCTCACTTTGTTATATGTGCTTGTGGAATGAATACAAAATGTGCACTCAATATTACTTTTTCTCCATATAAAACAAGATGCCTTAATGCTTTCCTTGGGGTCTATGTTGTTGATGTGACCTGATACATGTATAAGTATAACCTTTACATGTATGTATAATCATATAGAAATTTCATGCCTAGTGCTTGCACAATGAGAAATATATAGCTGTTTTTTATCATAGGAGAAAGAAGAAAAGTGCGCACAGCCATCATGCTGCTATTCCAATGATAGTAGGTGTTTCTGCTACTGTCGGAACTGTAGCAAAAAAAGATGGTACTGTCGGAATTGAGAAAGATATCTTTATATTTGAAAATTCCCTTTCACTTTATTGCTGAGTATTGTACTCAATGTTACATTTTCACCATGCAAAAGAAGATGCCTTGTCCCCTTTCCCTGGAGTCTCTGACTTCTTAATATGAACCATCATGCTACTGTTGTAACTGTAGCGTAAAAAGATGGTGCCGTTACTCTTGCTCCGTGTATGCTTCTGTTACTTGTATGCTAACCATTTATGAAGTACTCGATATAAGCTGACCTATGAGAAATAGATCTTTCTATACATTCTATTGCTGCATATTGTACTTAATGCACCCATATTTGCTCATGAATGACTTATGGTTGGACTGTCATAAACAAAATACACTTAATTTTAGATATTGTAGGGAACTTGTTAATTTATATTGGATCATTACAGTTTTGAAGGTGGCGACAATGACGTTATCGAGAAAGAAGAAGGGGACAAACATCAGCAAAAACAGCACGACCACGAACAGCAGCAGCAACAACAACAACAAAAAGAAGAAAAGGAACAAAAGCCCTGTGAATCTGCAGCACCCTCGAAACCATCGTCTTGCTTCGACAATTGTTCTTGTTTTCCTTGCTGTCGACAGCAATGCCTCTGCTGCAATTGGAATTGGCTTTGCACTTGTCACCAATTCTGTCAAGGAAAATGCCGCTGAAAAAGGAAAAAGAAAAAAACAAATCTCGACCCACCCTCTCCTGGTCGGAAAACAAATACCTTCCCCAGGATGTTTGCACTGATCTGGTGCTAATTCAATCAAATCATGACCACCTCCATAACTTCAAAGGCGAACATACACACAAGTTTTTTATACCATATGCATAATTATGTCCGAAATCGATTCCTTTGCCAGTGGAAACAAAGGGAAATGCCTAATGAGGCAATGGGAAGGGGTAAATCATCTTCCCATATACATGATTTTGAAGATGGATTCTAATTTTTAGGTAGTAGTCTTTATGTTGAATCCATATAGCTCTGTATTCTTTTTATCTCTAGTCTATCAATACATTAGTTTCATTAGATTTATCTCTTTAACTCCACATTAATTTTGCTTAATTGTGATTTTTCGGACTAATCAAATCCGAGATTTAAATTAGAGGAAGAGTAAATCAACTATTGCAGACATCGCAGAGATTTTGTTTTCTTAAAACTTTTCACATTCTAGGAAGGGTTTATCACCACCACCAGACTGTTTTACAAACTCTGCTGGAGCCTGGAGATAGAAAATTACAATGGCACACACATTATCTTCAATTTCCATATCTGTATTAAATAAAGCTATTGTCTTTGCCTGTGTAAAAGAAACAATACTACAGCTCCAGAATAAAGTGTAATTTTAAGCAACATTCCTCATTACAATGACATGAATTAACAACATGTTTAGCAGATATTTAGACTTGATACTTTGCACCAGCAAGGAGAGCAAATCAAAACGACCGACCGGCTGTCGGCATGGATAAGGATTTGGGTAAGGTAAGCTCTATATGGAATGTCTTTTGCACTATACTCCGTATAGTTGCTCCGGTAGGGAATAGTATTTTCTGGCATTACTATTGACAGAAGCTTTAATAATGAAAAACAGATATCTGCAATACTCTTGTGGTCTTTTGGATCATATAATGTTATTTGATTTCCTTGTACAAGAAGGCAACTTCTTTTTAACTCTCAGTCTCCTACTTAGAGTTCACTTTGTTCATGTATCAGGGTGAGAAGCTTTTGAATAATCTAGGGGGTGTTTTTCTCTGCCCTGGAAACCGAATACGTTGCGTTCATCATTGAATTCTGGTAAGTTTGGACTGTTCATTGCATTGGTTTGGTAGATGATAACAAGAAAGGCAAAACCGGCTCGAAGGAGTAGAGAATATCTGTGTCCGGATCCTGCACCTAAGTCTAAGGGCTGAAGTTTTTGAGATTCGGTGAATATTTTCAACTTAGTGAAATTTATGATTGAACGTGTAAATATAAAAGACTAAATATACGATTAAATAAATTTAATTAACCGTCATGTCATCCTGCATATATGATAGAGTGTCCATTTTATAACAAGATTAAAAGTTTAATACTCATTTTATAGCTTTAAAAAATTTGGTGACTGTTTTGTTAGAAGCCTATAAGTTCAATGACTTATTAGTGAATTTTACCCTTTTTCTATTTTCTATTATGTTAATGAACTTGATAATTATGTGTTTAAGAATATACATATTAATATTTTGATATATTACATTTAGACTTTATTAGTTCAACGTGCATTATAATTAAAATATTCATATTTATCGTAAATAAATAGTCAGCTGCTGCGTATTGACTTTGTAACCTAATATAATATCCTGACTAATTATTTTATACAAATTCTCGAGTATGAATATAAATCTATAATAAAAAATTTCACTCTAGCCCCTATCAAAATTTACTAATTCAAATTTGCCCTCCTAAATTCGATGTCTGTCTTCCCCCCTAATGCGGAGGTAAAACCCTCGAAACGAGAGATTATTAGGTGAACCATGTTCACCAGGTTATTCATGGTCCAAATAATCATGACCGTTCATCTTTAAATATCCAATAACTACACACCTACTAATTACATGTAAAAAAGGTGATGATTCACCTTAAAAAAGATTAAGATGGATAAATCTGATTGATTGGGATCACGGATAACGTGATGAACAAAGTTCACCTAATAATTTTTCCCAAGAAATAATGAGGCACCCTCATCCTGTAACTCTAATAGGGTATGTTGGCAGTGAAACACAGATGTTTCTCTTATATAATTACTTACCAAGTAGAAACCTAAAAAATTATCAAGGAATGGTAGTCCACAAGAGATATAGATTGGTAGATTATTCACAATATAGCTTTGGATATAGCCATGAACTTGCTTATCTACATGACGGCATGACCAATGCACCTGGACGGTGCTGGACTGCGATGTCAAGCCGAGAAACATATTGTTGGACAACGATTGTAAAGCTTACCTGTCGAACTTTCGATCAAGGATACCTCTGAAAACCATGCAACAACTGGTGTGCCCAGCACATTCGGATATACAAGAAGGCTATTGATGTTTACAGATATTACATCCTGCTGCTTGAGTTGATATCAGATAAGAATGTCAGCTTTCGATTTCGATCATTCGCTCTCCTTGCATGCAAACTGTTTCAGCATCGTCTCTTGGGCCTGCATAGTGCATGCTGCTGCAACAGGTTTAGGTAAAGGATGCGTTCACTCGGCACGGTGATAGTATTGCAAACAAACCAACTATGAGGCAAGTTGTCTGAAGCTTGAAGCAAATTCAACCTTCTTCAGTAAGAAAATATAGTTTCTAGCTGCATGACTTGATCTAGAAGGAACAGCTCAAGGGTAAAAATCATAACTGACTGAGGCAGGTTTACTAATGCAATATATCTTTTCCTTATTTGCAATAAATATGTCTTTTTTTTTTCTAGGAAACCACAGAATCCATAGAGGGAGAGTCGAAAACACCTAGGAAACATCGGAAAATCAATTTTCGAGGGGGTTTACGAAAGGGAAGCAAAGGAAGGGTTTATAACTATATGCCTAAGAGGGTGATCCACATCACCACCACCCGCATGCTTGACGAACTCTGCTGGAGACAGAAAACTGCCGTGGCATACACACATTATCCTCACTTCCTCTCCCTTTCCATACTTGTATAATATACCATCTACTCTTTTTCCATTAGGACCTTCTCCCTTAGTGAAAACACAAGGCATATCTTCCATCGCTTTCCCTCGTTCTTTCCCCTTGTTTTCAATCGTCCTATGTAGAGTTTCGCCCATCTCTGTCCCCGAAGAGCCAGTAGCCTCCCGATTGCTTTGATCTTGCGAGGATACGGTACTACTGGAGCTTCTTGCTTCACCACTACTTCTAGCTCCTGCAATGAATGTGATGTAGAAAACATTAAAACCAACTCCTCACCAAATGAGCAATCAATATTTTGATCATAGATTCTCAAGTCTCAACACCAATGTCCGACATGCCAAAAGGTTAGACAGCTTGCAATGAGACACGGGAGAAGTCAAAGTCTTCAACGTTTTATTACAAAATTAAACTAAAACAGATCAAATGACATTCACTCTCAAGGAATTCACCAGAAAATCCAAAGAGCAGTGAAAGCAACTTCGATCAAGGACGAATACAACTCTCTAAGCACACTCCTATTGAACAATCAAGTATGATTATTCTTCTCGTAACATCGAATACAACTCTCTAAGCACACTCCTATTGAACAATCAAGTATGATTATTCTTCTCGTAACATCGAGTAAAACGTAATCTACTCCACTAATCTCTCTTCCAATGATGATCCACAGAGTGTTCTAAGTTCTAACCAGCAACCAGTAATTTGTTTTCTGACAAAGAAGAATGCATACAATACAACAGCACAATAATAAAGTTTAATCTTAGGCAACATTCCTCATTACAATCACATGATTAGCAACAAATTTAGCAGAAATTTAGGAACATCAAACAAGTCCAGTGACAATTAGAAGCAATGTTAATTTCCTTAAACTGCACTAAAGCATTGGTCCTTTTTTTGCACTGGCTGCTAAGACTAATCCTCAACCAAAACAAACTACATAAAATAAAATAAAAATAAATAAACCTACAAACCGCCATAGATAATGCTGCAGAAAGGAACCTAGAAGTCCTTTACTTTCCTCTCTTGAACTCCTTTGCTTCTCACATCTCCTCCTCTTAGCTTCCATTCTTCTCAGTGTCTGCAACTCTTTCCTCCTCCTCCACTCCTCCTCCGTCTCAGTAGGCAAAGAAGAAGCTCTCATGAGCGTCGGACGGGGAACAGACGGCGGAGTAGTACCGGCATCGCCGATTTCTCTAAAAACTGGTATCGAACCAGCAATGGACGATGACCTTTTCAGCTTGTTTGCATGCTTATCGACCCCAAATCTACCCCCTAACGATAACCCAAGATTCAGTTCCACTTGCTCTTCCTGTTCATCTAAACTTCTTGTTGAAGCTTGGGCGTCACTTGAGATGAATCTTTGTAACAGATTTCTGGGGTAATAATTCTCTGTTTGCAAAGAAAGATTCCCCATTTCTTTGCTGCTGCTGCTGATACTGGTGCTTGTGTTTTCACTTACTTGAGACCCCATTTTTGATGGAAACATTAGATAGAGAGTAGAACTGAACACCCAACAAAAAAGACTCCTTTTTCCTTGTTGAAGTAAAAGCTATCGTCTTTCGCCTTATGAAACAGAAACAAAAACCAGTCCTTGATCTGAGTTAACCTTAAGTCCATGTAAATGAAAAAGGTTGAATTCTGGTTTTGTCCCTATACTACACTAGAATTTTTAATTTAATCCGTTAAATTTCATTTAATTCTCTATTTTTAACATTCATTATATAATGTATATACTATTCAGACTCCTTTTATGCATAATCGAAAGATATTAAAGACTTAAACATATTTAATTTTATATTTTTTATATATCATATCAACGATAATATCAATCGAACTATACTCAATAAACAGTTATATACTTTTATAATGGGACGATGTTAGGTCAAGTACCAGACACCATTATCTAATCCCAACTATATTGGTACGAATATGATGACTTACGATAGGCGTTTTGAGGGAACAATCATATTAAACCATAATAATTAGTGATGTTAATTATTTAAAATAATTAATTATAAACTTAATATACAATTCAGCATCTAAATTTGTCAACGTAAAACATGTGGTTTCTTAATCCAATTTGTTATTTGAGTTTTTTTTTTAATATTATGTTTGAATTTGACAATTTTACCATATAATGGAATGTATTTAAGAAAAGAATAAAATTATGAAACATGAAAAAAATGTTAAATTAAGGTGTCAAAATGGATTAAAAAAAGCACATATATCACATTAATGATGACAAATTAAGAAATTGTATTGCAAGCCTTAATTATATTACAAAAGTAAAGGGTCAAAATTATTGAAATTGGAATATAAGGATTAAATCTTTAAATTTAAGGAAAGTACAAGGACAAAATTCAGACTTTGACATATAAAAGAAGCGTAAAGTTAGATTAATATTCACTCAGGATAATTTTATTTATTAAACGTGAAAAAGGAAATTAGTAGTAATTTTTTAAAAGTAACTACCCTTGGGGATTGGAAAAGGGTTGTCGTGAAGAGACAGGTAGCGATAACACGTGGTATGTTATATTTGAAGAATTGCCTTTTTAGTCCCCTTTATTATTATTATTATTTTTGTGTAGGTTGGTTTAACCTTTTAGGTGTTTGATAAATCGCCACGTGGATTCACGTACGTGTTAAGTAAAGGAGGTGAATAAATAAACAAAGGGTACGTGGTCCCCTCAAAGGGTATTTTTGCTATTATGGGTCTAAAGAAATTTCCAGATTTTTATAATCAAGTCCCCACCTACCCCACCACCATGATCCCCAAGGATACGATTTGGGAAGGAAGGGAGCACAGAAAAGACACGTGGAAGGATTCTGATATTCAGTTTAATTTTTTTATTAAAAGTGAAAAAAATATTATGAAGGATGGTGAAAATATACATTAAAATTTAAAGGGTTTAAAAATATTATATATTTTAATAATATTTATAATTATTTTAAATCTATCCTACCTAAGACTCTCTGTTGTTCAACAAGTCATTCTTAAAATAGGTTTAAAATAATAAAAAACTGGCATCGCTGTGCTGGTGTTCAATTATAAACTAATTTAGGCTTTAAATCAAGTTTAAGGGTAAGGTATAAAAATAAAAAAATAGAGGGAGACTTGTAGTGATGACACGTACGTCAGTAGACAATGTCTTAGAAAGATTCTCCGACATAAAACGTCTGACACGTGTTGGTTGTTAAAAGGAACAGAGTGGGACATGATTGGTAGTGTCGGAATACGACAAAAACAAAGGGGGTGACGAGGCAGAGGAGAGGAATTGACAGGCAATGAAGTCACTCAAAATAAAAGGACTAAACATCAAATTAAGTAAAAGTTTGAATAATATAGAAGAAAAAGGAATAAACATCTACCTGGTACCTACCTAATATAACTTCTCAGACTCGGTCACTCAGAATTGAAAAGATGGCGAAATGTAAATTTCAAAACTTGGAAGTAAAAAGGAAAAGTTACTCTAGTGGTTTTTACTTCATAGGGTAATAAAAAGTTACTGTAAATCTTCAAAACCTCAACTCTAACTTGCAGCAACTCTTTGTCCTCCATTCTGATAAATTTTCTTAGCTTCAATATTTTGACCACTACTGCCCCGAGCTTGACCGGACAACTCATTCCTTCTAAAGTTATGGTTTCTGTTAAAGGTCACACGGCCTCGGAAGTTGTCGTTTCGGTAGCCGTTTTCATCTCTATAACCACCCCATCCTGGTCTCCCACCATTGTTGGGTCCTGCAAAGACCATGGTATTCAATAGTTCATTTATTAGGTGACAGTAAACTATAATCACTTGCTTTAAATTTATACAGCATAGTTTCTTGTTCAATTGGGATAAGTTCATTCGATTTCTAGTTTCTCGATACGGATAACAGTGAGATCAACAAGGCAATGCACGTTCAAGAAATAAGTTAAGTTACCTCGTTTTTCTTCGATATTGGCTTGTCTGTTGCCAATCATAATAGGAGAAGCCTGAAACCAGACATCATAACATAGCGCCATAACGAAACGCAAAATGAAAACGCATCGAATTATGTATGTGAGATGCAAGAAATTTATGAAATAAACTCAAGGCCGGTGATAGGGCTGGCAATACCTTAACAGCACTTTGCACTGAAGTAGCGGACTCAAATTCTACAAAGCCAAAGCAGTTTTTGTTGTCCTGAAAGACAATATGATCGAAGTGAAGATTGTAAATGTTATGCAACAAACATGCAAAACAATAATCAATTCTAAAACAGGAGTTCGAAACAGACCTTAAAGCTTCTGACTTGAATGCCATTGGGTTTGATTGGTCCAAATTTTTGGAAAACCTCGTTAAGCGTTTCCTCAGTTGCATTCATAGGCAAGTTCGCAACAAATATGGAACTATTCTTACCTAAAAGAAGGAATACACATGAAAAAGAATTGAAGGGAAGATATTTCTGCAACATTAACATAGCCATCGGATACTTGTCAATTTTTTGAAGGGTGATGAACAAAAACCTGAAGATTCATTGTTCCTTTCCAGGGTCTTATTGATTTTAGGAGCTGATTCATCAGGTATTGCAGCTTTTGGCGACTGCTTGACCGGCTTAAGTTTAGGAGGTGGAGCTCTGAATGGAGCTGAATTCTTTGACAATGAATGCACCTGAAAGAAACGTTTAAAAGAAAGCATCATTTCCCGGTTCAGATACATAGGATATAAATTCTTGTATCAGTGTGTAAACTCACAACTGATAGATATGACTTTTTCGGAGCATCTTCCTGAACTATAAGGGGAGTAGCCTGGCTCACAGGATGAGAATCTTTCTCACTGTTCTCAGCTGGAGGCGGTAGCTGCTCCGGAACATAAAGTTTTTCATTGTCAGATGGAAGAAATACTTCTTTAACACTGTTGTCATCATTATCCGAAGGAGTAGCAATGTGATTTTCCACAGCATTCTTTGGCATTGGAGTTACCTCTGCAATCAAGCACTACAAGCTAAATAATGCCCATAAAAGAATGTGATTCGAAAAGTAAAAGCAGGTGCATAAATTGGAAAACTCACCAGCATCTTGAGGCAAATCAGCTTGACTGCTCTCATTGACATCATTATATGCAACATCCACCGGCTCTTTGTCATCAATATACCTAAAAAGATCGTTTAAGACATAATAGCCACCCTCTTGTGGAGCTAGAAAGAAAGACTGAGAAAACTTCCTCCTAACATCGTCCGTTGCAATCAAGGATCCAGTAACCAAAACAAACACACCATTTGCTAATGAAAATTGAGCATCGGCACAAGAAATCTCGGCTCGATAACTTTGATAGTCCAATGAGAGAATCAACTCATTTATCTCCTGTTACAGGCGAACATGAAAAAAATAACCGTAAATTGTCATAACAAGAACTAAATTACATACATTTATTCCCGGTGCATTGTTCGCAAACAGAAACTTACCTTCAGGGTAGTCACAGACTTCATCGTACCATCAGGACTGGGACGGCTTAATACACTCAAATCAAGATAAAATTTATAAGCATGTGAAGGATCTTTGTGAAGAATAGTGTAGTACTGTTTCACAAAGGCATTCCCTATCTGTTGAGGGTCAGAAGCCAGAGAAGCCAATTGCGTTGTCATCTACCAACAAAGAAAACACTGAACAGTTAAGTTGTCGTAACACCAAACATGTAAGAACCTAACATACTGTAATATACATACCACCGAAAATCGAAAATCGAAAATCAGAGAACAAGATCTCAATATTAAGACATGATTGGCAATAGATTGAGCCATGATACTAGTACTAGTGCAATAATCCAATATACTAAAGATAACCGATTCATTAATTATCAAAATAAATCTGCATTATAACTAGAAAAACGATGGATTAAACAATTCAATCCTGAATAATCCAATATTACTAAATTAAATGATAGCATTCCAGATCCTAAAAAGAGGGGGAAACATTAATGAGTGTCTGAATAAAGATTAAAACTTTCCCTGATTCAGATTATGACTGTAAATTCCAAAGAAAAACAATAAAATTACCAACAATAAATATATAAATTAAACTGTTTTGGAACAAAGATCCACCTATTCATGTTAAACCCAGATCGAATGCAGTTTAAAATCATATACCAATCAGAATCGAAGTCAGGCAATTACCTAGGAATAAGCACGACAGTGCCTGGCGGCACCGAGAATAATCAGATAAAAAAAAGGTTTGAACTTTAACTTAGATTTGTGTGAACTTGTTTGGGTTTTTGAAAGTGGGTCCTTTTGCTGGTATATCTTATATTGACTAAACACTAATTATTGAGATAATATTTTATATTATAAATTTTAATTATTTTAATTTATATTTTTATTAATAATTTTTAAAATAAATAGTTAGAGTTTTTAGTTGATATTATTTTTTAGATAAAATAAATAAACAAAAAGACTTCCTTTTGATATATTCTGTCCAACCTATAAAAAGAAAGGGCCGACGTACCATGAAAAAGGCCGCTAAGTCATGCTGTATCCAAATAATGAAAAGAAAAGACCAGCTAAAGGTATAAGCTTAAGGACAATAAAAATAAAACATGAACCCGGCGAGGATCGAACTCGCGACCTTTCGCTTACGAAGCGAACGCACTACCACTATGCTACGGAGGCAATTGGAAGCTGTTTAGAAACTAAACTATATATTGAAATTTAAAGATATATTTGATAAAAAAATATTTAGGGATCAAAGTAGAATTAAACCTATCGTTCAATGGACCAATAGGAAGTTTGCGTTTAACTATAATACTACTTACCTCAACAGTGATATACTTGCCGCCACTAAAGTAAAACCTCAAAATCCCATTCTTTGTATACTATTTCTTCTTTTAAAAGCTGCCGCCCACAGCGCTTCAATGGCTACTGTTAGTAGCAGCCATAGCAACAGCAGCACCGGTGAGATAAGTGGCGTAAGCGAGGGTCAATGGAAAGCTGAAGAAGCAATTGGCGGGAACGCTAAGGCACTTCAATCCTTGAGAGAACTCATCGTTTTCCCTATTCTCTATTCTCGTGTGTAATAACCCATTTACAAGACAAAGACCCAAATATTAAACCTAAAGCCCACTAAACTAATCCAATCTACAGAGCCCAATCAAAATGTAAAAACCCTAAATGATAAACATATCCAAACCTCTCCAGCAAACCCTAGCCTCCTCCTCCTCCTGAGCTTAGGCCTGACAGCCTCCGGCGCGTGTCCGTCACGCGCGCGCGTGGTGGCTACGCGCTCTCCCATTAGATCACAGAACAGCCGCCGCACTGCTCCACCGCCCTTGTCAGATCTCACCGCCCACCGACCTGCACAGATTTAAAGAGTATTAAAAATCAAATCTGAAAAGGGATTGAAGGCAGAGATATTTTCATTGTTTAATATGTTATAATGTGTATCAAATATGGGTATTTAAACCCGTTCAAACCAATGTAATAGGGGATTTTTCGGAATACAAAAAAAAGAGAAAGATTAGAACAAATATTATCGCGAATATTCGAAACCCATAGAAGAAAAGCAGTCAAATCGGGAACCAAATCGGAAGCATAAACAAGCAAAAATATAAAGGTAAAGAAACAAAGATTTTCGAGAACTTATCTTTAGATCTACTCTGATCCTTTTATTTTTTCAAAAATCCAACGACGGAGTCGTAATCTACGCTTCAAGAGGCTTCGAAAAGTTGTTTCCTTTCTCATTTCCGACGCCGGTGGCTGGCGGCCGGCGACTTCCACGGCAGTCGGAAGCTCCACCGGCGGTGGGCATTGTAGAGAGAAGGAGCCTTCAGCAGCTTTGCTCTTTGTTTAGAAGAAACAAATGAAAATTTGAACAAAAAAAAGAGAAGGAGATCATATATATACGGGCCAAAACGGCACCGTTTTGGTGCCGGATATTATGGCCCAAAACGGCGCCGTTTTGATCCCCTGACCCGGCTCCGACCCGATATCCAGACCCGACCCGCGTGTTAACCCGGGAAAATGGGTAAATTATGCGAGTAGTCCCTGCATTATCAGACCGTTCTCGTTTCGGCCTTCCAGCTTGTTACAATTTCAATTTTGGTCACTAATTTCTCCTGATTAAGCCATTTTTCTTCTATGTTCATTTAATTTGGTCCTATTTTCACTATATTCTAATCCCTAACATTTTCTTTTTTGCAGATTAGTCCCTTTTTTTGTCTTTATTATTATTATCATTATTATAATTATTACATGTTTATTATTATTATTATTATTATTATTATTATATTATCATCATACGCTATTTTTGTTCGTTATTTTTGCGAGACCTTATTATCCCGATATATTCTGCTAGGAGTAGCATCCCGGTCTCCGGGTGTTATCTTCTTTGAATTATCGTGGATATAGGTTTAAAGTTATGCATTTTAAAATTAAAAATTAAATTAATTTGAATTTATATTTTCTTAAAAATTATGATGCGAATCTTTAGGTACCAATTTCTGGGCGTTGTGGGGGTGCTAATCCTTCCCCACACGTAACCAACTCCCGAACCCAAAACGTTTTGAATCTCTGGTTAAATTTTTAATGGTGTCCGGTCTACCAAAGTGACCGGTGGCGACTCCACTCAACTAATTTTCAAATTTTAACGGTATTCCCATAGAAGTGACATCCTGTTCTTCAGGTGTCATCTTTCGGGATACTGAACTTTCAAAATCACCCGCCAAAAAAAAACATTTTCAAAACGATATTTTTAAATTATTTTCAAAAAAGGTCGCTACAGATGGTGACTCTACTGGGGATCAAATTTTTAAAAAAGGAGTTAGGCCTTAGTCTGGTTCGCATCATAAATTTTAAGAAAATATAAATTCAAATTAAATTAATTTTTAATTTATCATCACATTAGATTAAGAACCCGTAAGTGGGAATGATTACTTCGCTTCGTGGGGTTTTTACCTCCGTATAGTGTTGTAATTCGTTTCCAGAATCTTGGTCCTTATATTTCGTGGGGTTCTTACCCCCGTATAAATAAGGGTTATATTCCCCCGAATCGATGTCCTAGCAACAGTTCGGGTACCGATACTCTAGAACAAAGTCGCATATAGTGAGCCGTAGAGCCATGTGAGACTTTTTTCGTTTAACAATAACCCTTTTAGGCTTGGGTGCCTTTATATACTGTTTATGTATAGTTTCTTATCTGTTTAATTTTTTTTTCCGATTATTTTAATATGAATTAACATTTTTCTTTTTTGTTGCATCATGATATATCATAATCATCCATTGTACATTAAAAATACTAGAATCACATTTTGATTATTGCATTCACATGCATTCATCTTTTAAACATCAAGACTTATGTTCGGGGTCCCCTGTCTCAGCAATACTGGACAAGACAACAATTCAACATCCCTACGGAACTCGACGCAAGACGAAAAAGATGAACGAAGACAGATTAGATAAGATTGAGCAGACTCAAAAGGACTTGCAAGCAGATCTAACACAAAAAATGGAAGATCAATTAGCCAGAGCTCGACAGGAGATGAAAGATCAGATTGCAAGATCTCAACAAGAAATGTTAGGGAAACTAGCACAAATGCTTGGACTCAAGTCACATGAACGAGAAGATGTTTTTGTTGTCAATCCAGGGGCAAACCCCGCTGATATGATCGAAGATCCCATATACCCTCCGGGTTTTACTCCTGTTCAAACTAAAATACCATCAGAAGCTCATCCTCAGGTGATTCTTTCAAAAGGGAAGCTACCATTGCATTCGACCGACATATTTGGTCCCATGAACATACCCTCCACGTCAGAAGCCAAACCGGGGGGCAATCAAGCCGAAAACTTTGTCTCGAAACTTGATCAGTTGATGGAAACAGAGAAACCAAAGATCGAGACTTCGAAAGAAATTGAGGAGCGTTGCAAACGACTCGAAGAAAAGATGGAAGCCATGGAGATAGTAGACACCTTCAGTGGGTTCGATGCCAACGAACTCAGCCTTGTTCCAGATTTGGTGTTACCCCCAAAATTCAAAATTCCAGAATTTTAGAAGTATGATGGGACTAGTTGCCCACGAGCCCATCTTACAATGTTTTATCGAAGGATGACCGGATACAATAGGGATGATAAGTTATTGATACATTGCTTTCAAGAAAGCTTAACGGGATCCGCCACTAGGTGGTATAATCAATTGAGCCGTTATCAGATAAAATCATGGAAGGACCTGGCCAAAGCCTTTCTAGAACAATACAAGCACGTCAATGATATGGTACCAGACCGTTGGACTCTGCAACACATGAAACAAAAGTCTAATGAAAACTTCAGACAATACGCGCAACGTTGGAGAGATGTGGCAGCGCAGGTTCAACCCTCTCTCAGTGAAAAAGAGACGGTGGTTATATTCATCCAAACATTGGAAGGCCCGATCCTGGACTGCCTCATAGGCAATGCAACCACCAATTTTGCTGATCTCGTATTATCTGGTGAGCTCATCGAGAATGCCATCAAGAGTGGCAGAATTGACACCGGTGGAAGTTCGTCCCACAGAAGGTCCACATACGGGAAGAAGGACAGTGAAGTAAACTCTTTAGGAGTCTACAATGTTAATTATTCAAAGCCGATAACGGTAACACAGCCTGCAGCTACCGGTACTTATAATTCCTCGAACCAAGATTTTAATCAGAGGAAGAATGTTGAAAAGAAAGAGTTTACTCCGATCCCAATTACTTATGGGGAGTTACACAAACAATTGTACGATAACCGTCTAGTGTCACCCTTCTTCCAAGCACCGATACAACCCCCTTTCCCGAAATGGTACGACGCTAATGCAAGATGTGATTACCATGCAGGACAAGTGGGGCATTCAATTGAAAATTACCTCGGTTTTAAAAGGTTGGTAGAAAAATTTATCAAGCTCGGAGTATTAACCTTCGACAACTCAACAGGAACGGCCACAGACAAGGATCCCATACCAAAACATGAAGACACTAAATGAAAATGATAGTGTTGTTGTTTTTTGTAAATCATGCCTGTTAGGCTAAAATGTTGCCCTAACTTGACCATAGAAGGTCCTTTGTAGTTTTCATCTCTGAGATGTTTTTGTGAACTATCTCACTAGCTTAAGCCCAATGGTGGTGAGAGTCTTTTGTAAGGGCCTAAAACTATAAGTTGTAATGAAAATATATTTTGTTCTCGTTCAAGTCTTGTGTAACTCTTTGAGGTTGGATTTTAATCAGCCTAACTTCAGAAAGTAGGGGCAAAACGATCAGGTGGATTATTGCACTTTAAGGCAGATTATTGAAAAATTGTTTGGGGCATCCATTTTGAAAAAGATATCGTAAAGAAGGTCAAATCAGAGAAGTTCAAGCATAATCCAGGATCAATGGAATCAGGGGAACCCCTTAGAAAAATCATGGCATTCATGCATTCAAGCATTTACAAACCATGCATTTAGATTAAACATGCATCAAGCATAAATTAGGACATCCTTTGAAACAGAAAAATCATATTATTCATGCATTTTGTATTTAGACATCATGCATTCAGACTTAGAATACATTGAGCATTCATGATGCACATATTTTTCTTGTACATATGAACAAGTTCAGAGAAGAGACCGAACAACCTCAATCATGGGGGCAACAACATGATGACCAACCTTTGGCCCTGAGAAGGCTAAAAAAAAACACAAATTTTTCAGGTAATGACTCTAGAATTTTGAACAGTAACTAATAAAGGTTTTATTTTGCTTTCAGGTAGTCATCTACCCATCATGGAGCACCAGAAACAACTTTTTTTTCAATGTCGCCTACTTTTGGTGGCTACGTTGAGGATTAGATCTTCATGCAGATCTCATGTTTCCATATTTGTACAGACGGTACATATGAATTAAAATTATTTTGAGAGCAATACAAAAAAAAATGAAAAAATGAAATGAAAAATTGAAATGACATGCAGAAACAAGATATTGGACAATTCAAATGTCCTTCAAAATCCATTTTCACGAATGGTCGAAAGAAATCCATTTCTTTGGAAAAATCCAATCGATTGTACTCAGGGAAATGGTACAACTAGTCCGGAGTAAACGGCTACCGGTAAAGGCATATCAAATCCGTTAATCCCTGTGTATTTGGGAAAAATGCATTGATAAGGACCATTCAAATGTCCATTGAAATCCATTTTTACGAATGGTCAAGGAAATTAAATCCTTGGAACTAAATGATTGTACCCAGAGTAATGGTACAGCTAGCCTGGAGCAAACGGCTACCGGTAAAGGCATATCAAATCCGTTGATCCCTGTGCATTTGGGAAAAATGCAAAGAAAATACATGACATCAATTGAATCAGATATTTAGATCTTCCAGACTTGATCTTACCCCTCCGTTGATGGAGTGGATAGATCCAACTCGGTCCTGTTCCTCCGTTGATGGCGTAAGAGGATTCGAATTACAGACTTGATCTCGTCCCCGTTGATGGTGTGGCCAGATCCCATTTAATCATGCTTCTCCGTTGATGGAGCAGTATGATCCAGACTTGATCTTACCCCTCCGTTGATGGAGTGGATAGATCCAACCCGGTCTTGTTTCTCCGTTGATGGCGTAATAGGATTCGAATTACAGACTTGATCTCGTCCCCGTTGATGGTGTGGCCAAATCCCATTTAATCATGCTTCTCCGTTGATGGAGCAGTATGATCCAGATTTAATCTTACCCCTCCGTTGATGTAGTGAATAGATCCGACTCAGTCCTGCTTCTCCGTTGATGGCGCAGTAAGATCTAAATTGTAGACTTGATCTCGTCCCCGTTGATGGTGTGGCCAGATCCCATTCAATCATGCTTCTCCGTTGATGGCGCAGTATGATCCAGACTTAATCTTACCCCTCCATTGATGGAGTGGATAGATCCAACCCGATCCTGTTTCTCCGTTGATGGCGTAATAAGGTCCAAATTGCTGAAATCTGATCTTGTCCCCGTTGATGGTGCGACCAGATCTGAATCACTGAAGTTTAATCCTACTTCTTCGTTGATGGCGGAGTAGGATCCAAGTTGCTGAAATGTTATCTTACCTTTCCATTGATGGTGCGAGTAAGATACAACCTTTCTTGCATCTTCGATCTAACAAGTTCTCATTCTTCCGGTCTTGTTTTACCATTGATGGTACAATTAGACCAAATTTTGTATTTGCGGATATTACATCTACAAGAAAAGGAAGAAGAAGAAGAAGAAGAAGAAGAAGAAGAAGAAGAAGAAGAATATATATGCTAGATCATGCTTCTTCATCGGATGTAGCTGGATCCAGCTTGGCGACCTCTGCCTACTCATCAATGTTGCAGTTAGATCAAGTTTTCTCCAAAAATGGCAACATCATCAGTGTCGTAGCAAGCCAGACATATTTTGTCTCCTCCAACGGTTCAGCCGCAACTTTTGGTCCTCTTCAACAAATCTTCTCATTTTGAAGATTTTGCTGACAAGAGCGGTGAAGTAGATGAAGACAAAGCTCCAGTAGAAGAAGCGGTGGCCAGAAAAACCCCAACCTTACCATTAGAACCTTAAACTCAACCAAAAAAACCTTGAACCTTACCAAAAGAGCCTCAACCTCACCACAGAAGAACTCTTACCATTCCAAAGATGAGCCCTGAAGCTAAATCAGATAAAATGGGTTATTCCTTATCTTTGCTCTATTGTCGTTACACAACAATGAGCAAAGAGGGGCAGCTGTAATAACCCATTTACAAGACAAAGACCCAAATATTAAACCTAAAGCCCACTAAACTAATCCAATCTACAAAGCCCAATCCAAATGAAAAAACCCTAAATGATAAGCATATCCAAACCTCTCCAGCAAACCCTAGCCTCCTCCTCCTCCTCCTGAGCTTAGGCCTGACAGCCTCCGGCGCGTGGCCGTTACGCGCGCGCGTGGTGGCTACGCGCTCTCTCATTAGATCACAGAACGGCCACCGCACTGCTCCACTGCCCTTGTCAGATCTCACCGCCCACCGACCTGCACAGATTTAAAGAGTATTAAAAATCAAATCTGAAAAGGGATTGAAGGCAGAGATATTTTCATTGTTTAATATGTTATAATGTGTATCAAATATGGGTATTTAAACCCGTTCAAACCAATGTAATAGGGGGATTTTTCGGAATACAAAAAAAAAAAAGATTAGAACAAATATTATCGCGAATATTCGAAACCCATAGAAGAAAAGCAGTCAAATCGGGAACCAAATTGAAAGCATAAACAAGCAAAAATATAAAGGTAAAGAAACAAAGATTTTCGAGAACTTATCTTTAGATCTACTCTGATCCTTTTATTTTTTCAAAAATCCAACGACGGAGTCGTAATCTACGCTTCAAGAGGCTTCGAAAAGTTGTTTCCTTTCTCATTTCCGACGCCGGTGGCTGGCGGCCGGCGACTTCCACGGCAGTCGGAAGCTCCACCGGCGGTGGGCATTGTAGAGAGAAGGAGCCTTCAGCAGCTTTGCTCTTTGTTTAGAAGAAACAAATGAAAATTTGAACAAAAAAAAGAGAAGGAGATCATATATATACGGGCCAAAACGGCACCGTTTTGGTGCCGGATATTATGGCCCAAAACGGCGCCGTTTTGATCCCCTGACCCGGCTCCGACCCGATATCCAGACCCGACCCGCGTGTTAACCCGGGAAAATGGGTAAATTATGCGAGTAGTCCCTGCATTATCAGACCGTTCTCGTTTCGGCCTTCCAGCTTGTTACAATTTCAATTTTGGTCACTAATTTCTCCTGATTAAGCCATTTTTCTTCTATGTTCATTTAATTTGGTCCTATTTTCACTATATTCTAATCCCTAACATTTTCTTTTTTGCAGATTAGTCCCTTTTTTTGTCTTTATTATTATTATCATTATTATAATTATTACATGTTTATTATTATTATTATTATTATTATTATATTATCATCATACGCTATTTTTGTTCGTTATTTTTGCGAGACCTTATTATCCCGATATATTCTGCTAGGAGTAGCATCCCGGTCTCCGGGTGTTATCTTCTTTGAATTATCGTGGATATAGGTTTAAAGTTATGCATTTTAAAATTAAAAATTAAATTAATTTGAATTTATATTTTCTTAAAAATTATGATGCGAATCTTTAGGTACCAATTTCTGGGCGTTGTGGGGGTGCTAATCCTTCCCCACACGTAACCAACTCCCGAACCCAAAACGTTTTGAATCTCTAGTTAAATTTTTAATGGTGTCCGGTCTACCAAAGTGACCGGTGGCGACTCCACTCAACTAATTTTCAAATTTTAACGGTATTCCCATAGAAGTGACATCCTGTTCTTCAGGTGTCATCTTTCGGGATACCGAACTTTCAAAATCACCCGCCAAAAAAAAACATTTTCAAAACGATATTTTTAAATTATTTTCAAAAAAGGTCGCTACATCGTGAAGCGAAGAAACTTGGCCTTAAAGTATCAAGCTTTTATCTTTGTTGGATATTTTTAATAGTTATAGTATTGGGTTTAAGTTAATGACTTCTGGGTTTTCTTTCAGTGGCCTCGTGGTTTGCTCCTTTATGGTCCCCCGGGAACCGGAAAGGTAATTGACTGCCGTTCATTCTTTTATTCTTTAAATTTGTAATCTGTTTTTTATTTTTGAAATTTGAATACTCCATGTATGATCATTTTGTTTATATTTGGAAGTAATTTGTTTTTCTTTGCAATGGTAGACAAGCTTGGTACGTGCAATTGTTCGAGAATCTGGTGCCCATTTAATTGTTCTCAGGTGCTGCAAGATTTGTATTTATCTTTTTATTATATGGAATAGCGTATGTGTAGTAAAGTTGAAGTGTTTGAATAGTTGTTTTGTCATTTTCGAGTTCAGTTGTTCCAATGGTATCTGGTTGTCTTGCAGTCCACATTCTGTTCACAGAGCACATGCTGGAGAAAGTGAGAAAATTTTGCGGGAAGCTTTTTCGGAGGCATCTTCGTATGCTAGTTCAGGCAAACCATCAGTTATTTTCATTGATGAAATAGATGCTCTCTGCCCTCGTCGTGATTCAAGGTATGGTAAAAGTCAGAGCTAGAATGAATTTTTTTCTTCCTTTTTTTTTGAGAAAGTTACTCATATTAACCTGCATCTCTATTTTGGTAATTGTATTTGAATGTGGTTGAACAACATGTTGTGAATTCATGTGATTCAAGATGTAACAAATGTATGATAGTTGACCGCTTATACTTGGATATGGTGCGAGACAGAGTAGTTGTAATGCCATTTCCTTTATCTATATCATCCTATAGGTTGCTGCAAATGATTCTCTTTGTGGATAAAAAAAGCTACCATATTTTGATAATGAGTGCAAAATTCGATACATGAATCATTATAGTGTCCGTCAGGATATATTTTATCTACGCATTGCATTTTGCGTGTAACCGGGCTGATGCTTTAGACTTTTCTAAAGCAGGCTTTAAGTATCATGTAACTAACTATGCTTCTATTGCAGACGAGACCAAGATGTCCGACTAGCTTCTCAGCTCCTTACACTGATGGACTCCAATAAACCCTCACCAAGTTCTGTACCATGAGTCGTCGTGGTTGCATCAACTAATAGGTTGATTTCTCTAACGCAAGTTACAAGGCTGTGTTCTATGTGTATGTGTTATGGTCAGCCTTATTTATATGGAACTTAGTGCTGAGCTTCTAGAGATTTTTATATGATGATTCACACTTCTTGCCTTCCCCTGTTTATGTTAGAGCCTTATAGTAATGCATTATGCTTACTACTCTCCAGTTTCCACTACTTTAAATAACCATTTCTCCGAGTGGTTTATTAAGAATTTTCATTATTCATTTGGTGTGGGCTTTGATGCTATATTTATAAATTTAAATGCATTGAGATTATTAATTTTGTACCCAATTATCTCCTGATTTCAAGTCCTGATTTTTTTAAAAGAACTGGGTATACTATCTTAACTGATGCCTGATGGTCTGGTGGTTAAGTCGCCGAAAGCTAGATGCAGTCGGACTTAACTCTTTAGGTTGAATTTTCTAAGGTTTGTTGCTGACCGGTATTTTTGTGTATCAAGAGTGGATGCAATCGACCCAGCACTAAGAAGGTCAGGGCGTTTTGATGATGAAGTTGAAGTTACCACACCTAATGAAGAAGAAAGGTTTCAAATTCTCAAGGTAAGAGTTAAGACCAGTTCCCTTGCAGTTATTATGTTCATTATATGTGTTGCTTTGCTTATTTCAATCAATCATATGCTTTAAATGCAAGAAAATTTGTAAGCATGAGTTTGTAACCATACTAGTTGCTTGATTGGCATCCTGATTCAGAATCTTCAGGTCTTAAAGCTTTGTTGTCATTTTTTTCAGCTTTACACAAAGAAGGTTCCTTTGGATCCCAGTGTTGACTTACAAGCTGTAGCTGCTTCTTGCAATGGATATGTTGGAGCTGATTTAGAAGCTTTATGTCGTGAGGCAACCCTGTCTGCAGTTAAATGGTCTGCTGATATAGGTGAAAATCTAGCTGCGGTTAGCTTAACAGTGGGAGATTGGAAGCATGCTAAGTCTGTTGTTGGCCCAAGCATAACAAGAGGTGTAGCTGTGGATATACCGAAGGTGTCTTGGGATGATATTGGAGGACTCAAAGACTTGAAGGTGAGCATTTCATGCTTATTTCATATTGGGAATCTGGGATTTCATTTTTCTCAATTTTTAACAGAAAAAGCTACAGCAAGCTGTTGAGTGGCCTATTAAACATTCAGCTGCATTTGCAAGGCTTGGGATATCACCTGTGCGTGGAATTCTTCTGCACGGACCTCCTGGATGCTCAAAAACAACGCTTGCTAAAGCTGCTGCTCATGCTGCTCAAGCTTCTTTTTTCTCTTTGAGGTTAGATTATCTTTGTTGTATGACATTTTGCAATCCATAAAACATGTATGGGAAGACCTTATGATTTTGTTTGTGATTAATTAAACTTCGACAAATGATCTTGTACTAGTCTGTCGAGTTAAGTTTTGAATATGGTTGATATATTTGCATTTTGCCTTCCGGCTTCACTGCGTCAATCTTGTCCCTGTTTAGAGACTTTACAGTGTGCTACTGCACTATTCATAATTTATGAATCAGTGGTGCAGAGCTATATTCAATGTATGTTGGAGAGGGTGAAGCTTTGTTGCGACATACATTTCGTAGAGCGCGTCTGGCAGCACCGAGCATAATTTTCTTTGATGAAGCTGATGTCGTTGCTGCCAAACGGTTAGTATGTAGCATTTTACTCAATAAAGTTCTCAATTGAAAGACTCTAAGGCTCTTGCTGTAAAATTTAGAACATCCTAGGCTTTTTATGTGTGAAGACTTCGGCTAGTTTCAAATTCTGTTTTCTATGACAACTAGACTCCATAACATTTACTTAATTATTTTATTTGGTAATGTATTTCGCAAGTTAACAAAGGGTAATGTCTTCTCCCTTAAATGGCAGTGGTGGGAGTTCGAGGAACAATAGCGCTGTTGGCGAGAGGCTTCTATCTACTTTACTGACTGAAATGGATGGTTTAGAACAGGCAAACGTAAGTGATAATCCCATAATCTGTATTTTCTGTTTGTTAGACAATTAGGGATGTTACCTAGTGTTCTTTGTCTGGTGTTGAGTTAAATCTTTTCAGGGGATTCTCGTATTAGCTGCCACAAATCGACCTCATGCAATTGATGCTGCGCTCATGCGACCTGGAAGATTTGATTTGGTAAATAATCCTATTATATCACTTGTCTGACCTTTGACGTTACTGTTTTTCGATCCTCTATCTAACCTTTGAATATCAAATTAGTTATTCCAAAGTTTCTAGTTGTGTATCATGCATATAGCTCATGGATAGGTTGAAACCGAAAATAGTTGTGCGTCATGCATATAACTCATGAATAGGTTGAAACCGAAAATAGTTGTGCGTCATGCATATAACTCATGAACAGGTCGAAACCGAAAACTTGACCAACTTCTCTAACTTTTACTAACATGAAAATATAGGTTCTCTATGTACCGCCACCCGATATGGAAGCTCGGTATGAGATCCTTCGTGTGCATACACGCAACATGAAACTCGGGTATGACGTTGATCTGAGAAGAATAGCAGAAGATACAGAACTGTTCACAGGAGCCGAATTGCAGGGTTTGTGCAGGGAAGCCGGAATTGTAGCTTTGAGGGAAAACATATCTGCCACTGTAGTCGGCAATAAACATTTCGAAACAGTAGAGAAGTCCCTAAAACCAGCATTAACTAGAGATGAAATTGAATCTTATTCATTATTTATGAAGAACCAAGGTTTAATGTCATCCCCTGCTGGTACCACCGAGCTGGAACTTAGTACCGGACGAGGAGCCATAAGAGTAAAACGTCGAAGTTCATCGAATGGGGCATTTCCGATTACAATCGGAGCTCTGGTTGTCATAGTACTTGTTGCTGGTAGATATTTATTCATGCACAATGAGAAAACTCCATATGAAGCTGTGGCTACATAAATATTAATAGTGTGCTGATTATGTTATCATATATAACCAGTTTGTATTAACTTTTATATTTTTTTCCTCAAATGTTTTTTTAACGATTATTAATGAGTATATTATCTCTAGTGACGGATCTAAAAATATATTTGAGAATGAACATAAATAAAATCTTAAAATCTCATGATGGATACAAATAATAAATATTATAAAATTTAAAAACTAATTAAAAAATTCAAATACTAATTCATAAAAAATAAAAAAAATAAAAAATATAAATATATGAACTAATTAAAAAAAAAGTTTGGACTAAAATAACAAAAAGTTAATACTAAGACATAACGACACCGTTTTGTTTCATCAGATGCGATTGCACGTGTTCTGACAGATAAGGAGTCAGGACCCCCGTACCTGATCCATCGCTTATACGCTAAGCTAAGAATTTAAAATTCCACTACTTCCCCTCTCGTTTGGCTACTTCCACTACCAATAAAACAATTTCAAACATCCAACCCATCCATTTTAAAGCTGAATTAATTGCATTAAAGTGACTCTAAAGTCATTGCTTAAATTCTAATATTTCTAAACTTAAAAGTGTTTTAATTGAGTTATTAACGTAATATTTCTAAACTTAAAATAGGTGGATTTTGTAATATGTATAAATTTGTTATAATTTAAATCTGACATATTTTAAAATAATGCAAATAAAATTTCAATAGATTTGAGCTTGAATAAAGATATTTTTATTTATATATATTTATATTTTTTAACTTAATACTCAATAAAATTTTGTTTAATATTGGTAAACATGTTTACGAAAATGTTTGTTCAGTGAAATAATAAAATTTCAATCCTATATAAGAAACGCTCGCATTTCGTTTTCCCTTTACAGTAGACACTTGCTGTTACTCTCAACTGTTCTTTCCACTATCTTTTCTCCAGATCTAGTCTCTCCAAAGGAATTTTCAGGTAATATCAAAAACCTAGACCTAGATCTGTCCTCCGTTTTTTTGGAAAGTTTTGTGTTGTACTCACTGAGTTCAGCCGTCAATTTCATGATATGATTTGATGTTTTTCGGTTTGGCTGCTCATTTTTGATGTTCCGGCGATTTGTTTAGTTTTGTTGTGTAGGATGTGAAGTAGAGAAGGTTGAAAGGTTTTGGGTTGAGATGTTTGATTGCTTCTGATCTGTTTGACGTTTTTGAGGATCTGGAAAGATTAGTTGTTTTTTGCTTTTATTTTTAATTACTTAATGCTTATTACAAGGAAATACTGTGAAATTAGTAGTTACTGCCTTTACTTTATCGTTAGAGAGTAGTTATATGATCAATGGAATTCAGTAGTGAAATTATGGACTGAAAACAGTGTCTTATTTTGATTTGATTGAGGACTTGATTTATAATCCTTTAGTTTCTTCATTTCACATTTGGAACACGCCTAGATGTTTAGGATTTTAACTTCAGTGTTGTGATTTGTTGAGCTACTTTTCAAAGTAACTATGACATATGATGTGATTTGTGTGCTATTGTGTACCAAATCCACTCGATTTCGAGTGAAGTATGACAGATTCGAAATGGATTATGAGTAGGAGCGCAAAATGTGTAGTTCTATCCTCAATGGCTGAGCATTGGGGAGTTTCATTGCATCTTGTAAGTGTTGTTAAATCCTACCATTGCATTGTAGTGGTGTAAAGTCTAGGAATAACATTGCTATAGAAGCTCTCTCAATATTCTTGGTTCGTTTCCTGTGTCTTCTGCTTCGAATGAATGATGTAGTTTAAACTCTTACTTTTTGAACTTGATAGATGTTAGACGCTTACTGTTTGCTCTTTGTTTCCTTCCCTGTCCTAGTAAGTTGGAAAAGATGGGTCGTGGAGTTAGCAGCGGTGGTGGACAGAGCTCCTTGGGATATCTGTTTGGGAGTGGAGAAGCTCCTAAACCAGCGACAAACAATTCCCAAGCTGCTCCAACCGAAGAACCAGCTGCTCCCACTGAAGCACCAGTTCCCCCCAAATCTGCCCGTGCTCCTGAACCAGTTGATGTTGCCAAGCAAGTTCCTGCTGGTATTAACAGTACGTCTGCAAACTATTATGTACGTGCTGATGGTCAGAACACTGGCAATTTCATTACGGTATATGGCCCCTAATCAAGATTGCCTTACAAGTCCTTTGAGATTTTAAGTTTACGAAATGATTATTTTCTGCCAAAACCTTACGCTAACTAGTGTGTGTTTTCACGGATGCAGGATCGACCTTCCACCAAGGTTCATTCTGCCCCTGGTGGTGGATCTTCTCTGGACTACCTTTTCGGTGGGGCGCAGGGAGGTAGTAAATGAGATTGTACCTTGATAATAATCTTGTAATTGATAATGGGAGTAGTGTTTGTTGATTTGGGGGGTGAAGCAGTAAATTGTGGCAGCTGCTGCTCTGTTTTTATCTTATGTTTGAACATAAAAACAATGAAAACATGCCTGTCTCGTGGTGCAATACTACTACAGGTCTTTGTGGTGGTTGTTTTGTTGATTCAATCAAAGAGTTCCTCAAGTTTAGATGCACTAAACATCTACTTTGTGGAGCTCAGTTACAGTTAGCATATGGAAAATATTGTTATATTTCTCATATTATGCTTTAAAAATTTAGTTTTGTTTAAAACCAAACGAAACCATTGTTATAATTAAACATCTACATGTTTAATTATATTCTTGCGTGATCAGCTTCAAAAAATTAAACTCTTATTTTAGCATTTAGCGTATTACTCTTAAACATGTAGGACTGCGCCTATCTTGGAATCTTATATACCATCATTTGTTCGATGTCCCCATTGCCATTTTGAAAGATTTATGTGGAACCAAAACATTAATCACGTGAATAACAGTAACACCAGCAAGCAACAAAAGGGTAAATTTAATCACGAAAAAATTTATTTGAACTTAAATATTTTTAAAATTTAAAAATAATAATTTGTCATTGTGATTTAAACTGTAAAATTATAAGTTAAATCCAAAATGAAATTTGGACCAACAATATTACTAATACAAGTTACTATTGATATATACGGAAGCAAAACTCAGCAAATCATATCGTTTATCATTAGTGCCGCCGCCGCCGACGAGAAGGGCAAAACAGAGCAATGAGCAATGGTAGAATTATAATTCAGTCTCTTTTACAAAGCTCTCGCAGGCCTTCCTTGGGCTTCGTTGCTTCATCTTTCTATGCTCTCCCCTTTACCCCTCCCCACTGCCCTGAATCCTTCTTCTTGTTTTGCTGTTGCTTCTTTTCTTGAACCAAACCCCATTTTCTCTTGCACTTCTTTCTTCACTCACCGTCTATTACACGGCACAGCCTCTGTTTACAATAAAAATGATCACCGGAAAGAAGAAGAAGACCCAGTTTTCTGTATGTTTCTGCTTTGCATTCCAAGTCTTCGATAAAACTCATGTGTCAGTAACTGGTTGCTTTTTCTTATCTTCTTGGTGTTTTCAGATGAAACAGCTAAAGATGATGGAGAAACCACTGATGGGTGGGAGGAAGAGGATGATGACGTCGATCCCAAGGTCTACAACACTCTAGTTTCTCAGATTTTTTTTCTTCCACTGACATTTAAGAAAACTATTGAGAAATCGCACTGCCTAAAAAAATTAAATTGACCCCAAACTTCTAACACCAAGTTTCGCCACTCATGGCGAGAATGCGGCTACCATTGTTTTAATTGAAAAGTCCAATTCCTTTTGTAGTTTCTTGGATTTTTGTTTGAAACGTACCTTCCTTTTGGTGACGAGTTGTTTCGTTTATTAATGTAGCTTGGTGATGGTGGTGGAGTTGTATTGCAAGGTGTTCCTTGGGGTGAACCTGTTCTCTCTATTGCCCGTGATGTATTAAAGCTGTTTAGTGATGACTTTAAACTTTATGCTTTCAAGACTTCACCTCGCGGATCCATTTATGTCAGACTCTTGGGGAGATACTGAAGGTTCTTTCAAGAAACTAGCCAGTGGCTATCATTTGATTGTTGCATTTCCCTCTTATCTTTCTGTTCTGGAAATGAAAAGCAAATAGCACCTTGATATTGAATGATTCGAAGAATTTACATTTTTTTTAGACCGTTAGATGAGGATAAATGGATGTCTGATATTAACCCGTTGGAAATGAGTAGATTTTTAATGGAAAAAAGATAAGGAAATAATCCCCGTCGTCAATGTAATTTTATCCAGTGGTCTAAAAATGAGTAGATTTCCTACGTGCCGAGTCTCAGATACGTCTTTGTACTATTGTTGAATGAATTTTGCCTCGGTATGTAGCATATCTCATTACCTGAAAAGGATGTTTTGTTTTGAAGGTATCATCTCCTGGTGCAGAGAGAATACTAAAGGTACCGGATGATTTTAGAGCGGTTCAAACATATGGCTATGAGAGTTTGTTATATCGAAGAGGCAGAGTCTAATTATACCGAAAAGAGTGGAGTCTTTTTACTAGATTCGATCGAGCAAGAGAGCTGTGTATGGAAGTTGGTAGATGTGAAAGAGAACAGGGACCCCAACAGCAAGGGTAGACCCTTAAATCGCAAACAGAAGGACTGGAGATTAAAAGTGCCTTTTGACATGCATAAGTCGACGATGCTGTACCTCGAACAGTGAACAAACAACCGGCGACAACTCCGAAGGTACGAAAATTTTTCTTTGTAGTCTTCCACATGCAATCTATGCAAAGCTTAATTAATACATTACTGATAACCAGCAGGAGTAACAGTCTAGTTTGATTACATTGCAGCCTCAACTGTTCTTGTTTCCCATCTCTCTTTTAGTATCCTTAATTATCTGGTACATGTGTTCAACATATATTCAGACATGAACATAGAGATGTTCAAAGATGATACTTAAAAATTTTAGAAAAAAATAAGACTGAACATAATCGTTTCGAACATCTATTTGATTTTAGATAGTCATGTTCTAGTCCGGGTAATATAATATGGATTTGAATAATGCAAAGGATTTTGTATTAGATACTTGTGTTGAAGTCCAAGTACCACCCTGTGGATATGAATAAAATAAGAAAATTATTTAATTATGACATATTTTAATTAGGTTGTATAAATAAAAAATTGTCATAAATCTAAATTATTTCTTTAATATACGTTGAAAGAATATAATTTTTTTAATTTTAATAAATGCTGTTGCTTTAGCAAAAGTAAATTATTTTTCCATGTATAATAAGTGTGTTAGCACTTAGCATGCTGAGTTAATGCATGTACAATAATTTAGGAACAAAATAGATAAATAGAGTCTATAGTATAATATCTTAATTTAAGGTTAAAATTGATAAATTTTAAAAATTATTTAAATAATTTAAAATGTTATATAATTTAATAATATTTTAAAATTTTAATTTTTTTAGGTTGGTGTTTTATCAATAAATATTTAAATTTATTAAAAAACATGAAATGATAATTTAAAATGTTATAAAATATAATATTTTAACTTTAAATTAAGTTATTGTATCGGATAAAAGAATCAGTAAAATTAATAATTTAATAATTTTATTTTTTCTATTAAAATATCATTCTTTATATTCTTACAAGACAAGAAGATCCGTTGGTACATTTGTCAGCATCTGAGCTGGACAAGTGTTTGATTAATTCATTGGGACTCTGTTTTTTCCCCTCAATTTCTCCCCTGTTTTCTTCTTTTTTCTTTCCAGAAACGGCATCGAAATTTGATCATTAATTAATTAATTTGGTAACATTAGCTAAAACCCAAACGCAAATTTAAATCTAACAATACCAGAGTATTTAGGAAACAAAGATTTTCTCTGCTTCATCTCTCTCTCAGAACAAAAGAAAAAGGATAATCAAAGAGATATAGATGAAGAACAAAAATTTTAATTTTGGGTATGTTTATTTTTGAAAAAAATATTTTTTTAATTTTATTTATATAGAGAGAAAGAAACTTTTTTTTTTCGTGTGTGCTTTCGTTAAATATCATTGGTTGCACGTGGAAACCCAGAAGGTAAATTTTCCTCAGCTTCTTCTCCCCAACAGCTTTTTATTTTTTATTGTTTTTGTGTTATTATTATATAATTGTTATTTCATTTGTTGGTGTTTACCTATCTACCTTCTTCAGGCTTGCTTCTTGCAACTACCCTTCTCTCTTTTCTTTCTTGCTTGTTCTTCTTCGTAAGCATTCCCCTTTCTTAAATTTCAGTTTTTTATCAGTTTTTTTCTCCCTTTTTTTTATGTTCTGAGTATGACTGATTTTACTGTAAAAACTATCTGTTCGAGTCATATCAAATTAGCTAAATTTTTGGTTTTTGCTTGATCTCTGATTGTGGTGATCATCTCTTCAATTTCATGTTTTTAAACTATATGCATAAAGTGATGGGCTTTTGGATATTTATCACCTGGTTGTTTTGGGTTATGTTTTTGAATAATAGATTATGTTTACTATTTAGCATGATCTGAATATGTGATGTTTCATTAATTCTAATTTAATAGCTACATTTTCTCTTCATTGTTCATCTTGGATCGTTTGGTGGATAAATTGCTTTTAATTAAGATTTGTGTGCTCTTGGCTCTATCATGTTCTTAATTCTGATTTCTGTACCCTTTTTTGTGTTAGAATTGGTAAAATTCTTAAAAGCATGGCACTTTCTGGGGTTAAAAATGATAGAGGAGAATTGAGGATTCTTGAGAATTGGGATGAGTTAAGGACTGATTTGGCTGACTATATTGCTGAGTTATCGGAAGTTGCAGTGAAAGAGAGGGGTGTCTTTGCTATTGCATTGTCCGGAGGTTCTCTCATTGGCTTAATGGGGTATCAAATATCAATCCATTACTTTTCCATGTTTTGTTTTTGTGATTTTTGGTGTTTTTTAAAGCTCTTTTATTTTTGTGTGTGGTTTTGGAATTGGGATACAGAAAACTCTGTGAAGCTCCTTATAACAAGACTGTAGACTGGGGTAAATGGTATATATTTTAGCGGACGAACGTGTGGTAGCAAAAAGCCACTCGGATAGCAATTATAAGCTTGCGAAGGATGGCCTTCTTTCCAAGGTTCATATATGAATTCGTACTTTATTTGATGATTTTTTTCTTTCCTGCTGCTTTAGGAGTAATTAGAATATGATGTTTGTTGCTGTGATGCTGGTAAACTTGACCGGTTAATTAATACACATAGTATAGGTTTTGTTCTTTCATTATTCAGTGATTTGACCGGTTCACACTTCGGATCTTGAAACATTAGCCTATGCTATAAGATATTTAAGTTTGAATTCCTTATCTGTGGTGTTGTTTGCTGTGGTTGGTACAGGCTTATGCTATAAGAACTTGTTCCGGTGGTTCTACTGTTCTACGAACTTTTGCACTTCTTCCAGTTACTAACTCTATTGGCTTGTCGAGGATAGCATGAGGCATGCATCTTCAAAACATATGATATGATTGAAATAACCAAGATGATTGATGGCTCTGAAAAGCTAAAGGCCATGTAGTGAAACTGTCTATCTGTCTTTTGCAGTTTTTGTAGATACATTTATTCAAAGATAGAGTTTGTATATGTTGGAACCTATAAGTAATTTTTCTTGACATTTATGATCAGACAAGTTTGAGAATCTTAGGACTTACTCTCTGTTACTTCTTTGTCCTTCCCTTGTTCCGGACCCTTTTTAACTTTTTCTCATATTTTTCACTATAAATTAAAGATTTTTTTCCGAAGTATTTTTTATGGTATATTACCCAAAACAAACTTAGTAGTTGTTGGTCATGCTTTGCATCCTTTCGGAATAGCTACCCTGACAATTCATTTATATAGCTTCACAATGAAGTTGTTTATGATAAAAGTTCGACTACCCCTTTTTGTTTCTTTCATCTAATTTTCAGCAAATGATGAGAAAAATGTGTTGAATCGCTGCGTAAAACATTTGTGTCAAAGACACTGTTTCCTGCTATTGCTTAGAGAGGCTCCCCTTCACATTTGCTGTCATGGAATCACCGTTTTAAAGTTATATGATTTAGCAATGCTTTCATCAATGGATAGGTTCATTGAAAATTTATGCTTTGGTTTGGTTTTGGTAAAGTTTACCCCATATTACATATATGTTCGTTAGACTTATGCCTTGTAGGTGTTGCAGGTGCCAATCGTTCCCAGCCATGTTCATTCAATCAATGATTCGGTTTCAGCGGAGGAGGCTGCTGATGAATACACGTTTGTTATTCGGCAGCTAGTTAAAACGAGGATGGTCAGTGTTTCCGACATTAGTGACTGCCCCAAGTTTGACCTTATTCTTCTTGGCATGGGCCCCGATGGTCATGTTGCCTCATTATTTCCTAATCATGCAGTGCTCGACGAGAAGGACGAATGGGTAACTTTTATCACCGATTCTCCCAAACCACCACCTGAGAGGATAACATTCACTTTGCCTGTCATCAATTCAGCATCCAACGTTGCAATCGTTGTGACAGGTGAGAGCAAAGCAGAGGCTGTGCACTTGGCAATTAATAACATTGCACCGGACAGCCCGTCACTGCCTGCACCTGCACGGTTAGTCCAACCGACGAAAGGGAAGTTGGTATGGTTTTTGGACAAACCAGCTGCATCCAAACTGGACAGTCTCCAATTTTCCGAGTAGGATCAAGTTTGTTTCTTGCCAAAGTGCATGTTTGTATGTAGTGGACGGTTTTCGAACCCGTCAATCGATCATCCTCGATTAGTTCCTACTTCCTTTTTCCCTTTTGTTTTGTTATATGTTCACCATTTTGGGTTTATTCTTCCTCTCTTTTCTTTTTGAGATGGCAAAGTTGAATCCTTTTTTGTATGGAGAGGCAAATAAAAGTTGGGGTCTTAATGAAAAAGCATTTTCTGGTTCAGGTTCCGTTTACATATGTATATGCAAAAGCATTTTCATATTTTGCATAATGGGGGTTTATTATGCTTCCAATCCCTGTAGTTTCAGGATTTTCAAAACTTAGTCCCTCTGTTTTTATTTATAGGAATTAAATATTAAAAGTTCAAAGAGTAACTTCTTTAAAGATCAATGATTGAAAGTAGAGTTTGAAACTCGTCTCTAAGATGAGATTTTAAAAAATGCCAATGACATCAGCAACTGGTTAGCTTCAAGAATTCAACTAATAATTGCATTGATGTTGATTGAAAATAAAATACTTGAATACCTAATCCTCCTCTTGACATCAGTTTAAAATAAGGAGATTAGCTTCTTTAATTACTCCTAATCACCCAGCATTAAATAATGTGAAGTATTTAATTATGTCTTAATCTTTATATCTTTCAAGAAAAATAAAGACTGTTGTTGATGCAAGCAGCATACCTTATATGGATTAGCTTAGACTTACCCCTCAACAATGCTATCAAAATTTAACCTAAAAATATTTGTATTTTATACTCGTGTTCGATATGTTCTCGGGCATATCGAACTTTCAAATAAATGGTTTTTCCAACCCTTGTAGAGATATATGATTAATGATCAAAACATAGCTTCAAAATTCAAGAAAAGTAAACAATGGGGAAAATGTTCTTAATCATTATGAATCTAATTATTCAAAATTTGGGGTAACAATTTCCTTTCAGCAGCCAATAGGGGAAAACATCAATATTGGTTTACTTCTTATACATGTATAAGATCCCAACGACCACAGAGATGCCGACGATTGCCACCGGGACAGTCCAATACTGTTTTGTCAAGTCCACGAGCTTCTGAGAGTACTTGGTGGCTTCCTTCTCGGAGGAAATTTCAAGTTCTGGGATGATCGGGGAGGATGTGTCAAGTTCACCAATGTAAAAGCTCCGCATGAGCTCCTTCGCACTTTCGCTGTGTCCTGCATCTTCGAAATCATCCGTTGCATCTTTCCCTTCACAGGAATAACCAGAAGTATGTCATTCAAGGGGTTCATTGTTTTATAATCTAAACACGCTCAGATCCTATGTATGATAAGAAAAGTAAGCACAAGCGTATTACCTGTTGCTACGAGCACTACATCATCACCTCCTGGATGCTCATCCAAATAAGAAGAAACATCGTATACCTGTAAATCAAGAAAAGAGAAAAATTAAGAGAACATTGTTTGTTTCGTGTCACGAGCATAAATGATTATCCGAACAAGGTGTCAGGAGTTATTCATCACGTGCAACCATAATTAGTACAGATACAGCTGAATTGATCCAAACTATCAGAATCATTAAAAAAACCCTTAGTAAAAAGTGTGCAGTGTTTGCCACAGGATGTTAAGTTGCATCCTGCATTTCCTAGCTGTCAAAACTAGTACATATAAACCCTTGAACTGAAGCTAGCGAAAGTTGCTCAATCAAGAGTCAAATTTCATTCATGTGGAGCTAGCTTCTTTAGGTATTAATACTATTAGCAGCAAAACACAGTGCTATTAGATCGAGTCTAACCAGAAGGCAAAAGAGGTAGACACAGACACCAACTTTCTTCAACATCAACAGGAACATATGCACTCATGAGTGACACAAGACATGGTTTCATTATAGAAAGATTCTCTATCAAACTTGACATCCTACGGAGCACATAGAAAATATAACCTTCTTCACTCCACTGGAAAATGGATATGAAACTATGTTCTCAACAAGCTGTTCACTTTCTGGGAAAATACAATACAAATACCAAATCCAACAAGCATAATCATTACCTTCAAGCAAAACCCTATGAACATCATACAAATTCCAAAACTTGGGTCTTGCAAGTTTCATCTAGAAAAGGCCTAACCTTTACACACAGTAACACCCCCAATTTGTATTTAGCATTCGAGATCAGCCATATATGATTATGAACAAGACGGATCTAATTGCAAAAACTTTAAGACCCAAAAGAAAATTCAACAGAAAAAAAGGAGAAAAGAAAACCTTGCCGTCTATGACGACCCAGCAATCATTTTTGGTATTGTGCAGGGAGGCTTCTTGCATGGTGTAAAGCTTGGTAAGGGTCGGCATGGCTTTGGACAGTTTGGCTCTGTTTTTTTCTCCTCAGATTCCTGTGGTGTCTGGTTCTGACTGGGGAAGCTTTATTTATTGATAAATTTGGGGCGTGGCGGGCACTCTTTCTTCAGCTCTTTGAATGACGAATTGGAAGGTGAAGGCAGCCTTGGATGAAGAAGGCTGGGCTCCACCACCACCAACCCCTCTTGAAACGGCCGCATGCGCTGTGGCCCGTCGTGTAATAAAGCCACCTGGTCCATCTTCATTCAACATAAGCCCGAGGATTGCGGGCCTATGTAAGCCAATGGCATGTGTCTGAAATTTTCTAAGTAGAATCTATTGATTCGTAACTCAATAATAATAATACTAATAACTTGAAGAGATAATTAGTAATTACTTCCCCTATTCTTCTATAATATAATTAGTTAATCTAAACAACTAGCAGAGTTGATTATTCAGAGTTAGTAATGTGTGTTTCAGTCTGGATAAGATTATGTTAAATTGAAGTAGGAGATTATGTTAAAGTGAAGGGATGAAAACTATAATTTAACCAAAGTAAACATAGAGACGTAAGGAAATATCAGGTGAAAGGACAAGCAAACATGTGTCATGTGAAGCAAAAACGTTGTAAAAGAGTGGAGGGTTCAAACTGTCAGAACGTAAACATGTCATTGTAACGGGTAAGAGAGGGTAGGAACGTGGAAATTGCAACGATGGATGACATTCATTTGTAAATAGTTCAAAACCTAGAGGGTTTATGTAGTAATTTCCTCTTCTTTTTATCCTTTATATAGAGAGGGGGAAATTATCTCTTTGAGTCATCGAACTCCTTCAAATTCCATCTATTCTTTACAACTCTGTTTTTCCTCTGTGTCTGGTTCCACTTCCATGGCAGCTGCAAGATCCGCCCCGCTCTTGAAAGATGAGCTCGATATAGTAATCCCCACCATCCGAAACCTCGACTTCCTCGAAATGTGGAGACCCTTTTTTGAGGAATACCATTTGATCATCGTCCAAGACGGAGACCCTTCCAAGAAAATCAAAGTCCCCGACGGCTTCGACTATGAACTCTACAACAGGAACGACATCAACCGAATTCTCGGCCCGAAGGCTGCTTGCATTTCGTTCAAGGACTCCGCTTGTAGATGCTTTGGCTACCTTATGTCCAAGAAGAAATACATCTTCACCATCGATGACGATTGCTTCGTATGTTTATTTCGTGTCTCGTCGACTTGTCCTATGAAAATTTTGACAGTTTCGATGTTTGATGTATTTTTCAGGTTGCCAAAGACCCGTCCGGCAAGGCAATCAATGCCTTGCAGCAGCATATTAAGAACCTGCTAACTCCGTCGACTCCGCATTTCTTTAACACGCTCTATGATCCGTATAGAGAAGGTGCGGACTTTGTGCGCGGTTACCCTTTCAGTCTCCGGGAAGGTGTTCCGACCGCCGTTTCCCATGGCTTGTGGCTCAACATCCCGGACTATGATGCCCCCACCCAGCTTGTCAAGCCTCTTGAGAGAAATACTAGGTACATATATACCTATCGATTGGGCTGGATGGGTTTGAATGGGGTGGGTAAAATTACGGCCCGATAGAGGCCTAGGCCACGTATAATGGAAGAAATGCACATAGGCCCTTTAAAATAAATTAATACATAAGATTGTATTCTAACCTCATTAAACTATACAATTTATGATTTAATCCTAAATTTATAACATTATAAGTTAGAATTAACTTTTTCCCTCCCTAAAAAATATGACTTTCCCTTGTAGACAAGTTCAAGTTATTAATCTTTTATAGTCAATTTTTTGTTAATTGAATCGGTTTTAAAATTCAGGTTTGAATTAATCGATGTTGATGTATGAAATTATTCATTACTTGTTTTTTTTTAAGGTATGTTGATGCAGTCATGACAGTCCCAAAGGGAACTCTCTTCCCTATGTGTGGCATGAATCTAGCATTCGATCGAGAACTCATCGGACCGGCAATGTACTTCGGGCTCATGGGTGACGGACATCCAATCGGGCGGTACGACGATATGTTTGCAGGCTGGTGCATGAAGGTACACTAATCTCAAAGAAGCTTACTAAGAACCTTACTCAGAAGATAAACATAAGTGCTAACTTCTTGTATTATAGTTTATATGTGACCATTTGGGACTGGGGGTGAAAACTGGGCTACCTTACATTTGGCACAGCAAAGCAAGCAACCCATTTGTGAACTTAAGAAAGGAGTACAATGGCATATTCTGGCAAGAAAAAGCAATCCCATTTTTCCAAACAGTTTTGCTTCCAAAGGACTGCAACAGTGTTGAAAAATGTTACCTTGCACTTGCCGGTGAGGTGAAGTCGAAGCTCGGTGAACTCGATCCTTACTTTGTTAAGCTCAGTGACGCCATGGTTACTTGGATTGAAGCTTGGGATGAAGTCAATAAGTCTCCTGGAACAAAATCTGCAAAGATCTTATCCAATGGCACATCAAAAAAGGCTTAAGTTCCATTACTGGCTTGTTATCTTTACTGTCGTTTTATTATTTTTAACATTTTATGCATGGCATTATGTTTTTTTTACAGCGGTTCGTATCTGATTATTGTGTTCTAAGTTTAAATACATTTGAATCTGAATCTATCATACTGTTTTCATCATATCTAGTTTCTGAAAATCAAGAAACAATATATTACAACGAGTGGAGTCACTCAAAAAAGAAATAAAAGAGAACAAAAATTGCCATTGCCGGGGTCACCCGCGTGACAGATGAGAATACTTACCACTATACTACAACGACCTAGTTGAGATGATCTTTCAGAAAACATTTTACAATTTTAACGAGGAAATCATTGAGTAGTTCAATTTCAATCACAATTCAAAGTTTCCTGATATAGATAAGAAAGAGTGTCACCATAAATCTAATGATCGTGTCCATATCTGTTAATCAAAAGAGTTGTGAATCAAAGGGAGTGTTGTGAATCCTAGGAGGCCCATATTCGAACAGTTTATTTGCACGATATGACTATATTTTCAATGGACTAAGAGCAAGTAACAAATATCATCATATAATCACACCTAAATATATAAAAAGAGTTGTGAATCAGAGGGAGTGTATTTGAGTTGAAAGGAGAGATCAAAGAAAGGAAGGCAGAAACCAGACAGCAGTGAACCAGAAACTGATATAATAAACCAAACCAGCATGTACTTGGCACGCCCTTTGACTGTTAAAAGCACACTCTTGGCCCTTGGGAATGTCGTTTTATACCAGCAAAGAAAGGCGAGGAAACCCAAGTGTCAACACTCAATACCTACCTTTTCCCATGTTTGGTAATTCAGGAATCGTCCCATCACAAAAACACAAAGAAACCCCACCTCCTTATTTCTCGCTTCCCACCTACACATGTCAATTCCACTATTAGATTAAGTTTTAAAACTTATATCATATCATTTATAGTTTATATCCTTTCTGGTTTTCCTATTTGAGTCATTTTGACTAATTTATTGGAATTTATAGGGTAATCTCAATATTAACTTATCCTTAGATTACCTTACATTCCATGTTTTGAATGTATCTTTTAAGTCATGATGTTAGTTAATCGAGTTCGAATTCAGGTTAATTGCCTCCCATGCTTCCATCTTTTAGTGGTCAGAACTGGTATGCCTATACCAACAGAATGCGTGTGCATGTGTGTGTACATTGACATGTGATTGCAGCATCAATCTCTTTCGGGTTTCCATTTTTAATATAGCACCAACAGAAGATGGAATGCATGGACATATACCCCATCTCAGTCTTCAATTCAAACTCTTTCCAGAAAACCATGGGTCAAGCTTCATCGACCATTAATGGCTAGCTAGACAATTACTTGCTCTAGTGAAAACATTTGGTTCGATATGCGAGTGAGATGGTTGAGTTCTCCAATACCAATGCTCAAAGACTTGGGTGGCTAAGATAGTTGAGTGTGTGTGCCAATTCAACACTTAGCAGTACTCGGTAGCTACCTCGGCTAAGCTAGGGTTTGAAAGTTAAGTCAAAATTTCATCCAGTACTTAATCATTCAAGTCAAATTAATATCCAAAGTGTTTAATAATATATATTGTACTTTCATCATGTTAAATCGGTTTTAAAGATAGTATAGAAGATCTAGGAATCTCAAGTTCATAATTTATGTTATGATTAGATTAAGTACTTTGACTTTGGGGAAATGAATTCAAAACATGCTCTTTGAACAGAATCATGCAGTATGGTAGAACATAATGTCCGTAAAAGCGAATGATATTCATCTTAGAAGATACGGGTTCAAATTGCTTTGTCTATAAGGTGTATATTCATTATCAAACAATCAAGAATATTTATGAATAAATAGTACTTTATAATCACCTTTAGACCCAAAAAATCATACAATATAGTATGTAGTTATTTATAGTAAGTAATAATGGACCATCCTCTCTAACCAAGGGTTAGATATATACCCACAAACTAGCTAGCTAGGCCCTCCTGGATGATAAAAAACCCTAACATTAAATTTCTTCTAAAAACACCCACTCTGAGTAATTATAATTACCTCGCTAGCTATATATGTAGTACCATACTCCGTTTTTCGTAGTATGAACCTTGAAGAGAAGGCTGAAATGGACTTGGTTCCACAACCCGAGCATCTCTGCTATGTCCGTTGCAACTTCTGCAACACTGTTCTTGCGGTACTTGATTTACTTCTACTTCTATATATCAAGTATCAACCACATATAGCTTAGGGTTTCTTATGATGTATGTATAGGTTGGGATCCCATGCAAAAGATTGCTGGACACTGTGACAGTGAAATGTGGACATTGCAGTAACCTCTCCTTTCTCAGCACCAGCCCTCCGTTGCAAGGTGAATGCCTCGATCCCCAAACCACCCTCACTCTCCAGGTACGTTTATAAGGGCAACCGTCTGAAATAGACTTGAAATCTTGATATGACTGGGAATGGAGTTAACTTGTTTGTAATCATGATGTTTATGGGGGAAAGTAGAGTTTCAGCGGTGATTTCATGAAGGGTACTCAGTGTTCATCGATATCGTCCTCGACATCAAGCGAGCCATCGTCTCCCAAAGCACCGTTCGTTGTAAAACGTATGTAACCCTTAACTTATTAGACTCTCAACTCTACAAAATATCAAATACTAATGGTGAAAATACTTCCTTTTGATTAAATCTTTTGCAGCCCCTGAGAAGAAACACAGGCTCCCATCTGCTTACAATCGGTTCATGAAGTAAGCAATGCTGCTGGTTTCTGCTTTCAAACTATAAATATAAATATAAATATAAATATATTTATGTATGTATGTATGTATATATAGTTACTAACTTTTACATTGAAAGGGAGGAGATACAGCGTATTAAAGCAGCAAATCCTGAGATTCCACATAGAGAAGCTTTCAGTGCAGCAGCAAAAAATGTATGAACAAATTGAGCTAATTTAAAGCTTGGGTTTTGATATATATATTTTTATTACTTTTGTTGGGTAACATGCAGTGGGCTAGATATATTCCAAATCCTGCACAAGCAGCGGCATCAGTTTCCGAAAGCAGCAGCAATGTAAGCTACATACATACATACAAGAATTGTTTTGATTTTTGGGGGCATCCATGACTGACAGATTGATGTTTTTAGGGTTTAAATCAAATGTTCAAGGAATGAAGAGCAGATATTAGTGCAGGCAGCAGCACAGTACAAAGCTTGAGATACAGATAGCCTTGACTTGACTTCATGCTGCCTTACATAAGATCTTTAAGCCATATGTTTAACGTAACTTTAATTTGTATCTCAAACTTTCTTAATTATAATCTTTTGTTTTAAATATCTAATCATATGCATATTTGTGTTACATCTTTCGTTTTTCTTTGCCTTGCTACTTGATCCATCTCCAGGGCTGAAAATATCGGTGGCGATGTTCATGTAGATATGGCTATAGTTTTATTTAGAAAAAAAACCTCTGTCCCTAACTATATATTCGATAATAAATATTAGATATGGATATTTTAAAAATAAATTTGATTAATATAAATTATTGTGGATTTGAATAATCAAATAACATGAGAAATTTTATCATCCGTAGTCTTTACTAAATTAATATCATCCTGCAAGAAAGCAGCAAACAAAATATTTTAACAAAGATATGCAGGCAGTACACTGACAAGCATATCTTCTTCCGATCAATATGAACCACTTATATTTATATATAAACTGAGTGCAAAATGATTCAAATTCTAAACTTTTTTACAGGGGAGATCTTTATTCCAACTTGACTCTTCGGTTGTCCTTTGAACACTGTCCCTTCAGTGGAACCAAAGTGACGGGATCATTAACAATGTCTCTAATAGTATCATATATGAACGTTAAACCAGCTTTAACTACATAGAATCAGCAGAGAATTTGTGTTGTTATATACCGACCGGAAACGGGACGTGCTACAAATGTATCAGAGTTTCTAAAAGATAAATTGCTTTTGAATGCAGCACTTTTTGTAACACTTCCTGTAAATCTGCAAGAACAGAACAATCTAGATAAAAGACCGTGTTTGTGTGTACTATGTGGTGTGGAAATAAAACAGGTCCTCATTTTCCTGCTTTACTTGCATGGAGTTCTGTTGTTGCTCCACTCTTTGAAGATGTGTTGAAAGTTGAAGCAAATCGACAGTGATTCCGTTTTCAGGAGAAAGGCAATACCTAGTGCTCAACAGATCTGAGTTTTGAACTTGAACGTTGAAATTAGCTGTATGACTAGCATTGGAGACCGCAACAGAGCCTGCATGGCTTACTCCCATGGGGATCATTTCACACGAATAAAAGGTATTCGCAGCAGATTTTTCGGAGCAATGGGCATGGCTGGCTTGATCGATCAAGGGCCTAGTTATTTGAATTCCTGTCGCATGGCTTGACAAATCCTGGGATTGAGCTGACAGAAGAGAGAGAGCACGGTCTGAGCTAGGAACCCCATAGAACTCTTTAAACGTTGATGCTACACTAGGAGCATCAACGGCTTCGGTTGCCAATGAAAATGTTCCAGGAACATGTTGTCTCCCACTGCCATGCATATGAAAGAAAGATGATGGTAGCACCTGCCCCTTTGCGATCGGTATTGCCGACTGTGCATTAAACATTGGTTTCACTTCAGATTTACCCTGCTGGCATTGATTAGTGTTCGCATGCCTTTCGGGATGAAGAAAGTCAAGTTGTAATACATTTGGGACGACGAAAGGTGTCTGTTTCGATATAGACGTCCCCAGAAACTTGGTACCTTAGATTCCACATAGGATACCAATATGTTAAAAGTTTTGCAAAATTAAATTCTATAACAATCTAATGAAGCAAAGAAAGCTAGGACAATTCGGTTGCTACAACTCATATTTCTACTTTAGCCTGCAAATCAAACTGAACATATACTGAAAACCACATATGAGATCCTTAGACATTAGATAAGATAAAATGCTTCAGTTATAAAATTTTTCTTGTAATTTAACATTTTTACATTCTCGATATGAATTTTGTAAAACCGCCTTGTCAGCCTATATCAATATGAATCTTCTAATTGTCTCCTTTTATGTATGCATATATTAGTTTTCGAGGGCTTGCACAAAATGTTTCCATCAACTTACTATCTGTACCAATGCAATCGAGAATGAAGGGCTTAAATTACATGACTGGTTCTGCGTTGGAACAGGTTTGAGTTTATATATTCAACTTCAAATGTATGAGCCTCAGGAGATGTAAAAGGTAAGATATAGTCATACCTTGATACGGATGCAGCAAATTATTTGATTTTCCAGAAAAGCTACTGAAATGAAGCTTCCTTCTACGCTCATTATGCCCTGCTAGGCGTTTACGACAACTGCGCTTACCATCATCAAATTCAGCCAGTAAATGAAACCTGATGCGGCGACAAGAATTAAGATTAGTATCACACAACAAATGTATCGAAATACGAGCCATGGCAGTGCAAAACTATGGACAATTATGTTGCAGGTCCACCCTAACATATGTCGTCAAGTTAATGCTAGAAAAGGACAGAGAAGGAAAGACTTGGGGACCTTCCTCCAAAAGGAAAAGGTTGGTCTGCAGGAAACAACCTATATGCAAGCTGAAATGCATGGCAATTATAAGGATAAAACACTTGTACTTGTTCATTTGCATTTATGAAATTTCTCTAAATCGGTTTCGATTGTTGAACAATATGATCTTAAACTACAAACAGGCTAAGATAAACATCAAATTTAACATAGAGATATCCAAATTGAAGGGCAAAAGATAGTAAAACGAGCAAGCAACCTGCTACACTGCTGACAAAATCTCTGTTCAATTCCATTAACAATAACTTTAGCTGTCTTAGAGTGAGCCTCACAAACTTTATGCCTCTTGTGGTAATCTTTTGAAGAGCTAAGGTCCTTGTTGCAACCATAAACTTGACAACAAGGAGTATGAAAAAACGAGCTTGTCATCCGAGCTTTCTTCGGCATGAAAGCCGGTCGGACAGGGGAAAAGACCAAAGTTTCCTTGGAGAATTTCCCATCATGTGCATCTTTGTAATAAGTCAATCTCCCTAGCTTCAAATCAATGAGCGAAGATTCTTGACTGTTGGAGTCAAACAAAGAACTACAATGCTTGGAACCAGATTCTTCTTCACCAAAATATGAACTAGAGGAAACCATACATGAAGGGGAACCTAGACTTTTAGCAGTGGAATCATAACCAAACTCAGCTCCAAAAATCCCCATACTAGCGTTACCATAAAAGGGCTTTTTGTTCATATCAGCAATACCAAAATCCATGAAATCCATGCTCTCAACAACTTCAATATCACTAGAAGAAGGCTTGAGGTCCCAACTTAGCATTGCTTTTCTGCTTCTGGCAAAAGCATCCAAATCCAATTCATCAGTAAAAAGAAGACCTTTTCCTTCAGAACCATAGCTCCAAGACTCCATTAGTATGAATAATGTAAATGCCTACACACAATTGGTAAAGAAGTTAAAGAAGAAGATTAACACAAACAAAAGAGTGATAAATATACACAGACCATTGACTTCAGTAGTGTGTTAGTTAAATTTTAACATTGCATTACAAAAAAGGTAAGTTAGAGATGTCCTCATGAGCATTTAACAAAAAGGGTACATTAAAAGAGGGTTCACAAAGAAGAGAGAGAATCAAAGATACGTTTGGTTGCAGAGAAAGCGGAAGAGATTTTTTTAAGGAAAGAAAATGAAAACTTAATCAACATGTTCATAATATTTGAACCGAGAAAAGCCTGATTCTTTGATATCCAAATCCCATAGGGACTAAAACTACTGAAAAAAGCATAACAATTTCAGCTGAAGCAGAAGAGATTACGAGAACCCAAAGCTCCAAATTCTTTCACATTTCAAATCCCAAGAAAACAGAGCTGCTAAGAAAAGCTTAATCAACCAAAACAAAAGAGTAGGCGAAAAAAAGTAGAGGATGATAACAACTCATTAACAGACAAAAGGAATTGCTAACGTTAAGTCCCTGTTTAAAAAATACTGTTGTAGAACAACAAAGGATGTCGCAAGATTCCCAACTTTCTTTCCTTTTCCTACAGTTTTCTAGGAAACCAAACAAAAAAAAAACTTGAGAAAAACAAACATAACCCGAAATAAAAAAGGTTTTGTCAAGATTTCTCTTTTTCTGCTTACCACCACAGAGAGAAATAGAAGAAAGAGCGACAGTAAAGCTGTCTTATTATTAGTAAAGTTTTGGTTTTTTAATCAGAGGTATGCGGTGAGGTCGAAGCAGATACACTGACTCAACATGATTTCCTCTCCTACTATTCCTGATATTCTGTCTCAAAGGTAATGCCCTCCCACGATAAATTTTCAGAAAATGGAAAAATCAAATTACTTGTGGGATTAAAACACTTAACTAACTTCTTAATCGTCACAATCTCAATTGAAAAAAAATATTACATCAACCTGTTCATCACGTTATTCTTAATTTTAATTAATTAAAATTATTAATTTTAATCTTTTTAATAAATTATTATTTTTTATTTACATAAACTTAATAGGTGAATAGTTATCAGATAATTATTTAAAGATCAACATTCTTAATTGTTTGAACCATAAATGATGTGGTGAATAAAACTCATCTAATAATCATTCCTCAATTGGATTCAAGAAAATTGGGGATATAATTTTTTTAAATAAAAATATCATATTTATCAAATCATGAATTTTATTAGTTTTGATGGGTTTAGCTCTTTCATTTAAAAATAATTAAGAAATGTTTATTTTATATTATAATTAAAAAATTAAATAAAAAATAATGAAAATTGTTCTTTTTTTCTAGTAACAACAAAGAAAAAGACAGTGGAATTCTCTTTCTTTTTTTGTCTGTGAGTGGACGCTTTTTAGCTGTAAAATGTTCGACTGACACAAGAAATTGCAAACACACAAAATGAATTGAAAAATGCTTCCATACATGCTGAGATAGGACAACACCCGGATTGACATCTGTACATACTGGTGAGTAGACACGTGTACATTTTAAAAATATTTAAAAAAATCTGAATTAGATAATTTCTTTCCTGTTAGTACCTAAAAAATATCTCTCAAATCGATATTTGAAATATGCACTTTCTTTTAATTTGATATTTAAAGAAAAATTATTTTTAAGTTGGTATATAAACTTTAATTTTATCTATTATTTTAGTATTTTTAGTAATAAATCTAATTTAAAATTTATATGTTTAATCAATTTCATCATAATTGAAATAATTTAACAAATTTAAATATTCATATTTAAAAATTTTATTAATATTATCGATTTTACGATGTTATGAAATTAAATGTATATAATAGATTAAAAAATAATTGAATAATTGAATCTTACTATAAATTTACAAGTTACTTTAAAATTTTCATTATACCAGAAAAATAATTTAATATTTATAAAAAAACAAATAAATAAATAAATAAATAACAAAAAGTAAATTGATAGAATCTTTAAATATATAAAATTTAGTTTATTATTTTTTAAAATTAAAATTGATGGAATACATAAATTTTAGTAGTAGCTTTAGTAAATGTATCTATTTTATGGGTGAAAATCATCTTTTTTTTATTTCATGTTTTTATTGTATTTTTGTTTTAAATTAGAAGGTTTAGGGTTAAGGGTTGTGATTAAGGTTTAGGGAATTATGGTTACTTAGAATTTAAGATATATAAAATAAGAGTTATGATTAAAAATTTAGTTTTTTTAAATTTTTAAAAAATATATATATAATAAAACGTGATAAAGAGATAAAAAAATTTTGCAGTTATTTTTTAGGACAACCCAGAAAAGGCATTTATGAAGCACTGATGAGGATGAATGTGCTTGTGTCCCCCATCAGGCCATCCATCACCCATCTAATCTCCTTAACAAAGCCATTAATATGAGTCAAAAGCAGCTGAATTTTATCGGTATCTTTATTTTTATAGAAATTTTATTTTATTTTTTTATTTTTGGGTCGTAAAAATTTTTAAATTTTTTAATTCAATTATTTTATTTCTTGATTACGTTGTAATTATAATTTTCTATGAAGTTAATAAAAATTCAGTAGTATTTATCAAAAAAAATAATCCACTGAACGTTACAATTTGATATTGCTTTGCAACTATTCACTCATTTAATTTGAGTATTTTATTTAAGTATAAAATAATATTTATATCGAATTTTAAATTATAATAAATTCGTATATGAATCATTTAAATGCTATTTTTTCTTTCGATTTCAAGGGAAACATAATCCATCAAAGAAAACTTCCAAATTAAATGTACAAATTTAAATTGTTTTTAATCAATTAAAGCTCAAAAAATTGAGTCCATGAAAATACTAGATATAGCCCACATTTTATGTGCGGTCCATTCCTTATAGTTGCAATAGTTGGCAGGCTTTCACACTTGCAAAGATGGTTCCTTGCTTGACAAACCAACATCATGTTTACTAGGAAGGTATCATTAAGTTTCTTAGACAGGATGCTTGATTATGTTGTTTAGGATAAACATGTAACACAATGATTTCCGATCTGCAGAATAATCCGGATTGTGTTCCGATAATCATAACCGGTCATCAAACCGTTCTCGATAAGCCACTTTCCACGCCTCGGAAATAAGGTTCGATACCGTATCGGTAACAGGGTCATAAAGCAACTTGTTAGGAGAATCAAAAGGGAAGATTAATGGAGTCAATCTCGCAGTGGTAGCAGTTTTTCGACCGGAAAGTTGTTATTACAGCTTACTGTTTATAAAGAATGATTGTTCATTTGCCTAAAAGAAAGAAAAAGCTTGGCTTTTGTCTGTCTCCTCTTTCTCTTATATCAAAAATGGTAATCACATTTTTTTTTTACTTTGCAAAATTCACTGGCAAAGGCACATCAAGCAGTCTATGTGCTGGATAATGTATCATTTTGTATGGCATCATGCCGTTTAATAGGCTTTTCCTGTGCCCTATATCCTTCACAAAAAAGGCTACCAACCGGCAACCAGTGATGGACCATGAGAGGGGTCGGAGAGACAATCGCACCTTTAAAAATTTTAAATTTTTATATAATTTATATATATATATATTATTTTTTGTACATTTTATCGGTGATTTAAGTTTTCAACTCTTAAAATTTTAATTATCTCTTTAACCGTTTATACCCTTTAATATAAAATTTTATATTCGTTTTTATTATCAACAGGGTTCATCGTTAATGTACCTTTTTAACTGTGGCAAAATCCATCATTTGATCGTGCTTAAGGTCAACTCTGTTTTTACTTGATTCTAATCATTTGTGTATGCTAATATTTAGTGTATCAATAAATGATTAGCTATGATTTTCACTTTGGACAAAGCTTATCCATATATGTACAAAAGTTGGTTCTTAATGGATCATGGAGTTTAAGGTTTTTGTCTACTTGCTTCAACTACAAAACCTATGACATGAAAACATTAGTTGTTTGATTAGACGAATTTTGTTTGGTTTTTAATAAACTCTTAATAATTTGGAGATTAAGATGAAAGTGTTGTGTTGGGATGATATGATAGGACAAAGCTTATCCTTACATCATTTTTCTATGTTTTATCATTTGATCATATTCAATAATATCTAGTCTTGTAAAATAGAATTTTTTTAAAAATAAATAGATCGAGTTTAAATTTAGGGTAGAAAAATATACTTTGTATCGATTCAAAATAATTGTTTAATTTTATTTTTAAATATTTAAATATAATTGCTATAATGTTTCTCTCTTTATAATTTTTCAATTATCTCTTTATTTTGTCTAATAAAACTAAAATAATTATTATATCAGAATTAATTAAATTGAATTTAAATTTTTAATTTAAAATTCAGATAAGATAGAACATCATAAAATATCGAGTCAAATAGAGTTAAAATACTATATTTTTAGGTTGAATGTGGGTTAGCCAAAAACTCAAACCAACCCATCTAACCCTATACCATCCCTAGTTTAACCGACTATAATGATTAAAGAACTTAATGAATTTGTTTTCCATGAAAACACTAGTATAGGAAGTGGAAAAGCAGAGAAAAGGCAAAGATTAGATGAACCACACGTACATGTAGGAAAGTATTAATTAATGTGTTAAAGCTATGGCTTTTAGTGGTCCAAAGTAAGAGATTTAGCGGGGAAATCTTCATCAATCATGCCACAATGTAAGCAAACCATTGAAATGCTAGCTCCAAGGAAAGAAAACAAGACAGAAAGTGAAGACAAACAAACATTCCAAACTGTACATACAGAGGGAATAAAAATAAAGCATTCAAAGAAGCTAGCAATAAGAGAAAACAGACAGCAAAATCTAGTGTCCTCCAATGGAAATGGAAATAAATGGAACCCCGTCATCATCAACAAGTTGAAAAAAGTATTGGTCTCATAGTGCACCATTGGAAATTGGTGCTCCCCTTTGGATGCTGTTCATGTGTGTTGTTTCATACACAGGTAAACCACTTGAGTAGATGCCTAGATCATAGTTTTGTAACTCGAACAGATCGGAGCTCGAATCGCTATCTGCACCGTCATCGATCTCACAGAACTTCCTGTAATCTTTCTGCTCTCGGTTCCTAGTCTGTTGTTTTTCGGAATAGTTGTCGAATGAATAGTCTGTTGTGTCATTTTGTAAAGCTGTTGGTTTTGACATAGATGATGCTACCTGCTGTTTATGATCTAGATAGCTTTTGAAGTCCTTGTAGCTTTTCGCGGGCGTGACCGCATAAGGTGGCGGCGTCCTGGAACCCGAATTCGAAGAGGAGTACAAGGACTTGGAATCCGCCGTGCTCGAGCTACGGAAATGGCTAATGCTGATCCGCCTTTTCCTTCTTCCACTAGGACTCTCTTCTTCATCTTTCATAGATTGTGTGGTTGATTTCGAATTCGATTTCTTCTTTTTCGAATTCGTTTGGTTGAAAATCGAGTTCAAGAAGCTTGCAAGTTTACCACCAGGGGAGCTCGGTTGCTTGTGTATCTTCTCTTTGATCTGTTTCTCCACCACATGAGTAGGTTGAACAATGGGATGATGTCTCATTGGCTCATCCAAGCTGAGCCTACCTCCCCTCCACGGCTGCTGCCTCTCATCCCGCATGATCCTTTGACTGTACGCCCCGCAATTGTAGTAGCCACTACCGGCATCGTTGTACCCCGAGAAATAACGTGCAGCCTCGAATACGTCAAGCTCATCGGAGTCGTTCCTACGGTGGAACGACTTGTTGAACATTCTACCAGGGCCTGAATATCCTGCAACAGACATGGTTGATGCATCAACCAAAGGGAATTGAACTGTGGAAATGAAAGTGAAGATAAATGGTGAGATTGAATAAGGAGGGGACTTGTTTGAAATGATTGAGAGTAATGGAAAGGGTGGGCTTTATAATACTAATGTGAATCAATGGCACTGTCTTTGTCTAATTATATAATATGATGGAAGGGTGTTTTTTCAACTGACCCCACTTATGATATCAATTTGTGCTTTAGTTTTAGGGGAGTAAATGAATCGAGATTGAACGAATAATTTTTTTAATATTCGTTTAAAATATAAAAAATAAAAGTAAAAAGAGAATCGAGTAAATAAGTTTTATAGGGCATATAAATCCATCTCATATGAAACGAACTTTTCCCTTAAACTAAGAAATTATTGGTTGAACTAACATTTTTATTATTAGTGCTTGTAAGTCACTCTTTAAAAATTGATTCTTTGATTACTAGGGCACTAATTAATTGCTTGCTAAGTTACCCTTTTGACTGATGTAAAAATAAATTAACTTTGGTCTCAAATACTCTGGCTGCCCCCTCTTTGGGGAAACCCTGGGGTTTAAATCTTTTGCTTTTTGCAGGTCCAGGAAATCAATGGTTATTCTTTGGCATCATTTTCTTTTCACTATTACAATTAAATTTTGTTTTTAACATTGATTTTTTATCTTTTGGATTCTTAAAACTTTGTCTTAATTAATCCCGACTAACTTATTATATATACTTAAATTTTAGTAAGTTTTTCAATAAAGACATTCTATATATACAAATATTCGAACTCGAAACTTATTTAAGTGATATCAAAGTCTTTCTTCGAAACCAATTTTAATTTTGATGGATCAACTCAGATAAAATCCAGCAAGTGGTTAGTTTGGGGTTGATGATGATTACAGTTGACTCGACAATTTAAGACAGTGAACTTAAATATGGTCCTCTGTAATTAGAGTGAAAAAAACTACAAGGACCTTGGAAATAATTTGACCATTTTTTTCCACATGCAGAATCAATCTTTGGGGGCTGAACTATGAAGACTCGTCTTCATTACTGTCTCTATCAAATAGTTTCATGATTGTTATTTCTTTGATAAGATAATTATTACGTCTATTTAACTTATTAATCGACTCTGAAATCATAAAATATAGTTAAAGGGACGAGGATCTCATAAATACAATCGAAGGGAAAAGATTCTCGTCCTTCGAGACTAAATTCTAACTTAAATTATCTCTTTTCTCTTTTTTTTTTTTTTTAGATCATCCTCTTTAACTTTCTGTCTAAATTAAAAAGAGTGAATCTCCGTAAACCACTACAATCCTATTCTTACCGTCAACAATGATTAGACAGGGATCGAAAACCATCTCATCTCAATGCCTAGTTTCGTTAGGCAAGACTTAGACAATCAACACAAAGGTGACGAAAGTAAACCAATTCCAAAGCCGTAAACCATCACCAGGTAATATAAATCAAGTGCCTGATATCTCAGGTTCAATAAGACCCCACAACAAGTATGTGAATCTCGTTGTCCTTTCTTTGTTTGGTCGTTTTGGTTACAAGATAAGATATCATCATCACCACTAAAATGGCAGCAGCAGGCAGCAGCTAACATGCATTATACAAATTCCGACCGGCATCTCTCCTTGAAAACCTTGTCCTAAACTAAATTGTTGGGGTACAACCTTGTCTTGAATTAAGTGTCTTCATCCCCCTAGTCTACATATATAGGCGAGTGGGTACCCAAAGTTCAATAATTATGATATTTGGGATACTCATAGTGTTCTGGTATGTTGGGTTGCTTTCATTTTCTAAGCACCATGCATTCCTATGGCCATGGTTCTTTGTGTGTCTTGTCCATGTTTAACCTTTTGGTCAGGATGGTACGGTTTATACGTACCACTTCAACTCTGAATCGATAATATATAATTTTAATTTTATCCGAAAATTACGATTCATATATAATTTTAAGAAGAAGAAAAACCTAATTCAAACGCAATCTATCGAAGATCGCTAAGACAAGACACATATTATTGTCCTTTAAGACTAACACCATTTCAAGCTGATCTTGCATTTCCTTTCAATCTCATCCACTTTTTAGTTACATCACGAAAGAAATATTTTACTTTTTATCTTTTAAATACATTGATCATTCTACTGATAATGCAATTGTCCTCTTTCAGGGTTTTGTTTTCTGGAGTGTCTCTTAATTAATCATTAAAGAGGAAAAATTATATTTTTAAAGAACTGACGAACGATGACACTCGTAACCGTTGAGTAACCGATGCATGGGAGTTCTGCACTACGTAGAACCTCTAACATATGTAAATACTTAGGACAACAAGAGAACTAAGATTCATTCAAACTGTCCCACGATCGAAAAATATTCGATTGAAATCGAATTGATTTCGCCCAAAGTTATAAGATTTTCCTTTAGGGGTGTTTATTTAGTTGAGTAGTTCGTAAATACTTTAAGTTTGATTCGATCAAAATTTAAGTTAATGTTCGGTTTAAAATTGAGTTTGATTCGAGATATTAGCAAGGCAAGTTGAATAAGTCTAACTCAACTTGATAATTTCGTGAGTAACTCGATATTTTTATAGTCTTTTTATGATTTTTTGGTGACTACCTTAAAAAATTATATTCCGAAAAAATTAAATACTAGATGAAAACTCTGAAAAGGTTTAGTGAATTATTAAGTAATTTACCTATAAAATTTTGGATTCAAATTTCTGAAATATTTTATATTTCTCGAGAATTAAAAAATAATTTGTATTAATAAAATATAAATTACAATAATAAGTTTTGAAGTCTTTTCTTCTTATTTTATGTATAAAATTAAAAAAGGGAAAAGTCTTTCATTTTTATTTTTATATACAATATGATCGAAAGTTAAAACTCCAATATTCCTAAAACATTTTCTCCTTTGTTGTTAAGAAATTAAAACTTCATCTCTAACTCCGTCATAATAAGTTCGTTTATTTATTTTCTCAAACCTCATTTTTTTGAATTTTTATATTTATATTAAACTCTAATAGTATTTTATCTATATTAATAAAAAAAAATTAAAAAATTTAACAAATTTAACGAGCAACTAATTAAGTTAAGCAATAAAATTTTTTAAGAAACACAAATCAAATAAAATTTTATTAAACTTAACAAATAATAAATTAAAACAAATAATAATTTTTTTAACAATTACCGATCAAAGACTATTATCTTATCATGAAGTGCTCAACAAACGCAGAAAAGACAAACTTTTACTGCGGTTAGGCCGTACTTCAATATTATTTTGAATGCATAGAAAAAACGTGTTTTATGTTATTCAAAATTTATCTCATAATTTTTAAAATTTTTATTTATCAAAATATCATAATTTTATTAAATTATTAAATTTATAAAAGATACAACTTTATTTTATTATTATTTATATTAAAAAATCTTAAATCTAATTACGTCGTATAAGGTAATTTCACTAATTTGTCGTCTCTCGTTATTTAAAGTTCCTTGTTTCCTAGTTGTTCCTCCGACACGTGTGTCTGTACCCACAAGAATCCAGGTTTCTGTTACAGAAGTGTTTTCAGACAAGTTGACCCAAGAAGCAAAGTAGATGGTCCAGTCAGGGTACTAATCAATCAAAGATAGACACGTCTCCTAATCACGGTCTCTTTAACTGGGATTGCATGTTTATATTTTATTTTTTAAAAAGAAAGAAACAAAAAATATATGGATGGAGAATTATCACATGGTTTGATCATTAAATTAAAAAAAAATACAAGTTTATCACTCCAACCGTAACTGTGTTACATACCAATAATTTTTTCAAAAAAAATTTAAGTTAAAGAAATTATTTTATGCTTTTTTATTGACCTTACTAAAAAGATGATAATAATAATAATATAATAACTTAATCCTACTTTTGAAGTTAAAAAATTTTAGTATATATAATAATATAGACAAAACCAAAATTTTATATAAAAATATAAATTATCAAGAAAGTATATTAAAAATATAAAGATATAAAATAATAATAATTTAAGGATATAAATTAAATTATTAATATAATATAGAAAGTTAAAATTTTTAAAAAGTACGTTTGCCTTCTTCAACACTTCTTAATTACATCTCTACCCAATAATAATTCTTATATTGAAGTATCTTGATCCACAAATTATGGAATCATGTCTTTTTGTATTATTATTCTCTTATATATGATGTGAATTATTTTTATTTAATTTTGATTCCCATCAATGTTGGATTGACTAAAGACATGTTTGTGACTAACATTATCAGCTTTAGAGTTAAAATTTTTAGTATTTATAGTTTAGGTGTTAGAGTTAAAATTTTTAATTTTGTATTTTATATTTTAAATACAATCATCTAACACTAAATATGTAAAACTCGAAAGTTTACACCTTTAGGAGCATTTGAGTGAAGGTAAATGAATGAAATTAATATTAAGAAATATGAAAAATATCATTTGAAAAAAAATTTAAAAATATTAATTATTTATTATCATCATTCAGCGGCCCAAAAAATATAAAAATAATTGAATTTTACTTAATTTTAACTCTATATATGAATAAGATTCAATTATACATCGTAAGAATTTTTAACTTACACGTGAGGGAATTTAGAGAAAGTTTATAATGTTAATTTTTTAAAAAAAAAATTAAAGGTTTTTAACTAATTTTATTTTTTTAAGGGTTTAACTAATTTTTTTATAATTTTGAAATGTTTAACAGTAATTTTTTTTAATTATGAGGAAAATATTCAAAATTTTGAAGGTTTAGTATAATTTTTTCAAAATCTTGAGTGGTTAAATCATT